>CM067343.1:40993115-41088115 GCA_034190875.2 Urechis unicinctus
TTAATCACGCCTGATTCATTCTACACGTACGGGTAGGTAAATGTGCCAGCATTGACCTATGTGCACCGCTTTTTGACCTCAGGGGTAAGTAGCGCTAGCGTCATGTAGAGAAGTAACAGATACTCATCAATCATGAGCTTAGACACTATCGCTACTTATTAGATTGGAGTGTTCAGGTGGTTTGCCAGTGTGCCCCAATCCAAAGCAATCCGACTAAATCACACATTTCATGTGCCCTTTGGCCATGCTCCGACGGCACAAGCTAAACAAAACACGAGAAGAATTATTTGCTGATTATTGATTTTGACCACTACTGGAAATTGCTCGCTTCAAATCGACACATCTAACATTCAGACTTACTCGCTTAAAATCGACACATCCTGCGTTTATTGTCATGGATTTACCGGACGACTATAATGATGTTTTCGGGATTATGTTAGCACCTTCTTCTTAAACGTCTGCATGATGATAAACGATCCATCTTCACTGTTTATATGATTTTCGAATACACGTTCAGGACGTATAGCTTTTAGTGATAGTAACAACAAGTATATAAATTCGATTAATGTATGATAACAATAAGTACACATTCATTGCCTTTCTGGTAGAGAATGATGCATTTCTTAAGAGAGTTATATTCGAGGTTTTAATGAAAGGAATCTGGGTGTTGCTTTGACCTGGGCTTACTCCCCGTCTTAATTGTTGCAAATATCGACTAGTAACAGCACGTGGAGGAAGCAAATCGCACGTTGTTTGATATTGCTCTTCTTAAGATAATTCAACGCAGGTTTTAATGGAAAGAATATTGGTGTTACTTTGCAAACATGACCTGGGCTTACTCTGTGTCTTAATTGTTGAAAAATTTCGACAGGCAGCAGCACATAGAGGCAGCAAATTGAAAATTGTTTGATATTTAACCCTGTCATATATCGCAATACATGTCAATATTGAGTCAAGTTATCGGTGCTGTGATTCCGAACAAAATGTAATAGAATGCGTCGGTTCGTATATTGTACCTTTGAATTATACAGCGATGATTTCCTGTGCAAATGATATGACTATTGGGATATTTCGAGTGGCAGGAATCAGTTGGCAGGACTTTGCATAGAAAACACATTGTAAATTGCCGTGACATCCGTGCGTATGTCGGTTATGTAATCGTGAAAACAGCCACGACAAACTCCGAACATAGACAACGATACTATAATAAGGAATGTTATCTACTACACATATGCATCTTTATTAATTGGCGTAATATATGCAGTCGATACACATATGGATACCATCGCGGCTCGTGTCACAAAAGTATATATGTATGCATGCATTTATGATGTATGTGTGTATGTTTGTGTGTATGTATGTATGTGTGTAAGTATATATGTGTGTATGTATACATGTATGTATGTATGTATGTTTGCATATAATTTGTAAATATATATATATATGTATGTTGTATGTATGTATGTATGTATTTACGTATGTATGTATGTATGTATGTATGTATGTATGTATGTATGTATGTATGTATGTATGTATGTATGTATGTATGTATGTATGTATGTATGTATGTATGTATTGTATGTATGTATGTATGTATGTATGTATGTATGTATGTATGTATGTATGTATGTATGTATGTATGTATGTATGTATGTATGTATGTATGTATGTATATGTATGTATGTATGTATGTATGTATGTATGTATGTATGTATGTATGTATGTATGTATGTATGTATGTATGTATGTATGTATGTATGTATGTATGTATGTATGTATGTATGTATGTATGTATGTATGTATGTATGTATGTATGTATGTATGTATGTATGTATGTATGTATGTATGTATGTATGTATGTATGTATGTATGTATGTATGTATGTATGTATGTATGTATGTATGTATGTATGTATGTATGTATGTATGTGTATGTATGTATGTATGTATGTGATAGGCGATTATACGCGGGATCAAGCAGACCAGAGATGCTCGAGGACATGCCTATAACATTGAATATCCAGTAATAAGACTGACATGAATGAACAGCCGCGAATTTTCGAGGGATATTCACGTCACCGTGGATCAGAAGTTCGAGACGATTAAAATGCAAACTATCATTTGGCATGTCACAGCACTCCGAGGGAATTGACCAGACCAATTCAGCCTCTCGTGAATTCCTAAACCCATGGCAAACAGACTGCCCCCTTTTATTTGCATTTGACGATGTTAATGGAGACCTATTGCGGCCTTGAAATGTAGTCACTGGTTGAGTATGTTGTTGCTCATGCATTTGCATTCATCAATAATGCATAGTAATGGTTGGCTCACTTAGAGCTCATTCCATTTCTACAGAGTGCTACGAAGAGCTATATTTAAGCTGGCGGTGCCTTGTGTACTATGATGTAACATTGTCTTTCCCACCGTTGGTGCATGACACATATGACACATAAAGTCACATCGGGTTTTTCACAGCTGAAAATGTATGTGCATAGTTGAATGTACCAGATCTCTGCCCATTATTTGGAATGCTTTACACCAGTGAGAAGGAATCTAGTTAAAAAACCTGCTGTATTTATATAGGGTGAATTCTGCATCATAGCCAGCAGGAGGTCTTCAAGATTATAAAATCCCAATTGACGTTATCTGTCGGGATATAAAAATAAATTGCTGCGGTTTCTTCATCTCAGTGTCCTAAAACTATTGCATGTTATGTATATCATCATTCTAAACTGTCTTAAATATTACTTGTAGGTATACATAACATATGTTAATGACAGCTAGGGCATTCGCCGATTTACTGATATCAGAATGACCATAGCGCTAGGCAGGTAAAGATCGATCAATCAACGACTCAGTCCCCATTAAACTTACATTCCGAGTTCATCTGCGAAATGTTCGAAACAAGCAGTGTTACCTTAAAAACATATTTGTGGGAATACTGTGCTATTGACCAGAGCTGTAGAAACGCACTACGTCATGTTTCAGTTGATTTAAAACTCGACACATGCGAGCTGGCTATACTATTGTAGTGTGTACGTCATCTATATTTTGCTGGGTAAGCAGGCAAAATTGTTAAGCTACATTACTATATGTAGATAGTAACTACCTGACCCATTAATCATGTTTAACGTACCGTGTGCACATAGGTAACACATAAATTGGTATATATTATGATTGAGTGAAGCTTACGAATCGCCAGGCCATGCTGTAAGAACACGTCATTGTTTCTATACGCCAACAGGAGCGGATCCCAGTAGCCAGTGGTAGGCGTTTTTGTCATCCCAACGAGCAAGCTGCACCCCATCCGGTCCCGGCCGAATGCATGAGGCAATAGACACAGTTTTAAGTTCGTATTCCCCGTTGCGAGATGTAAAGTCAGATGTTGTGCACCACTTGATTCGGGTACTATCATCATTTCCAAAGACTGATGGGAGGGTCTCGCGGTAGCTTAAGGGCTACTCCCAGTATCCCACAGTGTACGTTGACCCTCGTAGTATCGGATTGCTAGGTGCTATAACTAGGTTAATAAGAATTACAGTGGTAAGGTGAAAACATGGACCATGATGATTTGCTCCCGAATTACTGGCAACTGCTATTACAGGAGCACTGTAGAAAACTGAAGTGGTTCTGAAACTCAATATTTGCCCCCAATCCATCACTAGCGTTATGGTCGTTGTTTATAGGGGAACCAATACTTTTTGCGATGGCTAAACCACACTGTTAGGATAACCTAGTTTTGGATGGCTTTATGTATGTTATTGTTATATAGGTCACTTACGGCTGCAGATGTTGTAAACATTAATTAATGAAAGCAGAGGCTTTTAAGTATCAATTCCATAATTCCGGTGAAGCAATTGCCTTTTGACTGCGAAGCGGTCAAGCTATGTAGATAAGCAGCGAAAACACTGGTTTATAGCTGTGCTAAATCATACACCCATACGCCAGCCCAAAGGAATCGGATTCCTCTGTGTGCTTATTTCATATTAACTCTTACATACCTCGCAACCCCTCAAAACCGTAGCCACTTCAGTAAACATTTTCCTGTATTCTGGTGTTATTATAGTTATATTAACCTAATTATGATTGCGGAAACCAAATATACCGCCTCTTGTAAACAAGGCTCTCATGTGATGCGGCCTCTTATCCGTCATGTGCGTGATAGACAATTGTCACATTGAAAGAGTGAGTACAGGAGGAAGCATCTTCAATTTTCCCTTTAATCAGGCAAATGCATTCTGATTAAGTAAGACCCGGGGTGAACTCGAGCAGTTCATCTCTATGCTTGTATGCTGAGACGTAAATAATCCATATCAATTGTTTCTTGGACATGTTTACTGCTGATTGCTCATTTGTATAGCCTACGTTTTTGTTGCCGGTAACATGACACTGGCTGTAAACTACAATTGCCATTGGAATGGATCGTATTTCCAAATATGTTCTGGTGACAAAAAGACACCCAGGTTAAAAAATAAGGAAGACAGCAAATATAACGTTTTTATTTTTGCGAAAATCAACACTGCACAATGAACTAATGTCAAGCTGTGAGGATATTGTCATTCTGGCCTTGCATCGACAAATGGTTAATTCACAGTGGCTAACTATATTTCTGGCTTATACACACCTGCTCGTTGTTAGACATTCTGTTATTATTTCGCTGATAATATCAACCTGCGGAATATTTAATTTCAGGCGTTGATTGAATGAAATTAATTTTCGATGATGACTAAACCTTTTCTCAGTTTTAATATACTAAAATTAACATAGTTGTCTTAAATGATGACATTTGAAGAAATATCTCATAATGAATATGATAGAAGATGGGAAGCAGTCTAATTTTAATGAATCGAATATTTTTAGGTTGGCTGTTAATTTCCGAACAAATGATATAGTTATTGTTATTGTCTACATATCCTATCACAGAAGGTAAGGATGCAAAGTTTTCCCATACAAATTCGCGTTTGGTAATCAATGACGTATGATATCTACGCTTATAGTATGAAATGGGAGTAATTTCAATACATCGGTCAATGCACGAGTTGACATTAAATAAACACTGATAACTATTTGGCTATGTTTTATGCCTGTAAATTTTAATTGCCGGTTTCTTCGACTCACATTAAATCCTGTGTGGTCATACCATGCATGTATCAATTCATCTCAGGATTGATAAGCAGTTAGACACGTTGTAATTGTGTTCAGGTGAGGGATAACTTCTCCGGTACTAGTGTGCAATTATCTGAATAAGCGGACAATGGGGATACTCTAGTACCCCCCCGAATAATCCAACTATACTTAAACAAATTCACTCAATTATGTATAATGTAATTATATATTTAGCTGTTAGTTATGAATTTGCATGCAATCCAAATTAAGCGTCTCATGCATCGTCCACAAATCATGTTTCATCACCGAACTCTTCAAATATACGATACAAGGCAATGTTTGCCAATATAATTGGTGACATTGTCCTAAGCTGCATGCACCTGGGTCCCAATGTATGAGTCAATGTTTAACAGATGATGTGTTGTGCAAAGCAATTATTATCGTCAGTTTCTGTTCGAAAACAGCTTGTTATAGAGATGTAAGGGCGACATTTATAATAGCAATACAACCCAATAGCAGTTGCATCTATCGTGCACAACATGTATGTGCCTACATTGTAGTTTTCCTATGAACAGCTCAGTGGTCAATACCAACGTCCAATGCTTTTATGTCGGGAACGGGGGTTGTTAAAGCGTCTAGTTTCTTTGCATTTTACTGGCGCATGATTATGTAGGGCCCTTTATGGTTATTGTGATCATGAGAAGAACCATCTACGTCTGCTGGATTGATGAACGTTTAAGATTGTCTGCAAATCAGTCGGTGATGTTTTTTTATGCAAATTTACAAAGAAGACATCAGTTTAAATTCGAGTATTTGAGTAAGTCGCTTGATCCCATCGGGTTATTGGCAGATTTCCTCCTCTATGTTGCAACAATGCTTTCTAATCCCATGCATGTAGCACTGTGCATGTTTTGGCCTTGCTATCATAACGAGCAAGTGTACCAGCCTAACACTTATAGCAGCATCTATTGTTCGATTGTCACTCAACCCCTACTCAATGCAGATATTAACCGACGACTAATGGGACGGAATATTAACAACAAATCACTTGTCCTCACGCATTACCGTAACGAAAATACAAAATGTAAAGTTGTTTGACATGTAAGGGATGAAAATTAAAAACATGGATCTAGCTGGGTTAATGATATTCATTTTGTAGAGCATAACTTCTACATAAGTGCTCTAAACCGCCAATGTCATACTTAATCCCGTGGAATGTACATAGCAGCATAGCGCATGGCAGGGACGTTGTGATCATATCAAGAATGTCTAGCTATGATTTGTGAGGCCACATTTTGTATGTGCTGCAAGCAATTAATGAGTGTTGCTCATATTCCACACAGCAGTGAGTTGCAGAAGTCCAGCTTCGAGGTTTTGAAGGCATGCACTACATATTTTATCGATTGTCTATCAACATATTTATGGATTTTGCATATGTTGTGGATGTTAAAATAAATCCATGCTAAACAATGCTTAAGCAAGATTGGAATCTTATCAAAATAATTATGTACTCAAATATCCAATGCTGCAAAGCATCGAGCACATTGCATAGGTTTGCCCGTTCGACACAGTTGAAGTGATCTTGATTTTTAAAACATATTTCTTTTCAAAGATCAACATCATATGCGTGTTAAAAATCGATCTGATCTTATATATACTTCCTAACACGGTATGGTAGCAATCAATCCTATTTAAACTGTTTTAGTCTATACACTCTGTACATGCCCGCATATGTTATGAATCAGCACTTGGCTTGGTAAATGCATTTAAACCCTCCGTCTCCATTCTTAGGCAATATCAGAAAATTGTTGCATTAATCAGATGTCTGTGAAAGCATAATTTATTTGAGAGTATTGCTAGGTTACATTGATAGCGATTCATTTTGGGTGTCTTATCTGTGTCTGACTATTATACACACACCTCGACATCCATTAACGTAACTTATTGTTGACATTTCGGACTGAGTGACATATAGAGTTATGTATGTCATGGTATATGAAAGGGAGAGCACGGTAAAAAATCCCAATCTTCTGTAAATTTACATTCACGTTACGTTACATTTAATTTAAATCTCATGCAGCAAATTCCACTGCAAGTATACCGCGCCAAATACAATCTCGAACAGCTGGTCCCTTTGACATGTTTTTTTGCAGATTCATTTTAACAATTTTAGCAGATCATCCGATCTGAACACGGCATCCGGAACTTGATATATGTAAACGATTGCCAAAGCGATTCCATTGGTTTTGGACTTATTGGGCTTAAAATGCGGGCCCACCACCCGAATGCGAGTTATGCAGATTCGCATGCAGAGGCGACGACAGTTATCCGGGATGAGCTGTAATAATAATTTTACAACTCGCAGGAAGTACTATTTAACGCATAATGACTGACCTTGTTCTGCTTAGACTTCCACATAGCTCGAAACATTCTTGCGACAGAGGCAAAGCAGCTGAAGTTTCAATGTAGAAAATATTTAACACCGACCAATTATTTACTTGGTTACAGTATTCCAATAAGCTAAACTTTATCCCTAGAAATTTCATCAATGCTGGTTTTAGAATCGATTATTAGGGGGTCGTTTGTAAATATATGTCCACATCAAGAAAGAGACATCTCACTCAGCACTAACCGCCTCTTCCGTCAACCCCTAGATTGTGCACCAATCCAAATTGGTCCATTACAAACAGTTTTTCGCGTTCTGTTTCTGATAGTGTCGCGTTCGACTTATTGGTATGAGTTCGGCCTGTAGGAAGCGTACCTAGCGCGTGCTCTGTGTAACCGATCATTTAGCGGCGAGCATTCGGCCCTTCAAAAACAGTTCAACTCAATACGGTCTTGCATTAATCACAAGCTGCAAATGCTCTCGCCAACGCTGAGTCTGGCGAATCTAAAGCCAACCCTCACGAGTTTCAAATATTTCAATATTTATCAAAAGCATTACACTAATCAATAGTCCATTTAAGTTATTTACCTTATATAGAAGTTATTCAAAACATCCTCTTAGCCGTTGCTTAGACGTAATGGTATAATGATGTCAGTCGGTTCTCCGGCTAATGTTAGGTAATCAGCAACGCTGTGCATTTAACGAAAATAATGTGATAGATATCAATATCAAAGGCGCACAGTGTGCGGCCTTAAAAGTTATCACTGTAGGCGAATTGTCAGGAATTGGTTACAGGGCTAGGTAAAGCGTCACCGAAAAAAAAAATTCGCACCGATAGCTGCTCGGTGTATCAAATTTGTTCGTATATTTATCATATCGCTCGCTTACTTACTGATAAACTGGCTCATTGAATAATAATTCATTTTTTATCGAATGTGATATTCATAACTTTCGGGCTGTTACCGATAACATGACGTACCTGAAGCGCATACTGTATATGATTGAGGTGTTATTATTGATGTCAGTAAAAAGTGCTCCGCAGCAATAGGTAAGGCGAGCAGTGCTCTCGGGATACCCAGACGGACGTTCAGTTGAGTACAAAGGTTTTCTACTAAGCTAACAGCCGTAGTCTGAGTTAGACTACAAATGAAGACTGCGCTTGATATGTTTGACATCTTTAAAAACGTTGTGTCTCCGCTGGCACCTCATGCAAAATGTTCGATGGATTATTATCCAAGGTGGTTCAGGCTCGATATGTATTTGATTAAAAGTGGCTATGGCAGGGCATTTCATGACCTAACGTTTTTTGCCATGACCATCTGTCAACATAACAAATTTGGTATTAATCTTTGTAAATCATTCTAAATCATGCGCTATGCCCATAATTGTTGTGGCGTGTCGGAGAACGGTGTCCTGAAATGTACTTCCTCGGTTAAAAGGAATACTTACCGCTGATAATGGACCAATCATCGTTATTGAGCGTAAACTAGGAGAATAGGTGAAGTACAAATCATCATCAAATGGTTTAAACATTTGTTTGTTGATCAAAGTCTATGGGTTTTACCAGTAGGGATGACATTAAACACGTGATATACTGCCAGTCATTTGTTACTGCTATTCCCTTCTTCTTAAACTCACCAGCAAAATAATGGAGTGCGATATATTGATCAATTTTACAGGGACCGGGTCTGCTTAATTCCATAATATGCGCAGCATATTGGTCTGCATGATTGGCTGCAGTCAATGATAGTCGCATGTTATGAAATCAAGACCGTCATTGGTAAGCTGCAAGGTACAGTGTTCAGCTCAATTCATTCCAGATTGAGGTTACTAGGCGTGCCTTACGCGCTGATAGATGGATATAGCTGGTTAAGCTAAAAGTCAGTTTCCAGTCGTTAGTCGTCGGCAATTCATCTCCGCTATGGGAACAGAAATATTTTAAATTTAGATAACTTAACTTCATGCGTGACTGTTCCGTGATATTGCATGGTCGCTGATAAGAACAAAGAAATTGCAGAATAGCCAAGGGAGATAATCATTCATAGCTGCATTGCAGCAACAATGCTTGCAATCAATTATTAGAATATTTTGGATCAACGTTATGAAGGCAGATCTTGTGAGTTGACAAATAATGGCCAGGATTTGTAAGCCTTGTCAAGTCGCGCCTTTCCTTACAATATCTCTTTGTATGCGAGAAATCCACGTATCGCTCGTCATGACGCGGTTTCAGGTACACAAGAATTTATGTGGTTAATATTGGGAAGGCATTGGTCATGTTAATTAAATTGTTAAACTTGCCACAGAACTAAGTTCGTGTCAATATGGGCATCATCTTATTAGAAAGCCGTCACTATTTAAGCATTGCCTTAGTAAAATGCCATGACAGGGTCAGAACTGCGCTCTTGCAACATTCAGCGTTTGAATTATGTCTTACTGAGCTTGCTTGGTGTTAAACAGCTGTATTATGCCAATCGCAGACGAATATGATAACAACATGGTCGAATCTTATTTAAGTAAATAGATCGTTGTTTTTTACGTTAGTAACTCAACAATGACAAAATTCAGCTCTTCAAGTAATTGTGATTATAAGCGTAGTGTATGTGGTTGACTTAATTTTGTTAAGACGGAGTGGAGCAAGTATTCTCATTAGGAAATCGTATGGGCCGGTATATTATTCTACCACGTCGACAAAACGGAATATAAACCAAAGTGGCCAAGAGTGCAACCGAAATGTTATTACCTTCATATTTTCATATTCATCAATAGCCCCGCAAACACTATATATGGCGTGATCGAACATTGCTTGTCTGGTGCGTGTCACCCGTCATCACAGCCGCCGTGTGTTTTTACATTACAGTTTACGCTAATGAATGTGTTTTTTTTTCTAAATGAGCTGTTATTATGCAACAGTGGCATAAGTGATTCCGGAATTCCTCTTGCTAACAATGAAGCATCCAAACTGTGTATGGTAATTATTCTAGTGGACAATATTGTCAACCTGTCGGTAGCTTTTGGAAACAGCCAGGCATGGATTTCTCTCGATTGCGCAACTACACTATGGTATTTGTGTTAATCAGATGCAAGCATATCGTTGGGGAAAATATTCTCTCGAATAAGCAAACAACTATCAACTTGCTAATGTACGTGCGGTACCGATTATTTATATGCATCACAAACTCAATTATTGAAATAAACTGTAATAGAATGAAGCTACTTAAAGAGTACCCCTATTTTGATTGGTAGACTTAGTAGCAACAATAAGATACTGGATTGCCAAAACAGAGATCAACTTTAAATGCATGCCACTAATTCAACCAGACAGTAGGGGTTTATATGCAAGAAGTCAATCAAGGTATAGCTTGGCGTTCGAATGATGATAAAATTATACATATTCATTAATATACATGAGTCTGGCCATTTGCTATTTATATTTGATTACAACACGTGCTAGAGGTTCGTACTCGTTGATCCAAATGATGCACCTTTGACTTGATACCACAACGATCAGTTTTTGGCCAGGTTAGTGGGGTCACGTGAATTTACTTTCCAAATGACTTGGTGTCATTACAGATGAATTACTTATAATAATAGCTACACGGTAATTTGCTAAGCAAGGTTTGTATTACTGAATCCGAAACAATTGATGTCAGACAATATTTTCCGACTTACTTGTTCAATCAGCATTTTTCCAGCTGTTAACGTGGTGGCTTCTACGTGTTTATTATAATCCTTCGGGTGGTCTATTCTAACAAATTTATCAATCCTATTCACGGTATATAGTTGTGAATAGATAATACAATTAAAATGGGCTGCCAGTTGCTGTATAGTGGAACTGAAGGACGAGTTGAAGAGCCGGTAATGTTATTTTTACGGACGCTACTTGCTGGGCGCCGGAGATATTTGTTAGTTTAAGTTCCAGTCATATATGTACTTATTGACGCCTGGTAGTTCACCCTATAAACATCCTCATATCGGGTATCTATCTGAGATTTATTGGTACTGAGAAGATATTAATAGACATTATCCGAATGAAAATTCGAATCTTAATTTTTCCATTTTTCCTCTTATTCAGTGCCTCAGTGAATTTTATACCCAGTTTACTCCATCTTCTTCCAATTTATTATTGCGAGTTATTGCGTCTTGTCTTGAATGCTACGATTATCTAATTAATGCCACTGTCACGTGGAAAACAAGATTAAAGCAAAACCTCACAGCAAAGTAGAATATAGCTGATCTGGAACATTTAAGTACTTATAATGTATCTTTGTGCAAATGTCACGGTAACTCGATGTTTCAAAAGTGCTTATGTGGATGTTGTAGCCTACATAAAAGGCAAGTTCCTCTGGATAGGGCATAAACATCCACTTACCATTGTTTTGGCTGATAGAAGAAACGTATTATGATGCGCACAAAACAATGGTTTACAAAGTAGTGACCGTGCAAATGAGCCATTTTACTCTCCTTTTCATCAAATGTGAGGAAGTTACAGCACAAATAAGTAACAACCTGACGACGAACCTAAGATCTCCTGAGAGTTATAAGATACGATGGATGGTTTTAGGAAAGATAATTACTATGTACAGAAAACGACAATTGCGATAGGCAGCGATGTTTTTAATCAAGCACTTTAAGTGCTCAACCAAGCGCTCATTTTGAAACATTATTATTGCCATTTTAATCTTCAAAGACGAACAGCTCATTGTGTTCCAAAATTTACCTCCAGCCTCAAAGCTGACATTTTGTTTCGGGATGCTATTCCTTTTTGTCCACTTGTTTCCTCCTATCTGGGTTCGTACTACGGCATCAACCGTTTATAAAATGTGACTCGTCAGCTTAGCTAGCACTCTTAATATTCAAGTTATGATTTCTCTATCCACTTCGGTCGATGTTTGAAGACGAATGAATAATAGTCAGTTAACAGGTTAAGGCACGCATTATATTCGCGTGATAGTTGATCCGGTCTACGTCCTTGCTGCCGCAAGGATTCGTAATGGTGTCATACATTTAGCACCATTTGGGTAGTCGTTATTGCCGGCACTCTTGTGGAAGTTTTCCCACATAATTTGCCTCTTCTTTGTGATTGTCAATACTTTTCATTATGTTCGTCTTTACTTAAACCCGGTAGGAATTTACAGTGGTTACTTGTACCGTTTCGATCAAGTCTATAGCGGTTATTCTGAGCACAATGTCACGTAGCATGTGTGCCAAGACACAACCAGGTTGTCTCGTAGACATATGTAATAAGATTAGCCCATTTACAAAGCATACAGTTTTGTTATCTGGAAACTCGATACTTTCAACTAATTGCGAAGTTCAAAGGTCATGACATTGTTTACATACGCAAAGGGATGAGTGATTTCCAACATATAGATATACTCAAATGGAACCACACTGCATAGTGATTGAATGATTACATGCATCCAAGAACGTTGCAACATTCTGGTGAAACTGGCAAAACAGCTGAAGTTCCGATGCTGAGTATACACTACACCGATAAAATCATTTACACGGATTAATTACATTATTCGGACTGATGAAACTATATCAGGAGCCCATTATATCATCTCTTGCTGTTTATGTGAATATATATGGGTGTGCTCTACAGGTTATGAAGATACCAATAAGCTACCACAATTGATATTGATGCAGACTGCAGTCGACTGTGATAACGAGATCATGTCCGGTGTGTACGTCGTAGTTAAAACATTGTTGCCGCCTTGCGACAGAATCTAGGCATGTTTCAATTCGCAATACAGGCCTAAATAATCGAAATAGTCTGCCTCCGATGTTCACAACAGGAATTGAACTATAGCTTCGTTGTTGTATTGTCTGAAGTCATTTCACTTGCCATCTACACTTATTGGGTTTCCAACCACATGGCAATAATCAATATCGAGAATTTATATTTTGAACGCACCATCAATCATGAAGTTATACAGTTGAGTGCGGGGGTGGGGGGTAATAACTACAATATCTTCGACTTTTGTGCAATGCTGGGAAGTCTTCGTCTATTAAATGTGACAATCTCTTCTTATAGCTGCGTAATTGGGATGTGTTACTAGCCCGGTAAATGCATTGGATCCATAATCTGTCAAATTTATATACTTTACGCATTGTATCTGTGTCCACATTCGATGTTTTGTCGGATTTTTGCTCATGCATCCGATACAAGTGAATTCGAGGTTTGGAACCTTTGGCAGGCAGTAAATATGACTGCATATGCGGATATGAAAACATGTATTACTATTTTTAAATTTTTAGACCGATCTCTGTTGATGCACTGTATATTCCTTAGTAACTGAGAACATCCGACTGACAACTGTAACATGATTATATTAAACTTAAAGACATGATGCGTCTATTTATTCGGGTCCCCAAAAAAACGGTCTTACTGATATTAGTGAAATTCATTCCAAAGTTAAGTAGATTGTGGTTGCCAGGCGTGCCCCATACGCTGATGGATTGTTATGACATTGAATGCAATGAATGGCTTTGCAGAGGGATCTTCTTAAAGACCGACTCCTACATTAAAGGCGCTTTGTTTTCAGTCGTAAATTGGCTGCAATTTTGCTCCGCAATGGGAACATAATTTCAATTTAAAGAGAATTTAGCATGATGTGTGATTGCTATGTAGGAATGCACCGTTGCTGATCAGTCAGGTTAAGATACAGGATAGCCAATACAAGGAATCGTTTAAAGCTATGCTGCAACAATAATGCTAGCAAACAAAATTTAGGCGGTAGGATGTGACAACTCTAGCGTCTTTTCGTACACGTCTCAGCAAGGTTTGTTTTCAATAACGTTAATTAGAACCAACGAAAAGCCAACGTAAGTAGCTTCAGTAAAGTGATCAAACACATCCTACTGGTTAGATTTCAAATGCATAAGTGAGGATTTGGGTTAGTGGGTCACGGAGCGGTGCCGATTTGCAGCATACTCAAGAACAACATTTGCTTGACTGAATGATATTCTCGTATCGCTTGTCATAGCGCTCTGTCCGATATGCTAAGCAAGAGGACGATTCTAAGGATTGATTTTGTTAATGTTTCGAATTAACGGGCAAGATGTATATAACTTGTGAACTCGCCATTGCACTGGGCTAATGACAATCTGGGCATCATCTAAGTAGAAAGCCATATTTTTATCGAATATCATCTGCGTGTAGACGAACTGAGCCGGCATTATATCAAGATATTCGATCTTATCAGACCGGATATTACCTTTGCTATATGCATTCAGCATGTTCAATCGGGATTTATCGAGTATAGTTTGTATAAGATAATCCTGGGTATCTGACGGCTTGGGTTAAATTGTGACATGACCTAAGTTAAGTGCCTTGGCCGTGTCACAACTGCATTCTTCCTTACGAATGGCGCTTGAATTTAGTCATACTGGCCATTATGTAAATTTAACTATTGTTGTACGTTTATCTTTTACATATTAAATTCGATTGCTATGGTAACATTATGCCGGAATAATATTTTGGTTTAAACATAGCATTATTTTGAGCGAAAGTTCAGGTGTTATATAAATAACATATAGTGGTTGGCTTCTTGGATTGTAATCACTTGATATCAAAATAGGCAATATCTAGTATTACCCTACTGCTAAACATATGGCTTCCGACCCGGTTATCAAAACGAATTTAAGCAATTAATGGTCTCGGAAAAGTATTCTAAGTTGGTATGTCGTCTAATGATGAATAATTTTAATGTGTGGTTAACTAAGAACGACTCGTATTTTGTGTTAAGCATCACTTTATTGAACTGCTGATACGTATAAGCTTTACCTTATTTCCGTTTGGGTAATATTCATGCGCTGAATGACTGGTCCTACCCTTATAATAGCGCAATTGCTCAAGACCTTTATAAACAGTGTGTTCGGTGCGTATATCAAGTAAATATGCGGCTGAACGGCACACTATCACGCGAGTGCCATACTGCGGCGGGAAAGCCGGTTATTATAAAATACAGTATGTATTGATGGTTTTGGCCATTCAGTCAAGCCTTTGTAATTGACCGTGCTAATTGTTATGTGCAGTCATGACAGGATCCGGTCAGTAAACCTACAGATGCAAATATGCTGTTCACACGTTTCTATCAAATGATGCACGACAAGCCACTGGGCATGTTTAAGAATAATACAACTGAAGGATTTATGTTATTTTCTCGTAATTCACCACATTTTGACGCCATCATATTCAGATAAATTACAAGTTAAATGGCGAAAAAGTGCCTGAAACAACTATTGAACAAGATATGAGCAGAATATTTCATCGAGACCATTGTCAGCGAAAATGAGATGATAACGGAGAATACATCCCAGCAATGACCTCAAATAGGCAGCAATGTCAAGATATAACCACACGAGCAATGGGCGCCCAATCAGATGATTGACAATGGAATGTACAACCATGCCACTGATGATTATATCTGGCGTACTCTTATTAATACGCTGCTAGTGTAGCTGTCGTAACAAAAAAAAACTGCTTCTTTCTTTCTCATGGTAGGACATGATGTATCGGATACAGCAATGTCGGAAATGTCCTAATAGACGGTTAGTAGAGATGTGTGTATAATAGATATTCTACCACTGTTAACATTTACCAACATTATTACATAGATAAACAAGTATCGTTGTCTCACATATTGAATCAATGACTATGTTTAGGAGACCTGCAATTTAATGTGGTGCTATAATCGAACAACATAATTAAATGTCTTTCTATCTGCCTGCCGATTCACACGACGTGAAGGTGCATCGGGTGGCACTTTTTAGTAAAGCATATTACAATTTACTTATCACACATAGAGCATGCCAATCCAAATCCAATTGCAATAGCATATACCAGCTATATGGAAATCAGTAAAGCTGCAGAGCGGTCGCGTGGTAGTGGCTTTTTGAGTAGTACCTAGTAAAATGTGTTAGAGTCTTCAAAAATCTAATAGTCCCTGGCGCATTGACTGCGCGGAAACGATTGTATAGAATTTCCTTTCTATACAACAACGCGGCTGTTTGCACATAATTGTGTGTCTGTCTATAAATATTGTTTAAATTTTGAAATTCATCTGCCCAATTATATCAATCGTCGTTTAGATTTTGTGTTACAATACATGTTTAAAATTCGATATTCTTATCGGTGGGCACAACTGCATGAATAATATATCAATGATTGTCAAAGTAAAAATATTTAAAACACCTTACTATAATAATATATACCGAAGCACATACTTTAGTGGATAGTGGTAATGTTAATGATAATATACGTATTGTAAGTCACTTTTAACGACAAGGTGATAGTGTGACGGCGATAGATCAGGATTAATATGATAAAGTGACAGCGCCAACCTGGCGGGAATGTGTAGCACTGTCTGGGCTGCAAAATCGATGCTGCTGGAACAAGGTCCAGCACAATACTCTTTAGTCATTAATCATCTCGCCACTTGGTCGGATGCATCCCCTTTCAGATATTTGACTACTATTCAATGTGATAATTCTTGTCACAAGGAATCAGTCAGATGTGGCCCATTCTAACAAATTCATCAGTTCTATTCGCGGTATATAGTTGTGAATAGTTAGTACAATTTACATGGTTTGCCAATCGCTGTATAGTGGAACTGAAGGACGAGTTGAAGAGCCGGTAATGTTATGTTTACGGACGCTACTTGCTTGGGGCTGGGGATATTTTATAAGGTTTAGTTCCAGTCACATATTTGCTTATTGACGCATGGTATTTCATCCTGGGTCCTAAACATCCAATATCGGGTATATATCTTAATCAGTGCCTCAGTGAATTTTATACCCAGTTTGCTCCGTCTTGAAACAAAATATAGGATGATATTTATTTCTTACTTTGAACCGTTTCTGAGCAAATGAATGCTGCGATTTTTTTAATTGATGCCACTCTCACGTTGAAAACAAGACTAAAGCAAGGTAGAATGTAGCTGCTCTGGAATATTTAGGTACTTTCAATGTATCTTGTGTGCAAATGTCACGGTAACTCGATGTTTCAAAAGTAATGGTGTGGTTGTTGCAGCCTACACGAAAGTCACGTGCCTATGGATAGGGCCTATAGATCTACGGACCATTGTTTTGGCTGATAGAAGAAACGTATTGTGTTAAACACGAATCAATGGACAGCATTCTGTTCAGTTTTGACTGTTTGCAAAATAGTGACCGTGCAAATGAGCCGTTTTACTCTCCTTCTCATCATATTTGAGGAAGTTACAGCACAAATAAGTAACAACCTTAGAGCTCCATAAGATACGATGAATGGCTTAGGAAAGATAATGTCTAATTATTATGTACAGAAAACGACGAATAATGATAGGCAGCGATGTCATTAATCAAGCACTTTAAGTGCTCAACCAAGCACCCAATTTGAAACCCTATTATTGTCATTTTGATCTTCAAAGACGAAAAGCTGTTTATCATTGTGTACCTGCAGCCTCAAAGCTGAATACTTTTTAAGGGATCTTCTTCCTCTTTGTCCACTTGTTTCTTCCTATCTGGGTTCGTACTACGGCGTCATCCAATTGACACACGTTACTCGTCAGCTTAGCTAGCACTCTTTATGCATCAGTTAATCTATGTGGTAACCTAAGTTAAAAACATTCAAGCTTGAAGTATTGATTGCTCTATCCACTTCGGCCGAGGTTTGAAGATGAATGAAGAATAGCAAGTTAAGGCACGCATAATATTCGCGTGATAGTAGATCAGGTCTGCGTCATTGCTGCAGCAAGAAATCGTAATGGTGTCTTACATTATGCATCATTTGGGCAGTCGTTATTACCTGCACTCGTGTGTAACTTTTCCAACATAATTTGCCTCTTCATTATTACTGTCAATTCTTTCCATAATGTTCGTCTTAGTTCAAGCCGAATAGGAGCGTACGATGATTACTTACGATGATCAGTTTCGATCGAGTCAACAGCGTTTATTTTGTGTACAATGTCACGTAGCATATTGGCCAAGCCGCAACCATGTTGTCTCGTAAAAATGCTTACTGCTGATAACACTGAATTACAATTAGAGATCATGTCAGGTATTGACTAAGATATATGATTAATAGTTAAAATAAGCAGACGTTCATGTCGTAATTAAAACGTTGTCACCGCAATACGACAGACTCCAGTCATGTTTAATATCGCAATAAAGGCCTAAGTAACCGTAATAGTTTGCCTCCGATGTTCACAACTGGAATCGAAATATAGCTTTATATTTTGAACGCACCACCGATCATGAAGTTATACAGTTTGTGTGTTCGTGTGTGAGGGGGGGGGGGGGGGGGGTGATAACTACAATATCACTGACTTGTGTGCCATACTGTGAAGCGTTCGTCCATTAAATGTAACAATACAATCTCTTCCCACAGCTGCGTGATTGGGATGTTTTTTTCCAGCCCGCTAAATGCATTGGATCCATAATCTGTCAAATATATATATATTCAATTATTGCCGCTGTGTCCACATTTGAGGTTTTGTTTGTTTTTTGCACATGCATCCGATAAAATTGAAATCGAGGTTTGCAACACTTTGCAGGCAGCTATTAAGACTATATGCGCATATAAAACATGTATTTCGAATTTTAATTTTTAGACCGATCTCTGTTCATGGCTTGTCTATTCCTTAAAAACTGCGATCACCAGACTGACAACTGTAATATAATTATATTCAACTTAAACTCATGATGCGTCTACTTATTCTTGTCTAAAAACGGTCATATTTATTATCATGACAGGCTGTCCTACAGTGCACGTTTTTCAGTGAAAGATAAAGTAGATTGTGGTTGTCAGGCGTGCCCAATGCGCTGATCAATTGTTATAAAATTGGATGCAACGAATGGTTTTGCAGATGCGTCGTCTTAAAGATTCTTATATTAAAGGCTATTTGTTTTCATTCTTAAATTGGCTACAATTCTGCTCCGCAATAGGGACATAAATTTCAATTTACAGAGAATTTAGCTTGATATGTGGATGCTATGCGGGATTGCATCGTCGCTGATCAGTCAGATAATAATTTTGGATAGCCAAAACAGGGAATCATTTATAGCTATGCTGCAACAATAATTCTAGCAATCACAAATGTAGGCGGAAGGATACGATAACTATAGCGTCTTGTCATCTACGTCTCTGCAAGATTTGTTTAATAAATCGATCTCATTAACGTTAATAATAAGCAACGAATAGCCAACGCCAGTAGCTTCAGTAAAGTGATCATACTAATCCAACTGGTTAGCTTTTGAATGCTTAAGTGAGGATTTGGGTTAGTTGGTTACGGTGCGGCACCAATTTGCAGCATACATAAGAAAAAAAAAAAAAAAAATGCTTGACAGAACGAAATCTTCGTATTGCTCTTTCAAATATGCTAAGCAAGATGACAAGTGTTGCTGTGGAGAGGTGTGGCGTCACTGGGATTGAGGCCCTCCCTCTACTCTACGGCGAGCTGGAGGATGGCCGCCTCCCCCCGGGCGGCCAGTAAAAGAGGTACAAAGTCGTCCTTAAGGCGACGCTGAACACCTGTAACCTCGGCTCTGCCACCTAAGTGAGATACGACAGAAACATAGTTTTGTGGCTAAAGACCTGCCACAACGGCCTGACGTACCTCAAGCAACGGAAGACCGGAAGAAAGAGCGGAGGAGAGCACAGCACTCCGCGGCATTGAACCTAACGCCACCAGACGACGACTTTGTCTGCCCTGACTGCCAGATGAGATGTCGGTCTAGGATCGGCCTCGGCAGTCATCGTAGACACATTCATCCTCATCATCACTAGGAGGCAGCAGTGAAGGAGATTCGTCTAAGACGACGGCTCAGTCTATCTATCAATGGTTAATGTTAAGAATTAACTGGGGAGATCGATATAACTTGTGAACTCACCATTGTACTGGGCTATCTGGGAATCATCTAAGTAGAAAGCTATAAATATATCGAATGTTATCTGTGTTTAGAAGAACTGAGCCGGCATTAAATCAAGAGATTCGATCCTATCAGACCGGATATTACATTTGCTATATGCATTTAGCATGTTCAAGCTAAGCTTTATCTAGTATGATTTGTATTAATTAAACCTGGGAATTATCTAACGGCTTGCTTCGGTGAAATTGTGGTATGACCTAGGTTAAGTGCCTTTGTAGTGTCATAACTGCATTCTTCATCACGTTTGGCGCTTGAATTTAGTCATTCTGACCTTTATTTAAAATTACGTATTGTAGTACGTTTATCTTTTACATGAATTTGATTGCTCTGGTAACATTATGCCGGAACATTATTTCGGTTTTAACCTAGCATTATTCTAAACGAAGGTTAAGGTTTGATATAAATAACAGATAGTGTTGTTTTCTTGGTTTATAATTACTTGCTATCACAATAGGCAATATCTAGCTTTACTGGTAATTACATACGTTACATAATTAAGTCTGAATATTACTCTACTGCTAATAACATGGCTACCGATACGTTTTCAAAAATAATTTAAGCAACTATTTGTCTCACAAAGGTATTCTAAGTTGATATGTCGCCTAATGATGACTAATTTTAATGTGTGGTTAACTAAGAATGACTCGTATTTTGTGTTAAGCATCACATTATTGAACTGATTATGCGTATAAGCTTTACCTTATTTCCATTGGGATAATATCCACGCGCTGAATGATTGTTCTTACATATATAAAAGCGCAATTGCTCCAGACCTTTATAGCCAGTGTGTTCAGTGCTAATATCAAGTAATTATGAGGCTCAACGGCACACTATCACGCAAGTGTCTTGCTGTGGCGGGAAGGCCGGTTATCACGAATACAGTATGTATTGGTAGTGTTCTGATAGTGGTTATAAATAGTAACCCCTGAACCAGCAGTACCCGGTTTGACATTTTGGCCATGCAGTCAAGCCTTTGTAATTGACCCTGCTAATTCTTATGTGCAGTAATGACAGGATCCGGAGAGTCAACCACAAATTGCACATATGCTATTCATAAGTATCTATCAAACGAGGCACAACATTCCCCAGGCCATGCATTAGAACAATACGACTTAATGATTTATGTTATTTTCTCGTAGCTCACCATATTTTGACGCCATCATATTCAGATAAATTACAAGTTAAATGGCGAAAAAGTGCCTGGAACAACTATTGAACAAGACATGAGCAGAATATTATAAGCGAAAACGGGGTGATAACAGAGAATGCATCCCAGCAATGACCTCAAATAGGCAGCAATGTCCAGATATAACCACACGAGCAATGGGCGCCCAATCAGATGATTGACAATGGAATGTACAACCATGCCACTGATGATTATCTCTGGCGTACTCTTAATAATATGCTACTTGGGTAGCTTTTGAAATATAACACATAGAACATGCCACCTCAAAACCAATTGCAATAAAATCAGCTTTTATGGAAATCGGTTTATCTGAAGAGCGGTCGCGTTGTAGTGTTTTTTTGAGTAGTAACTAGTACAATGTGTGGGGCAACAAATATCAGTGCGTTGTATAAGCAGTATTATCTTCCGTTCATAGTCTACGTGGTAACGACTGTATATAATTCCTTTCTTAACTGCATCACGGCTGTTTTTGCACATAATTGTGCGGCTGTCTATGAATATTGTTTTACTTTGAAATTCAAATTTACTTTGAGCTACATTCAAATCTTCGTTAAGATTTTGTGATAAAATACATGTTTGAAATATGATATTCTTTTCGGTGGGCAAAACTGCATGAATAATATATCAATGACTGACCAAGTAAGCCTAAAAATATTTAAAACACCTTACTAAAATAATATCTACCGAAGCACGTACTTTAGTGGATAGTGGTATTGTTAATGATAATATACGTATTGTAAGTCACTTTCAAGGACAAGGTAATACAGCGACGGCGATAGATCAGGATTATTATGATGTAGTGACAGCGCAAACCTGGCGGGAATGTGTTGCACTGTCTGGGCTGAAAATTTCGTGCCGCTGGAACAAAGTCCAGCACATTACCTTTGAGTCCGTAATCATCTCTCCACTTGGCTGTATGCATCCCCTTTCCGATATTTGATCGCATTTTAACGCGATCATTCTTGCTACAAGGAATCAATCAGATTGCCAAATTTAAGGATGGAAAGCACACCCCGTGTATCGAAACGCGGCGCAGCTAATATCTACACCATAAATACCAGCTTGTACTTTAGTGGAGGCCAGGGTATTTACTTTAACAAGGCAATGTGATATTGTGGGTTGTTAGTGTGTGGGTGAAGCAAAACAATAACTTGTATACAACCGTATAATTACCAGATGGTAGAGCTATGACATAATGCAATATGAATATTCCGTGTAAATGTTATGGCAGTGCGTTTGTCGGTATAATTACCGCCATAGATGGCTTGAATTGTATTAACACGGAACCAGAACATATTAGTTGAAATATGAACATAGGGTTTACGGTAGACATTGATTTATACTTGATGCTAATCATTAATGTGCATGAGTAATCAAAAAAGAGGGCTTTCATTCGACGCTTAAAAGAAAACCACTCAATTAAGTGAGATTGATTCGCACGGAACATGCAATATGGCCATCAGTTGTTCATGCAACTCGCGTTGTAGGACTATCAAGAATTGCCAATTATCTAGGGCTTGTGAAGTAGAGGTTGACGGAGGTTACCTAATTCACACTGCCGATTTTCCGTAAGGCTTTGTAAGCTGCCCAAGCACTTATGGTAGTGGGCCTCAATCGATTTGTTTATACAGATGCACACCATAGTGACTGTTTACATTTAACTGCCGGACATCTAATCTCTTTGATGTCATAGTGAGGAAACTGCTATAACGTCATGCTCACAATTGCTTTAATGGAATCGTACCAAGCTATGCGATGAGCATAGTGCCATAACATGCAGTTTGTTATAGTAATCAAATGGACATCCTATTAAAAGTATACGCCTTCGTTTCCTAAGCAATGGAATACACCTACTTGGATGTATCATAGCTATCAGTTATAAACACGAATTATTTCAGTAAGGCATACGGTGCTGCGATATATTGTTTAGAACTATATAGTGATTGGTCAAAATTCATTTGTGAGCTCTCTTGTGATGAGTACAACGTGCGGGGCCCAAATAAAAATGGCCCGCATCCCCATTCTATACAGAAAATGAACGAGGATACTTGTACCCTGGTATTTTAGGTACATCGTAGTTCAACGACTGTCTCGATAACAAGTTACTGGTGAGGTAATGATTCTTAAAGTTCAAGTGCTTGATATATTCTACAAGCGCTGCTGTTCTAAGAGAACGTATTCAAGTTATTTATATCCGTACTTACAAAGTTTCACACATAGCCGGACATCTCACATTGATGGTCACCATGTTGTTCCTACTCGTCACCAAAATGTTGGCATTGAAATTTAAATGTAAATAAATATAACTGAGAATTGTAGTTTAGTCCACGAGCAATAGACATCAGTATTGAGGAGAGATGCCAATACAATATGCCAGTCATGATTTCACGTTGCCAGTTAGAATGATAATCAACAAACGCTAGCATAACGGTTTGCAATGTTTTGACAATGACTGCAGTTACAACAATTATCCCACGATTTGCTATGTAGCTCAAATTAATATTATGTAGACCAATACGGTTGAAAACCTACCCTGCACTGGTACGATACAGGTTAATCAAAGTCGCGTGAGTCCATTATATAAGTATTATTTACTTCACTTGCGTAAGTAATGATTTGTGCACCGCTGATTCCGGAATTCCTCTTGCTAACAATGAAGCATCTAAACTGTGTGTGGTAATTATTCTAGTGTCAACCTGTCGGTAGATTTCGAAAACAGCCTAGCATGGATTTCCCACAATTGCGCAACTACACTTATATGGTATTTGTGTTAATCAGATGCAAGCATATCGTTGGGGAAAACATTCTCTAGAATAAGCAAACAACTATCAACTTGCCAATGTACATGCGATATATATTATTTATATGCATCACAAACTCAATTATTGAAATAAACTGTAATAAAACGACGCTAATTGAAGAGTACCCCGAATTTGATTGGTAGACGTACTATCAACAATAACCTGTCGCAATAAGATACTGGATTGCCAAAACAGAGATCACCGTTAAATGCATGCCACTAATTCAACCAGACAGTAGCGTTTATATGCAAGTCAATCATGGTATAGCTTGGCGTTCGAATGATGATAAAATTATACATATTCATTAATATGCATTAGTATGGCCGCTTGCTATTTATATTTGATTAAAACACGTGCTAGAGGTTCGTACTCGTTGATCCGAATGATGCATCTTTGACTTGATACCACAACGATCAGTTTTTGGCCAGGTTAGTGGGGTCACGTGAATTTACTTTCCAAATGACTTGGTGTCATTACAAATGAATTACTTATAACAATAGCTACGCGGTAATTTGCTAAGCAAGGTTTGTATTACTGAATCCGAAACAATTGATGTCAGACAATATTTTCCGACTTACTTTGTTCGATCAGCAGTTTTTTTAGCTGTTAACGTGGTGGTTTCTACGTGTTTATAATACTCATTCTTGTGGCCTATTCTGACAAATTTATCTATCCTATTCGCGGTTTATAGTTGTGAATAGATAATACACTTAATATGGTTTGCCAACCGCTGTATAGTGGAACTGAAGGACGAGTTGAAGAGCCGGTAATGTTATTTTTACGGACGCTACTTGCTGGGCGCCGGGGATATTTGTTAGTTTAAGTTCCAGTCATATATTTACTTATTGACGCCTGGTATTTCATCCTTGGCTATAAAAATCCTCATATCGGGTATATATCTTATTCAGAGCCTCAGTGAATTTTATACCCAGTTTACTCCGTCTTGAAACATAATATTGGTTGAAATGTATTTCTTACTTTGAACCGTTTCTGAGCAAATGAATGCCACTCTCACGTTGCAAACAAGATTAAAGCTAGGTTTCAAAATTGCTGGCGTGGATGTTGCAGCCTACAAGAAAGTCACGTACCTCTGAATAGGGCATATACATCTACAGACCATTGTTTTGGCTGATAGAAGAAACGTATTATGTTAAACACAAAACAATGGACAGCATTCAGTTCAATTATGACTGATTTTTCAAAATAGTGACCGTGCAAATAAGCCATTTTACTCTCCTTCTCATCGAATTTGAGAAAGTTAGAGCACAAATAATTAACAACCTAACGACGAACCTTAGAGCTCCTCAAAGTTATAAGATACGATGGATGGTTTTAGGAAAGAAAATGTCTAGTTATTATGTACAGAAAACGACAAATTATGATAGGCAGCGATGTCATTAATCAAGCAACTTAAGTGCTCAACCAAGCACCCAATTTGAAACCCTATTATTGTCATTTTAATCTTCAAAGACGAAAAGCTGTTTATCATTGTGTACCTGCAGCTTCAAAGCTGAAAACTTTTTAAGGGATCTTCTTCCTCTTTGTCCACTTGCTTCTTCCTATCTGGGTTCGTACTACGGCGTCATCCGATTAACACACGTTACTCGTCAGCTTAGCTAGCACTCTTTATGGATCAGTTAATCTATGTGGTAACCTAAGTTAAAAATATTCAAGCTTGAAGTATTGATTGCTCTATCCTCTTCGGCCGAGGTTTGAAGATGAATGAAGAATAGCAAGTTAAGGCACGCATAATATTCGCGTGATAGTAGATCAGGTCTGCGTCATTGCTGCGGCAAGAAATCGTAATGGTGTCTTACATTATGCATCATTTGGGCAGTCGTTATTACCTGCACTCGTGTGTAACTTTTCCAACATAATTTGCCTCTTCATTATTACTGTCAATTCTTTCCATAATGTTCGTCTTTATTCAAGCCCAATATGAGCTTAGAATAATTACTTGTTCAGTTTCGATCGAGTCAATAGCGTTTATTCTGTGTACAATGTCACGTAGCATGTGGGAAAAGCCGCTACCATGTTGTCTCGTAAAAAATGCTTACTGCTAATTACACTGAATTACAATTAGAGATCATGTCAGGTATTGACTAAGATATATGATATGCGATCTCCAGACTGACAACTGTAATATAATTATATTCAACTTAAAGTCATGATGCGTCTACTTATTCGTGTCTAAAAACGGTCATATTTATTATCATGACAGGCTGTCCTACAGTGCACGTTTTTCAGTGAAAGGTAAAGTAGATTGTGGTTGTCAGGCGTGCCCAATGCGCTGATGGATTGTTATGAAATTGGATGCAACGAATGGTTTTGCAGATGCGTCGTCTTAAAGATTCCTATATTAAAGGCTCTTTGTTTTCATTCGTAAATTGGCTACAATTCTGCTCCGCAATAGGGACATAAATTTAAATTTACAGCGAATTTAGCATGATGTGTGGATGCTATGCGGGATTGCATCGTCGCTGATCAGTCAGATTTTGGATAGCCAAGACAGGGAATCATTTATAGCTATGCTGCAACAATAATTCTAGAAATCACAAATGTAGGCGGAAGGATACGATAACTATAGCGTCTGGTCATCTACGTCTCTGCAAGTTTTGTTTTATGAATCGATCACAGTAACGTTAACATGATCATACTCATCCAGCTGGTTAGCTTTCGAATGCATAAGTGAGGATTTGGGTTAGTTGGTAACGGTGCGGTGCCAATTTGCAGCATACAAAAGAAAACAATTTGCTTGACAGAACGAAATCTTTGTATCGCTTGTTATAGCGCTCTTTCAGATATGCTAAGCAAGATGACAAGTATTGCTGTGGAGAGGTATGGCGTCACTGGAATTGACCCAGGGCGGCCAATACAAGAGGTACAAAGTCGTCCTTAAGGCGATGCAGAACTCCTGTAGCATCGGCTCTGCCACCTGGGTGAGACACACCAGAAACAAAGTTTGTGGCAAAAGACCTGCCACAACGGCTCGACGTACTTCAAGCAACGCCGCACTGACCGGAAGAAAGAGCGGAGGAGAGCACAGCACTCAGCGGCATTGAACCTAACGCCATCAGACGACGACTTTGTCTGCCCTGACTGCCAGATGAGATGTCGGTCTAGGATCGACCTCGGCAGTCATCGTAGACACATTCATCCTCATCCTCACTAGGAGGCAGCAAGGAAAGAGATCCGTCGAAGACGACGGCTCAGTGCATCAATCAATGGTCAATGTTTAGAATTAACGGGAGAGATTGATATAACTTGTGAACTCACCATTGTACTGGGCTAATGTCAATCTGGGAATAGAAAGCTATAAATATATATTAAATATTATCTGCGTTTTGAAGAACTGAGCCGGCATAAAATCAAGAGATTCGATCCTTTCAGACCGGATATTTCATTTGCTATATGCATTCAGCATGTTCAAGTTGGGCGTTATCTAGTATGGATTCGGTGAAATTGTGGTATGACCTAGGTTAAGTGCCTTTGTAGTGTCACAACTGCATTCTTCGTCACGTTTGGCGCTTGAATTTAGTCATTCTGACCTTTATGTAAATTTAAGTATTGTAGTACGTTTATCTTTTACATGAATTCGATTGCTCTGGTAACATTATGCCGGAACAATATTTCGGTTTTAACCTAGCATTATTCTAAACGAAGGTTAAGGTTTGATATAAATAACAGATAGTGTTGTTTTCTTGGTTTTTAATTACTTGTTATCACAATAGGCAATATCTAGCTTTACTGGTAATTACATACGCTACACAATTTAGCCTGAATATTACTCTACTGCTAATAACATGGTTACCGACACGGTTTTCAAAAATAATTTAAGCAATTATTTGTCTCAGAAAGGTATTCTCAGTTGGTATGTCGCCTGATGATGACTAATTTTAATGTGTGGTTAACTAAGAACGACTCGTATTTTGTGTTAAGCATCACATTATTGAACTGCTGATACGTATAAGCTTTACCTTCTTTTCATTGGGATAATATTCATGCACAGAATGATTTATCCCACCCTTATAAAAGCGCAGTAGCTCGAGCCATTTAGATCCAGTGTTTTCAGCGCTTATATCAAGTAAATATGCACCTGAACGGCACACTATCACGCGAGTGCCATACTGCGGCGGGAAAGTCGGTTATTACAAAATACAGCATGTATTGATAGTGTTCTGTGCTTATTAATAGTAACCGCTGAACCAGCAGTCCCGGTTTGACATTTTGGCCATTCAGTCAAGCCTTTGTAATTGACCCTGCTAATTCTTATGCGCAGTTATGACAGGATCCGGTGCGTCAACCAAATGATGTACATATGCTATTCACACCTATCTATCAAACGAAGCACGACAAGCCACTGGGCATGTTTGAGAATAATACGACTTAATGATTTATGTTATTTTCTCGTAATTCACCATATTTACACGCTATCATATTCAGATAAATTACAAGTTAAATGGCGAAAAAGTGCCTGAAACAACTATTTAACAAGACATGAGCAGAATATTTCATCGAGACCTTTATCAGCAAAATTGGGATGATAAAGTAGAATAAATCCACGCAATGACCTCAAATAGGCAGCAATGTCAAGATATAACCACACGAGCAATAAGCGATCAATAAGATGATTGACAATGGAATGTACAACCATGCCACTGATGATTATATCAGACGTACTCTTATTAATACGCTGCTAGTGTAGCTGTCGTAATAAAACACAGCTGCTTCTTTTTTTCTAATGGTAGGACATGATGAATCGGATACATCAATGTCGGAAATGTCCTAATAGACGGTTATTAGAGATGTGTGTATGTCTACCACTGTTTACATTTACTAACATCATTATATAGATAAACAAGTATCGTTGTCTCACATATTGAATCAATGACTGTGTTTATGAGACCTGCAATTTAATGTGGTGCTATAACAACACAATTAAATGTCTATCTATCTGCCCGCCAATTTACACGACGTGAAGGTGCATCGGGTGGCACTTTTTGGTAAAGCATATTACAATTTACTTATCACACATAGAGCATGTCCCCAAAATCCAATTGCAATAGCATATATCAGCTATATGGGATCTGTAAAGCTGAAGAGCGGTCGCGTGGTATGGCTTTTTGAGTAATATTAGGTCTGCTTAAATCGAATAGTCCCTGCAACAAACATTAGAGTCTGTATAAGCCACGTAGCCAACTACGCATATACAAGTATAGAATTTGTTTTCTTGACAACAACGGGCACCACGAAATAGAACCTGTCTGTGAATATGCATGATTTGAAATTCATCTCTCAATTAAATAAAAATCGTGCAAGATGTTGTGTTCAATACATGTTTAAAATTCGATATTCTTATGGTGGGCACACGTTATATTGAATAAAGACAATGACTGACGCGTAAAAACAGCTTACTAAAATAATATCTACAGAAGCACATACTTCATTTGCGTAATGATCCTTATGGTGATGATATAATCATATTAGGCACATAAAGTGCAACCACGAGTTATCCACGTAGCCAACAGATATACAAGTACACATGTTGGTGAAATGGCACCACGAACTGAACCCTTTTCAATGCTGCATGATTGATTAAAGTCTCTAAAAAAATTTGCAAATTGTTGTTCATAAACGATAGATTCATATGTATGATATTGAATAAAGACGATGCGCTTCATATGTCTAAACAGTAACTCTTTCACGTGAATAATCTACTGCTCTTGATATCGAAGCGTTTAATCTGGTTATATATTAACGTACAAGTATATTTAAAATTATCTATAAATAGATTCATATATATGAATACATGCGAATACGCACACATAAAAGTATTAATATATATATATAGATATATGAATATATTTATATATATATATATATATGTACACATATATATATATATATATATACATATATATATATATATATATTTTGTACACAGAAGGGATATATATATATATATATATACATTATACAGAGATAGGCATATACATAATTTATATATATATACATATATATATATATATATATATATATAGAGAGGGAAACATATATATATACATTATACATATATATATAAACATATATATATATATATAGATATATATATATATATATATATATATATATATATATATATATATATATATATATATATAAATATATATGGGATGTTTCAGTACTACGTGGTTGACTGCACGGTATTTTAGAATCCTACGATGTATTGGCGTGCATACAGCGGTCATTTTGCTTCCTACGCTTGACCGACAAAGATGAATCATTTAATTGAAGCAGCCCTTGTGAGAAAGGTGAGATTACCCATGACACTCATCACCAAGCTATGATGTAAGCTACGTTCACCACTGATCCATTTCGATCAGTTTCATAACCACTCGTCCATTATATTTCCTTAGCATATTCAATCAGAGTTGGATTTGGAAGTGATCATATATAATAACGCTCGATTAACGCCATAATTATGGTGCCAAACGTTGCGCACTTACTTACAATAAACAGATCGCTGTCTGGTGATGTTGCCTGCCAGGTAAAGCGAAGATATTGGACAAGCACAGAGTTCTTCACATATTACGGCAAAATCTTCATTATGAGCATTTGACCGCACTCACAATAAACAGCAAGTGCGTTTCGATCCGGCTCGATTTCGAAAGCTATCCCTCTACATTAATAAATACCTGTACAATGTATGTTCAACACATATCGAAAACGTGATGTCCGTTTTATATATAAAACAACTGATACTGCACACGGGTCGAAAATCGCAGGGATACAGGTGAGTAAATTGTCGTGCAAATGTGGTACCGGTTGAACGTTCTCTGGAGTGGCACATGCATCGTAACGCATGTATACTTTTATGTTTAAGTTATTGTTTCAAAATGTTGGTTGCTCTAACCTCAATATATTTGACCACTGATCAGCATAATTTATTGTCTCACGGATAGCATTGGCGTATGAATTATCGCGTGTGGTTTTCACAACATTCACTACACTGTTGTTTGCGGGTGATTACATACGGGTCTGCTGTATCAGTCGACCAACATCAAACGGTTTATAAGCGGCTATGGTTTGCTGGGTAATGTGCACACAAATAGTAGCATTGTAAGGTACATTCTCACGAGACGCACGTCGTCTGCTAATAATCTGGAATGCATAAGACGTACGTCAACTAAATGCGGAGCATTTACTGTATGATATGCGCCGGGTTGATTTATTCGCAACGTCAAATTAAGCATGAGGCACTGGGCATTCTCAGAGTCTCAAGAAAGACATTTAAATTGGTTCCGGTGTTACTGACTTATTCATATATTCGGACGGGAATCGACTAATGCAATACCAGCAGTCGTCCAGAACATGACAGAGCTTCTTTAGTGTTATTACGAAACACAATATATTTCATGCTATGGATTAGTCATAGGCCATATGAACACTGCCCAAGGAAAACTGAACACTTGCATGCTTAGCCAGCGTACTTTCGGTTCAAGGTGTCGCTCACACGATTTCAATAGTGTTTTAAAAACGCTAGTTTATGTATATTTACCAGGCAATTGTTGATGAATATGTATCTATGCACCTCATGATACAGCTACGATATCATTCATACAAATGTGTAAAGGATAGCGGATTTTGGCTTGGCTCTGGACTCTAAATTAAATACAAACATAGTGAAGATGCGGCTTAAAGTAGGTTTGCAATACAGTATCATTTTTTCCACTGGGTTTAATCCCTGTTATGACCTGATACAAATTGGAGAAGAACGTGCTCAATCAGGCGGGAAATTGCTGCAAGTTATCGCCAAACTCTGAGCCATATACGACAAAGGCTATCAGTCCAAGTAATGAATTGTCCTCGGTTTCGAAGATTAATAATGCTTTTTACCATGGCTCATCGTTACACAAATGATTGCTCGAGACTAATGTGTTCACTTACAGAAGTGCTCACATTGATCCAAAGGTTCAATGCGAGGCGGGTCCAACTTTCTGTTTGGTTGGGAAATATCGATGAGAAAACTGACATAACATTTTGTGCCTCCAAGGCAATAGCGCACAATCGCCAGCGTTGAGCATAGTAGCGTTACAATATTTCGGGAATATAATACAGTGCATCCCTTTAATGCTATATGTTAAGGGTTCACTTGTCATAGGACGACCAGTTTGATCAACATTCTATTGAAACGGTCATACACCCAATATAGCCATGTACTAAGGACCATTATTTCGCGAATATGCAACACTGATACCAAGCAGCGTCTGGCGTCCTGTTTTGCTAAGCACAGACCCTCAACATGTTCCGTATAACACGTGTATGACTCATCCAATGGGCGATAAAGCTTATTTTGGTGAGCTATGGTGAAGCGTATTGGTTGAAATGTCTAATCGACCAATTAATCCAACGCCAATTAATAGCTAGCAATCAATCATTCCGACTTATCTGTCATCCGAGCGGCTCTATTGTATGTATTCAAAGCTTACGGCCAGCTCTAAACCCGGGTATCTAAGTATTTGGTACATGGTCAGTTTGGAAGAAAAACAGGCCAGCAATTTACGAGCAGTGGTATTTTTGACTCGGTCACAATTTTGGTATGATGGCACTCGGGGTCAATAATAATGCATTTGGTGAATGACGATCCACATAGATATAGATACATTTGCTTCTTAAGTTCAACATACTTCAGCCCGACTAGATGCGCCAGCACGACAAAAAAAAAGGGACATGAACAACGTCACTTCCTTCACTTCAGTAGTTTTGGACACACACTAGAACAATATCAAAGCAGCAAACATAGCAGGCATGCAATCACATTACCTTTCTAAACCCAATTACGTACGAGCCCGAACAATTTATTCGTTAATCAAGACAACCTGATTGACTATTACATGCTATTACCGTTGCAATTATTAGGGGTTTTTTAGCTCCAGAGTGGTACTTTTATGCACACATATATAAACATACATATATATATATATATATATATATATATATATATATATATATATATATATATATATATATATATATATATATATATATATATATATATATATATATATATATATATATATATATATATATATATATATATATATATATATATATATATATATATATATATATATATATATATATATATAATGTTTTTGAGCCTCTTGTCTAGGTGAAATCGCCCATGCTTTGGTTGTCCCGTTAAAGTTGCATTGACGCAGTGCACAAGGATGTAGTTAGTGTACTCCCGGACCAATACTTGGATGGTGTCGGTCAAAACAGGTGCAATTGGTCTTCAAACATATGTTATGTACCATGGCATTTTGGCAGCTATAGCACATGAATTGTGTACTATGTTAGCCTTCATAGTCTATCGTCGTAGATCCGCATTAGTAATTCGGATTTTGTGGCATTCGTTTAATATGACTTTGTTATGAGCTGTATTGTCTATCGGCTATTGGTTGTTTTTGATGACAAGTCCTCTAAAGGCCGCCACCACGCTCAATTCAGTTTGCTTATTAACCATATTGAGGACGTTGCAAAGCTCGGCGTATCAACGCTGAAGCTTTATGCGTATGAAATGCATATCAAATGGATCGAATGACCCAGCAAATAACATGGACATTGTAACGATCCTGTTTTGATTTGTTAATGTGATTTTGTATTTTAGTTGGTTCGAAGTAATTGATTTATTTATTTATGACGAAGACGACTGCCTTCTAGGAAAGTAATTTATGACGAGACTGGAGGTCAGGATTAAGCTTGATGATTTTGCGATACGTAGATCTATATATATATGCACAGTTGCTTACTCATCCAGGGAATGTTCTCGGTTACTAGGGAGTAATGTTTTTCCCTTTTAGTATGACCTTGGTGGTGTGAGTGCTGTGTGCTAGCACCTCAATCCCCTATCCCAACCGATTGGCTATATTTTATCTGCCATGCCATTGCCTTTACTTCAGGATCCCTCGTATGATGCATACCATCGGAATACGTTGTATGGGGAGGTATCTCTTGTATGGTTGATTATTCATTACCTTATATGGAGACGGTTAAGCCAATTCTAGCGTATTTAAGACCCACAAAAGGTATCAAATCAATACCCCCAGTGAGTCAGTTGTCTCTTGACTGTAAAGCGTTGAGGCTCAAATCATAGGCAACGAGAACATTGCTCTATGGCTGTGCTAACCCAGGAAAGCATTAACCCGCCCCATGACTTCTTATTGCTCTTTGTGGCTATTTGAATTTACTCTTACCTACGTAACAACCACACAAAACCGCACCCATATAATCAAACATCCTACTGTAGTCTGGTATTTGCTCATATAAGATCAATCAAAACCGCTTTTGCCAACCTGCCCCTGTAAGTAGTGCCACGACATGCATATTGTCTGGATGCTCCAAGACTGCCCGAGGAAAATAGGGTTTCCATATATTCAGCGGTAAAGATGTTCTCGCAAATGTACGAGTATCTCGTAGCAGACAATGCTTCAACAAATACTGGGATCATTATTGGCTTCGCATTGGGCCCCAGGTATGTAGATCAATAGAATTGAGCCGCAATTTGCACTACCGAATCAATCAACTATGATGAGCCAAACATACTAAAGATGTAAAGTATAGCCACTTGTACTTCCCTTGTTTAGTTCTGCACCAAACTTCATTTAAGTAAGATTTTATTGACATTAAAGTAGTTCAATTAATGAACTTCGATATATATTAAACGAGAAGCAATCTAATATAAGTTATTGTCAATTTCCAAGCCTAAGGCTTGATTTGGTATTAAAACTGACCCTTGAAAAACTCCGTCGAATATATGTAGCTCTTTACTCACGTTAGATATAATAACGTGGATAATAGAGGCACGCAGCAAGGCAGTATTATCTTATTGTTGAAACTATGAGCCAAGCTTATATTCTGTAGTGGCTTTATGCAATCCACATGCAATCATGATCAACGCATTAAAAGACGAGATCCTGGCTCAATTGGGCATTTATAAGAAATTATAAGTCTAGTTTGCGTATAATGATAAAGATTCCTTACTTTTACAGTTTCATACGTCTGATATGTTTAAGTTGTGTTCATGTACCTAAATATTTGGATTTGCGAAGTACGATATGAAGCATATTTATCTTTAAAACCAAGCAGTAAGTAATGACTCACTTCCTTAACATGTCGCTGCATGGTACAAGTATTTAGGATTGCATGTTAGGGGTCGTGAAGTGCGGCGCGACTGATTTACAAAACCCTTATCCATGCCAAAAAATATCCCTGTTGATTCAAATATCAAAAATCATGGAAAATAAAATACAGGCAATTTGAGCAATAGCAATAAGAATTGCGCGGGCTAAACTAGGGAGTAATTTGACGATCTATATATTGTGCCAGATAAGCCATTTAAATAGCCCGCGCAATGATTTCGTGGAATCTGATTAACTCGTAAAATACACAGCACTAGAGGTAGACATCCATGATTGCATGTTGGATCGCCGTAAAAAGAGCAATCTATCCTCACCTGGCTTTATTTACTTTATCAGCCATTTGCTCCAGACTATTTATTTCGTAATCCTCTAGATTGCATGTGTTATTCGTCCGAATATACAGAATGAATAATCCAAATCAAATTTGCATTGGAGGCTGTTGAATACAAACGGTTTTGTGTATAGACGCAATTTTGAATCTCAATGCTAGTTGCTTTCTTCTCAATAATCATCGATAGGAGAGACGAATTTAATCCTCCAAAGTAAGGCTAAAGTTTGTCACAGAAGTAGCCTGTTTACTGTGGATGCGGTTTGAAGCTATTAAGCCGATGGTTCAGGTCAGAATTTGATATTAGTTTTAGCTTGATCTGACTCTTAACGGTCGGATGTGAACAAGATTAATGGATGTTTGTGGCGGTGGTTTTACAGACGGCTGCATGCCAGCAATATTAGTTTCACTGAATCCCAACTGATCGCCAAATGACAATATTTTCTGACCCATTGGTTTTGATTGGATCGCCTTTAGCATTTGTTTAGCCGGCATCATGGTGACTTCTACGTTATTCTGACCCCCTAATGCGTGACCTATCTCCGGCGTGCAGTTATGCGGATAATGGTTAGTCGATCGTTGTATAATTGAACCGATGGACAAGTTAGAGATTTGAATGGGAGATATATATACGCTTCTTGCTGGGGGTTGGGTGTATTTCTAGGTTTAGTTCCGGCCACATATAAACAAATTACCCCATCTTATTTTATCCTTGGTAATAAACCATCCGTCTATCTGGCTTAGAGACGCTATCAAAAATCTATATTTAAATGCTAATCCGAATTTTATTGTTTCCGGATATTGATATAGCTGCATCTTAGTAAGTGTCTCAGTGAATTTAATGCCTCGTTAACTCTGTTGTCTTGCAATTTATGATGGAGATTGACGTTTACCTGACTACTTGATAAAGCACAATATTGGTTAAACTACATGGCGTTATATGAGATTTTCCCAGCCAAATGAATGTTTACAATTTTAGATTAAAGCCTTTATAGCATTGAAGAATGAGATTCCCACAGCAGGGAAGAATGAAACTGCTGTAGAACACTACTGTACTATTAATATCACTTATAGAATAGAAATTTACCTGTTATTGTCTACAGAAAACTTTGGCTTTAACCAAGCGCCTCAAGAGCCTAATCAAGCGGTCATTGTGCAACCTATTACGCTATTTTAGACTTTAAAGACGAGGCATCTGTTCAATCTAGTTTGCCAAAATTCATCGGGAGCAGAGAAGACGGCATTTCCGTAGGAATTATATTCCGCCTAGCCTATCTGCTTTGTCTTTTATGGGGTTTTTACTGCGATGTCAATCGTTACAAGAATAGTTAAAATGCAGTTTTAGCAGCCGAATCAGCGTAGCAATCTCCCAGTATCAGTTGCAGCCTGTCGATTTTACACACCAGGCAAAACTATTCTAACAGAAGTATCCACCTCGGACTAGGTAATAGCATTGCCGTTGCTTGAAGATAAATCGGGTTTATGTATTTGTTGCAACAAGCATTCAGTACAGGTTTTTTCTACATAACACATCAAACAATATGCATGAATGGTTCAACTGTTAGAATTATAGCACACATTCGGTTTCCAACAGGTCAAAGACCGCTGCATTTAAAAATATCTCTTGTTTTTGTTAATAAAGACTTTACAATGCAGAAAGCACCTAAATCAATTATGTTTGATAGGAATCATATTCTCAACTTTAACGCGAAACTATCCAACTGTGAAACGTGAAGTACCTCAATGTTCAGCTTCACTACTTTGCAGGAATCCTGGAACAGCCATGAGTGATATTTGACATGCATGCTCTTGAGACAGTACCTGCTCATTCAACTGTGGGCATTTTGATGGGCGTATGGGAATAAATGGCGATATATCATTATTTTGCATTCGGCTTTGTCGTAAGGATTTGCCGGGTAAGACTAAAATTTTGCATCCTTGTTATTGCCACCTGTAGGATATCATAAAAAAACATAAAAGGTGTGAATGAAAATAAGACAAGCGTCAAATCCTAGCATTGTTGCATTGGTCACAAGCAGAATTATGCATCGTTATGTTTTGAAATTAGGCGCTTAGAGATCTTGGTATTATTCATGGTGTTTTAATACAATTGCACTGGTTGCGCTGCTGTCATACATCGATCATTAGAACAATTGTTTCTGCGTGGTTCACAATGAGCAACCAGTATTAGCCATCAACGGGTACTCGACAGCAAGTAAAAAGAATTTTTGTTTAATCACACGTGTACGTGTACGGACCATCCTTAGACCTTGCGCTTTCGAGTAGCATTATATGTGTCTTCATAATCACAACTGGTGCAACCTGTTTTGCTTTCGGCTTTGTTAACGCGACGTCAGCTGTTCTGGTTCAAGCTTCGTAAATTGCATCCATACACCGTAATAGACTTCTACGATTTGCGTCCAGGTGTGGTCACAACCTGGTAACATATCGATTTCATAGGTGCTTACACTAGCATGCAGTCGTCATCTTTATACCAGGGATATTCCTTGTGATAGAGCGACAAAGTGGATCACGTCAGTTGTTACGATAGTGACAGTTATTTTAGAGCCTAAGATTAAGTAACCGTGTTATGTCTAAGATGAAGCCAGTTCCCGCGGTTCAGTGTTTAACAGCGTCATAGTTTTGCATCTTAGTAAAAGAAGCCAATTTAGCTTAATTTAGTTGCCTCGTTGGTCACTTATGTCATTATTTGAAAGATGGTTGCATATATTTGACGGAAATGATAATGATATCTTCTGTATACATCCACTATAAGTCTTTTGGCGGTGCACGAATGTCATTCACATTTGTGTCTTCTAATATTGAATATGGTTTGTCTGAGAACCATGTAACATAGCGATACAGATTTATACAACGGCACGAAAAATAACAAAGAGATCGGACCAATTGGACCAATCAATTCCAATACCACTTGATTTGTGCTAGTAGAAGGGAAGAAGAATTCTAATGTGATTACGTGTCATGCAAATACGATTAATTTATGAATTATCAATCTCAACTCATTAGATAAGCAAAACTTGCTAGTCAGCTGAAGCTTGCTACAATTACTGTTGATATGTTGTTGCTTATGAGCGTTTGAAAATAGCAGCGAAACTTTTGTTTATAACTTCCCTGCTGCCAACAATCGGTTTTATTAAATGGCTTCTTGTCCTGCGCTTATGTGGCATTTTCATCAAAACGAACATTAACATTGATGTGTTCTACATGTAAATCGATGCAACGAACTGTTTATCTTAACGTAATTAACTATATCATAAATGTACGACTTAAATTACAACAATTGCCTGTTTCAACCTAAACAAATCAAACAAACAAAAATTGGCGTTGCAATATATGGCGCATTGTTGAAGGGTTCTCGTGGCATGCATAATCGTAAGTAACAAACAATCTTGAACAAACAATTCAAAAACACCCCAACGGCAAATATATCTTGATTGAAAACTGTCGAAACAGGAAAGCATTGAGAAGAACCTAAACAATACGTTTGATTTTGAAGTGGCTATAATCATCAAGATCTTTATCAATCAATTTCCTTTTCAGTCGTAGTTGACAACCGATTTGTATATGTTCTTTTTTAGTTGTAAATTGCAGGGAATGCTTAAGTTGCAGCATTTCATCACCTGTTGTCTTCGTGTTTATTTTACAGCCATTTGCTGAGCCCATTTTGGACAAGCTCTCCTGATCGTTGTGTTTCACGTATTTTCTGTGCTGTCTGACGAAGGATTAATTACAGCCAAGAACAAAACAGGGTGTCGGTAGGTACGAAAGTAAGGAATAGAATAGTGAATCATATATATTGACCTTCCATGTCACGGCGCATATGGATTAGGGCCAACACCATAGAAAGACATAAAGAATCAATGAATATGACGTTGTCTACTGTCAATGTTTCATTTCACACGGTGCCTAACACAAGCGTGTCCGAGTGGTACAGTAGATTATCATCACAAAACCCTAACACGTTTTCCACACTTAAGTAAACAATACCATGCTAAGATGTATGATGTAATTTTAAACCAAATATTGATTAAAACCCAAAAAACCATACCCCTGATCAAGCTTTCAACAACACCAGGAAAACCCTCCAGTGTGGAAATACTCAATCATTAATTGCGTATCACTTTTATTCGTATATATTTTACTGCTAATATTTCGGCAGGCCCTAAACATTTCGTCTCAATATGATTTAGTCTGACTAACAGCACCGCTACTTTCATCAGCTTAATACAGTTTTCACTGATAAATTACTGGCAGGAAATATGATTGCAATTATCAGTCAGAAAACAATATATATCAATAGGTAAATCATCAACCCATCAAGTAATACTGTTGACATGGATGACCAGCCGCGTTTTTGGTCAATAAGGTAGAGGGATATCAACGTGTATAAATATTCAGATGAAGGCAGACTAGATAAAGATGCAAAAGATCATCCGGTATGTAACCACCAGCAAATTGAATGGATCATCTTATTCGAGCCTAACGTCCCGGTGAAATACCCCAACATAAGTTGCAATCCACGGCACACACGTTTCCCCATTTTAATCGCCTTTGACGACCGGCAGCAAAATACAGCGGGCCTATCCTACTCTGCGATGAACATGGGTGTGGAGTCGCTCAAATACAGTGACGTGTCAGAATGGCGCATTGGGTATTGTTCGATATAACTCGATCCGGACTAGCGCACTAACATACAATGCACATTGGCTTTCTAGCTAGAACCTGAACCTGTAAGGATTGCCCGAAAATGCACATTGTTTGTATGCATCCCGAAGACATCCCGAGGAATGTGTTCAAAGTGTAAAAAATTCATATTAATTTATCTCCGTGTATAATTCTGATCTGAACTATCGAAGCTAAATAATGCTAGGTTCATTGCGATATCATTCGGAACATCTTATCTAATTGCACTGTCACTGCTGATTACATGACTCAATTCATGATTGGACGAAATCCAGTCGTTTAGGTTAACAAATAACTAACATGTGATAGTAACTCACATCATAATTGCATGTTGCAATAATTTCGTCAATCGCTGGCATAACAATTGTTACGACATGAAGTCATCCCTACAAGTACAGCCATTTGAATTTACAGCGATTACATAACCTCTTTAATTTTAATGGTTAAGCTGATGCAAAAATCAGGAAATCAATTGAAATTACTGAAGGTTCATCGTGGTTCGGGAATTAGACGACTGAACCTAAAATAGCTACGAGCTATCCTATGACAATACATTACGTATATTTGTGTGGTATTTATGGTAAAAAACGACCTGCCCAATGCAAGATCAGACCATTGCATTTACTTTGGCTGTGTTTGGTACGATTGCAATGATTACACAACTGTTGTTTGACATATATATTCCGGGTTGTTAATATGATATCAAACGTTCTGATTTGTTTTAATAAAGTGCACCCATGTTACATGAATTTTAGACTTCTGGTTAGGCAATAACTATTTAACACTCGTAACATTACGTAACTTTTACATGCATGATCTTTTGCGGGAATGATACAGCTACTATAGATTTGCAAAATATTAACTACAAGATTACTTAATATGCAAGACGTCTTATAAATTATCAATGACAAACTAAGCAAGTTAATGTTAATATAAATATGACAAATATCAGATGGTTACGATATTTAGATATATATTTTTAGCTCCATCGTCTTTTGAAAGACAGAGAGTTCAGGGTATATATCAGTGCACAATAATCCAGTCATACAGTGTCGAACAAAAGACCCTCTAATGGTTCCGCAGAATCAAGTCCCAGCTCCCGGGACTGGAAGTGGTAGAAGCATAAAATAATTGCCAGATAGATGGCGCTAGCAGGTAACTTTATGGTTCAGGACACGTGACCATACCGCCTGGGATATCGCTTTAGCGCTTGCAAAAATTATTCTTATCCTTTTATGATTATGTTGGTGTGTACATACACAATGAGTCCTTTCGGTCTTCACGTGAATCAATTTTAAGCAAGCATGGAACACCTGCGAATAACACTGTCAAGTAGTTTAATACTGTATAAGTCTGATGCAATTATTTGGCTAGAATGCCGAAACGTAAATAACCCTTATCAATTGTTCCCATGGATATGTGTACTGCTGATTGTGGTTGTTCATTTGTTTTCGTTGAAGTTAACATAATCCTGGCTGTTATTGCCTTTAGAATGGATCTCATTTACTAAGTTATTCTGATACAAAAAGAAATACAGGAAAATTTACACTAAACAATGAGTTCGTGTCGAACTGTGAGGATACTTGCACCGACAACTCCTTTTAGTTCAGAGCAATTGATTGCCTATAATTTTTCTCTAATGCATATCGTCAAGTTGTTAGGTTTCAACCGTACATATTTATTATTCAATTTGGTTGTTTAGAAGTTCTACATGTTTGATACATACTTGTTTATTGATAGGCGTTCCATGAACATTATCATATACTATTGACCTACGTTTTGTATCTTGCGTTGACGGAATATATTTCTATTTCCGCGCCGTAGTTGTCAATGACGAAACGTTTATTGATATTTCAATGAAGTGATTGTATTTAATCGGTTAAATTCATTTACTTGGACCGATAAATTTATCTTAAAAGAAAACCGTTGATGAATTATGTTTTAATGATTATCATCGGATATAAGAACCGGTCTAATCTCAGTTTCTAAGAATATAATATTTACAGGTTGGCATTTTAGATACTGTTACATAATAAAGTTTATATCCAGTCATTGTTTGCTGTGTACCCCTTCAAAGGAGGTGGGGATGCAAACTGTCACTATTTTCCCCATATGAAAATGAATTACGTAAGCTACGCACAATTCTGTCCATCAATACTATTTTCTATTCCCAGGATTCTTGAGCATACAAATTGTAATTGTGTCCAGATAAGGCATAACGTAAGCAGCACTATGAACAATGTTCTGTGAAACCTCTGTAAGAATAAATCGCGTACACTGGTTATGGAATTATATGCTCAGTTTTTCGCATATGAATAGGATGGTCGTTGCATGCCATCTCAATTGTCTCCTGCAACATCAACAGCGCATTTGCGAGCCATCATTGTTCCTCGCGGAACAAGTCAATAGATCACACAGACCAAAGCTGCATGTATATAAGTCACACAAGTGTATTTAAGCTAACTTTTGAACCTGACAGTGAGTGTGTATTGCTTGGTGCGATGTTATGTCAGCTGACGTTCGAACAAAGCTAGCTACAGAGAAACATTAGAGTATTTGAGTAAGTCTTTATATCCCTTCGGAACAAATGGCAGATAAGGTTGGCTACCTTAAAACAATGCAGTCTCGTGTGCTTTTGTTGTCATGGAGTACACAAGGTGTTCAGCTTAACGTTAATGAAGTATAAACTCCGTATATTTCACTTGCCGCGGCGATTGTTCAGGGTTATCAGCTTAAACCCCACCCCCACTTTAATGACCATTAATTGTATAAACATTCCATAAATTGTCCTAATGCGTTAATGTAATTGAAATAGAAGAATGACATTTGCATGACAGTGCATGCTATGACAATTTACATAATCATGTCATGAATACCCACCACTTTTGCAATTAATGCTAAAAATGAAACTACAAAAGCTGAATTGATACTATCGGTGTTTGTTTTGTATCAAAATACACCTCGTTCGTTTAAATCGAAGATTGTTGTTGTCAATGGCACATAAGAACATGGTTTAGGCGTAACAAAACTTTCTTTACTCATCAACGTCATGGTACCACCTTAAACTAAAACCGATGTCAGGGCTAAGCGCTGCAGTTCATAATTTGTTCGCAACCCCAAAAAATCTAAATACGTTCGGATACTGCAAGCCATCCTGAAGCCTAACACAGTTAATTCATGCGAAGTTAAATAAATTCCATTTAATGACACTGTAGGACATAAACTATCATTTCGATGTCACGATAAAAAAAAAACAGTTGCAAGCAATGTTAGATGTAGAAAGACATTATGCGCTGAATGTGATAATGACTTCTGTCATTGTTTCGTTTCACACGATGCCTGACGCAAGCGTTTCCACAGCTTCACCGTTCATCATCGCCAAAAATGATTCCGCATTTTCCGACTTAATTTGACGGACGGTTGCATGTGAATGATTGGATAATGTTTGTATCATTTGTCATGCGACTAACGAGAACACAAAAGCGCGTTATCACTTAGCGCCATGAGATGACTGACACAGATTTAATTGTCAATGACAAAGAACCTGAATGCAAGATAACAATACTATGTCGTGTGTAAGTTGTAACCAATCTTCGTTTGATAACCTAAGAAATCAGCCCCTGATTTAGCGTTCAACAAAACAAGGGAAACGATTATATTGTTTCGCCACCTAGAAAAACCAAAAATATTCATACACAGTTGGCTCGATTATAACTTTAGTAGTATATGTATATAATAACTGATAATTGGACAGATGTTGAAACGCTAAAGTCATTTTGGTGTTTGCAAAGAGATTGCAGGTATAATAATTGAAGTAGAAATTAAAATGTGATAATAGTGATTATGTACAAGAATACCCTATGCTGCAGAACATCGTGCACGATGTAAATGATTGCCCATTAGACACAGTTGCAGTTATCTTAGTATTCAAAAGTGAATACGTCAGAAAGTAGATCTCATTATTGTAGATCGGTATAGGGAAGCAATGTGCACCCCCTTAATCAATGTGCGGCATTTTGCTTTTACGAAGAAAAATATAAGATAGCATGTTTTTGAATCACCACTCATAGTGACAACTCATTATTGTTAAACCCATCATACGTCTCAATGCAATTTCGTGTTAAGTGGATAGGCAGATCGGGTGTGAATAATTTGTTGATGGACAGACGATTCCTTGTTATTGAACGTTATCGACGCGTGTGTAGAGGCCTGACTAATAGCACAGAACTCTCATCAACTGAGCACAGTTTTCGTAAATAAATCCCTTGCAGGTATTGATTTCAATTATCAATCTGAGAACACGGCATATTAACGAGTAAATAAACAACCCATTCAGTGATACAATTGATACGATAGAGCCGCCGTGTTTGATATCAATACGTAAAAGAAGAATTTCTACGTATATGAAATAGATTCAGAAATAGGTGGAGAAGATACAAATGCAATTGAATATAAGGCATGTGATCACCTGACGATTGATTGGATCAGACTACCTGAGTCCCTCGTCCGGGTAAAATCCCTCAACATGAATGGCAATCTGACATACAGGTCGTCCCATTTACGTCGCCTTTGACGACATGCAGTAGGATACTGCCGATTGTATGGAGCTGCTGAATGTCTACAATATCACTCAATGTTATAAATGACCTGTGTTAAATTCAAGTAGGGTGATTGACAGATCAGAGAAAGGTATCGAAGGGACATGGCACTTGGCATGAAAAGATGGCTGATCCAACAACCGATGTATTTAATGTACAATTTAGTCGGCTTTTATTGCCATTTGAGCGGATAATTCAATTAATATCGTTTTATTTTGACCGGAGAGTTATCTGGCATAGCGTGTCAAGTTGTGGCCCATTGCCGATTTTAGAGATTAATTCAATATTGGAGTATGACACCCCAATAGTAATAATGTACATTCGCAATCGAACCTTCGGACAAGTCTGCGCATTTCTTTAGGCACGATAGATGTAAAATAAATCGTGGGTTATATAAGCGCCCATCAACGCAATTGAATAAAATTGCCGAAAACATCCGTTAATTGCCAGGTGCATTTGTAATAAACCAATATGTATTACTACAATAAAAGAGGAGATAATGTCACACCTGTGCCTTTTATAACATCAAGATTGATCACAGCTATAGAAAATATCTAACTTTACGATTTCATGTATCTTACCTGTTTAGTTATCTATTTGCGGCTCGCTAGATAAACACAATGTGATTTTATCGGTTCTGCTCAAAACATCACTATATCTAAAATAACCCGATCGGTTACCATATATAATCATGGACAATGCGATTGTGGCAGCGAAAGAATATTAATAGCATTATGACAATATATTCATTGTGCTAAATAAGCCATTAGTGCTAACGCTCTAGACACGAGCCCAAAGCATCATTACACATCATAAGACGGCATATATATGCAGTACTCGATGCGACCCAATCGTACCCGGCTTTGCGTAATAAAGAAGACCTGATTGTTTGCATCTTAATGTGTGATTTATCCTAATTTAACAGCATTGCGCCATCCTCTTGATAGCATATATCATAAGTCCATCTATAACCACAGAATAACCCCAAAAATATTTGCATAAGTTATTGTCAATGTGCCAGCACTGTAGATCATTGCGCGCCAACGGTTTTTATATATGATATCAATTTAGCACCGCATTGCTAGTTTCTTTCGTTTCCATAAAAAGGATGGATGAACATAATGTGAATCCTCGCGAAGTTTGTCCCAGCAGCAGCGTGTTTTACTTATGATGCTGGTTGGCGTGGAGTTAATCTGTTGATGGCTTGGGTCAGAGTTTGATTTTAGCTTCGGCTGGCCACTTGCTCCTTATCCAAAATAGAAGATGATTTATCATCCTCGTGCGCCTTGATGCCATAACAATCGGCTGTAAGCCTAATTTAAGGAGTTTTGCGGCGGTGTCGTTTTACAAATGACCGCATTCAATTACAGGAACGATATTTCTGATTGTGATCTGTGGAAATACCACCCTTATGTCAAATATTTATACAAAGAATTTGCAATCTATCATTTATGATTGACGTTTTCAATTGATAAACTCTTTATAATCAGAATAATTGATGGTAGAAACATATCCATACGTCAGGGAAACCGACTGCCGAAGCTCAATAATGCCAGGTTCTTTGCGACGCTACTCAGAGCTTCATGTTTAGTAGAATTGTTGTCGCTGATGACATGGTTCAAGTCTTGATCCGATTAAATCAGTTCGTAGAGGTTCAATGATCACTTACAAGTGGCACTAATTGATATCATTATTCGCTAGAATTATAATTGTCAGTGAATTACTTTCCACTGGTAATGTCTCTCGGCGACTTGAAAGCGACTTTCATACATGCTCCAGGGGCCAACGTTGGCGACCATTGCCACATTGTCAGATGAGACATCGTTATTGTATTGCGATGATCCTTATACGTAATAAACGACGTATACGTCGCGCTTCTTACAACGCGACAATGTGATTTTCCGCTACTTAGCTATGAGACGAATGAAATGGTTTCACAAGGAAAAGGAAAACCTGGTTGGTTGACCGCTGACTATTACAGCGTAAATGTCAACAGTCTGAGATAGGCAAATCTATCTGTTGTTTCGAATTAAGTCGACTTTGTGACACTAGTGCGAAATTGTAAACCAAACAATATCAATAGGAATCACAGTGACACAATTACCGATAGGTGTAAACTTATACTTATGAGTGCCGACTCTAATGGGCAATTTTTACCCGGCAGCAAAGTTAAAAAACAGTAGATGTACATACTGGTACTTTTTTTTCATGACTATCATGTTTTTGCCAATAAATACGAATATAGACGACGCGGACGTAACACTGTTTATTTTTCATATTTTGTTATATATATTGATTTATGTGCACGTTTCAATTGCACCACCGATATATTGAATATTTTAGCCAACATAAAGCGAATAATGTAGCAAGTGCTTTGAAGTGGTGAGTTTCGATACGAGTGGCAATTGAAGAGAAGATGTCCAACTTGTAATGCTATTAGCAGCCATACCATTGTTATTCGCCCCGTACGAAAACCATCATTTATTTAATGAAGATGTCCGATTAAGTTATGCTCAAGCGTATAGGCAATGAGGGTTTATATATTGTTTCAAGTTCGGATGCGCGTTTGATACGTATGCATGGGCCTTACTGTCAATATAAAACGTAACTTTCATGGTAGCATGTTGTAATTCTAAATGTATTGATGGCGTTTTCGCTGTATTCAATACTACACAGTATACGATGTTTATGTTACGTCCTGCTTCAGCGATCAGCGTTCGGACAAGTTATTGAGGTCACATGATTTAATTTTCCAGATGACTGCATGCTATTACAGAGTTGTTGTTTATATCGATGCTCACATGAAAACTTCGGAAGTTATGGTTGTATCACAGGCGCGCACTTAATAGTCGGCGATGCATATTCTTTGTAAAGGCTACTTTCAATCAGATCACCATCAGCAATCATCAGTTGGTTACATGGCGAACAGGGCAAATTGCTGATTCGTCCAGTTGCATTAATGTCCCCAGTGATTACAGTTGCCATCGTCATTCCATTGATATATCGCATGCATGACTTGCAGGTAGAGTTAAGCCGGTTGTGTTAATGTATAAAGGTTTGAGATTGATGTTGTAAATATCATAACCAGCAGGCGTAATTAGCGTAGTGATCGTGAACACCGAACACACAGCGAAGCGTTTACTACATCCATCGGACCTCGCAAACACGTTACTCAGATATATGTTTGTATGTTTATATGTATGTATGTATGTATGTATGTATGTATGTATGTATGTATGTATGTATGTATGTATGTATGTATGTATGTATGTATGTATGTATGTATGTATGTATGTATGTATGTATGTATGTATGTATGTATGTATGTATGTATGTATGTATGTATGTATGTATGTATGTATGTATGTATGTATGTATGTATGTATGTATGTATGTATGTATGTATGTATGTATGTATGTATGTATGTATGTATGTATGTATGTATGTATGAATGTATGCATCTATGTCTGTGTTCCTGTGCTTTAGCGGGAATGCGTTAGAGATTGTCGGGAGATTGTAAGCATTTTCTTAGGGGTTTTTTTTGCGGGGAAAGATCAGCATTATCTATTTATTTGTTACGGGTAAATTGCATTAGGCGCGTGCAGCTCTTAACTTATATTGGAGGTTTGTAATCGACGCATTATGTATAGAATGCACGTAACCTTTGGTGTTAATCATGATGCAGAAGGCGCGTTGTACACTGTGCTGGTACATGAGCATTGAAATAGGTGTGCTGACTACTGTCCACAGGACAATCGACTATATATTACTAGTGCACATTGACACCAAATATTGATAGTTCCCAGTAACCCATATGGATCTAGAAGATAAAAAATGCAACTAGAGCGCATGGACTTTACTCTTTTCTGACAGCGAGTTGATTTCGCCTGTTTAATAAATGATGGTAATGTAAATGCTTGTGCAGCACCCCTACAATCACACTGTTTACTAAGGTTTAGTCCATTAGTTTTATAGTTTTATCAATTCCGGGGCAGTCAGGAATGAAGCATGACGTAGTCCGTGATTTGGTATCCCTATTTCGGTCTAATTCCTGCATGACAAGCAGGGATCACTGTTTTAAGTATTGCGTCACAGAGAAACATGTAAATATTCGATAGAGAAGTAACGTATAACAATAACGTTAATGCACGTAAAGCTCTTCATAAATATCATCGTCCAATTGGTACCAGCTCGTCGGAGGTGAATTACTTTAGACTGTTTTGTAAAACAAATTGGTTCTAAATGTGTAAGTAAATATTTTTATGTTGTTCGCTACATTGATCTAAAGATATAACGTCAGAGAGTCACGCAGCCGCTCATGTTGCCACCCAAAGACAATACAATTTACAATTTAGTATCAATAAAATTCTGGAAACACCAGTGAGCTGCATTTTTATGATATTGCGACTGGTAATGTCGCAGGGGAAGCAACCGACCGGTCACAATAGCACAGGTAATCATTTGGCCGTTTTGATATCATCTACTACACATGCCAAACATATGATATGGATCTATCAGAAGATGATTCATATGTTTGCCACGTCAAATGCTTCAGAATCAGGTGCTTAGCCGTGAAAATCTAACAGGACTATAAGCAGCCCCACAAGATAGATCAGAATATAACATTTTCGTGGATTTATCATGTTTCTAGGGTTAATTTGCGTTACTCGCTAAAAAGACGAACTATGGTATATCGTAAAGTGCCCAAAACACTTAGTAATTTCATACTTATTTAGCATTTCACCCCGCTTATTCCGTGTTGAGCAATATTTACACGGCTGAGGTCGCATATATCATTAATCACGCCGGATAAATTCTACACGTACGGGTAGGTAAATGTGCCAGCATTGACCTAAGTGCACCGCAATTTGACCTCAGAGGTAAGTTGCACTAACGTTATGTAGAGAAGTAACAGATACTCATCAATCATGAGCTTAGACACTATCGCTGCTTATTAGATTGGAACGTTCAGGTGGTTTGCCAGTGTGCCCCAATCCAAAGCAATCCGACTAAATTACACATTTTAAGTGCCCTTTGGCCATGCTCCGACGGCACAAGCTAAACAATACACGAGAAGAATTATTTGCTGATTATTGATTTTGACCACTACTGGGAATTACTCACTTAAAATCGACACATCTAACATTCAGACTTACTCGCTTAAAATCGACACATCCTGCGTTTATTGTCGTGGATTTACCGGACGACTATAATGTTTTTTTCGGGATTATGTTAGCACCTTCTTCTTAAACGTCTGCATGATGATAAACGATCCATCTTCACTGTTTATATGATTTTCGAATACACGTTCAGGACGTATAGCTTTTAGTGATAGTAACAACAAGTATTTAAATTCGATTAATGTATGATAACAATAAGCACACATTCATTGCCTTTCTGGTAGAGAATGATGCATTTCTTAAGAGAGTTATATTCGAGGTTTTAATGACAGGAATCTGGGTGTTACTTTGCAAACATGACTTGGGCTTACTCCGCGTCGTAATTGTTGCAAATATCGTCTAGTAACAGCACGTGGAGGAAGTATATTGAACGTTGTTTGATATGACTCTTCTTAAGATAATTCAACGCAGGTTTTAATGGAAAGAATATTGGTGTTACTTTGCAAACATGACCTGGGCTTACTCTGTGTCTTAATTGTTGAAAAGTCGCGACAAGCAACAGCACATAGAGGCAGCAAATTGAAAGTAGTATAATAAGGAATGTTATCTACTACACATATGCATCTTTAATAATTGGCGTAATATATGCCGTCGCTACACATATGGATACCATCGCAGGTCGTGTCCTAAAAGTATATATGTATGTATTTATGATGTATGTTTGCATGTTTGTGTGTATGATTTCCTGTGTAAATATATATGTATGTATGTATGCAAGTATTTCGAGTATCAGGAATTAGTTGGCAGGACTTTGCATAGTAAACACATTGTAAATGTATGTGGCCTGTATGTACGTATGTATGTTATGTAATCGTGTAAACATGTACGACAAACTCCGAATGTATGTGACAACGATGTATGTATGTATGTATGTATGTATGTATGTATGTATGTATGTATGTATGTTGTATGTAATTGTATGTAATATATGTATGTATCGTATGTATGTATGGATACCATCGTAGGTCGTGTATGTATGTAGTATGTATGTATGTATGTATGATGTATGTGTGTATGTTTGTGTGTATGTATGTATGTATGTATGTATGTATGTATGTATGTATGTATGTATGCAAGTATGTATGTATGTATGTATGTATAATTGTATGTATGTATGTATGTATGTATGTATGTATGTATGTATGTATGTATGTATGTATGTATGTATGTATGTATGTATGTATGTATGTATGTATGTATGTATGTATGTATGTATGTATGTATGTATGTATGTATGTATGTATGTATGTATGTATGTATGTATGTATGTATGTATGTATGTATGTATGTATGTATGTATGTATGTATGTATGTATGTATGTATGTATGTATGTATGTATGTATGTATGTATGTATGTATGTATGTATGTATGTATGTATGTATGTATGTATGTGTATGTATGTATGTATGTATGTATGTATGTATGTATGTATGTATGTATGTATGTATGTATGTATGTATGTATGTATGTATGTATGTATGTATGTATGTATGTATGTATGTATGTATGTATGTATGTATGTATGTATGTATGTATGTATGTATGTATGTATGTATGTATGTATGTATGTATGTATGTATGTATGTATGTATGTATGTATGTATGTATGTATGTATGTATGTATGTATGTATGTATGTATGTATGTATGTATGTATGTATGTATGTATGTATGTATGTATGTATGTATGTATGTATGTATGTATGTATGTGATAGGCGATTATGAGCGGGATCAAGCAGACCAGAGATGCTGGAGGACATGCCTATAACATTGAATATCCAATGATAAGACTGACATGAATGAACAGCCGCGAATTTTCTTCGATTAAGAAGAGAGGGATATTCACGTCACCGTGGATCAGAAGTTGGAGACGATAGAAATGCAAACTTTAGCTGCCATGTCACCGCAGTCCAATGGAATTGACCAGACCAATTCAGCCTCTCGTGAATTCCTAAACCCATGGCAAACACACTGCCCCGTTTTATTTGCATTCGACGATGTTAATGGAGACCTATTGCGGCCTTGAAATGTAGTCACTGGTTGAGTTTGTTGTCGCTCATGCATTTGCATTCATCAATAATGCATAGTAACGGATATAACATGAATATGGTTGGCTCACATAGAGCTCATTCCATTCCAACAGAGTGCTACAAAGAGCTATATTTAAGCTGGCGGTGCCTTGTGTTCTATGATGTAGAGTTGTCTTTTCCACCGATGGTGCATGACACATAAAGTCACTTCGGGTTTTTCACATCTGAAGATGTATGTGCATAGTTGAATGTACCAGATTTCTGCCCATTATTTGGAATACTTTACACCAGTGGGAATGAATCTAGAAACAACCCTGCTGCATCATAGCCAGCAGGAGGTCTTCAAGATTATTAAATCCCAATTAACATTATCTGTCGGGATACAAAAATAAATTGTTGCGGTTTCTTCATCTCACTGTCCTAACACTTTTGCATGTTATGTATATCATCATTCTAAAGTGTCTTCGATATTACTCGTAGGTATACATAACATATGTTAGTGACAGGCAGGTTATTCGCCGATTTACAGAGATCAGAGTGACCATTGCGCTAGGCAGGTAAAGATCGATCGATCAACGGCTCAGTCGCCATTAAACTTACATTCCGAGTTCATCTGCGAAATGTTCGAAACAAGCAGTGTTAACTTAAAAAAAAAAATATTTGTGTGAATACTATGCTATTGACCAGAGCTGTAGAAACGCACGATGTCATGTTTCAGTTGATATAAGACTCGACACAAGCTAGCTGGCTATACTATTGTAGTGTTTACGTCATCTATATTTTGCTGGGTAAGCAGGCAACATTGTTAAGCTACATTACTATATGTAGATAGTAACTACCTGACCTATTAATCATGCTTAACGTACCGTGAGCTCATAGGTATCACATAAATTGGTATATATTATGATTAAGTGAAGTTGACGAATCGCCAGGCCATGCTGTAAGAACACGTCATTGTTTCTATACAACAGGAGCGGCTTCCAGTAGCCAGTAATAGGCGTTTTTGTCATCCCAACGAGCAAGCTGCACCCCCTCCCGTCCCCGCCAAATGCATGAGGCAATAAACACAGTTTTAAGTTCGTATTCCCCGTTGCGAGAAGTAAAGTCAGATGTTGTGCACCACTTGATTCGGGTACTATCTTCATTTCCAACGACTGATGGCAGGGTCTCGCAGTAGCTTAAGGGCTACTCCCAGTATCCCACAGTGTACTTGACCCCCGAAGTATCGGGTTGCTAGGTGCTATAACTAGGTTAATAAGAATTATAGTGGTAAGATAAAAACATGGACCATAATGATTTGCTCCTGAATTACTGGCAGCTGCTAATACAGGAGCACTGTAGAAAACTGAAGTGGTTCTGAAACTCAATATTTGCCCCCAATCCGTCACTAGCGTTATGGTCGTTGTTTCTAGGGGAACCAATACTTTTTTCGATGGCTAAACCACACTGTTAGGATAACGTAGTTTTGGATGGCTTTATGTATGTTATTGTTATAGGCTGCAGATGTTGTAAACATTAATTAATGAAAGCAGAGGCTTTTAAGTATCAATTCCATAATTCCAGTGAAGCAATTGCCTTTTGACTGCAAAGCGGCAGCGAAAATGCTGGTGTATCGCTGTGCTAAATCATACACCCTTGCGCCAGCCCAAGAGAATCGGATTTCTCTGTGCTTATTTCAAATTAACTCTTACATACCTCTCAACCACTCGAAACCATAGCCACATTTTTCTTGTATTCTGGTGTTTGGTCATGCAATAAGAAAACTGTTCAAAACTACTTAAACCAACTTGCATCTGTGAGGAGTGCCCCGAAATGTATATTGTCCATATACATCCAAAACACTTTCGGGAAGAATTTGTTTTTAAACATTGAGATATCAAATGTTTATTGTTGGCTGGTGCAGACAATGCCTCCAATCATTAGGGGTTTGCTATTGGCTTTGCATTGTTGCATCGGTGTATAAATCTGTGGATATTAGAAATCGAGCCTCAGTTAACGCAGACATATTCATCGTGTATGATAAGCCAGACAAACAAGTGAAGTTGGCTATTGCCTCGTGTACCTGAATTTCGTTTGATCTGTATTTAATGTAAATTTCATTGACATTAAAATATTTAATTACAAAACTTTTAACGGGGCAGCGATCAGGCGTGGTGAGTAAAGTTATAATCTATTGCGGAGTTTAATACTTGTTGGAATTGGTCTAGTGTTTATTAACTGTACTTATATAAGGCACCCAATGTTAATTAATCATTCTGCCTACCAACGTTAAGTTTTTATATTCTTTAAAAATCTCATCTTCCAAATAATTGTTTTACTTAGAAGCGTTTGATTTTAGCTCGTGTGTTATAAACGAACGCAGCAAGGAAATATTCAAAAATTACCGACAATATCATCCAAGTTAATTTCCGGTAAAGGCTTTATATCATGCAAGTGCCACATCAATCAATCAATATGTAATATCAGAGAAGCGATAGTGGCCAACTTGGGCGCATGGAATTAATATTACATCTAGATTTATCAAAATCTCTATGTACCATATTTAATGATATATTTAACGAAATTGCTTTTAGAACGTAATTACATCGAGCCACCCACCACTATTCTTCGCTAGCTTACCACTCTGTATAAATATCGCGTATCATCGTCGTTCAATACAATCAGCATCCACTCCCTTGATAATTTTACCTGAGCTACTACCAAAAATGCCGGGCGAAATGTTTAATAATTTGCCCTGACCTATTGCCCGACACGTACGTTAAATGCAATTAATTACAGTGCTATTGATGGATTCGGTTTGTCCTATTGGCGGCGATATTTCAACCGCCTTCAAGGTCAGAACGTTTAATACAAGCAACAATTTGTGATCAATAGATTTGGACAAATTATATTGAAGCTAAACTTATTTATTTATTACCAGAAAAAGGAAAATGTGACAGAAAAACATCGTGCATGATTCCAAGTCTGAGGAAGTCAAGTAATAGTATTTGTCCCGTGGGAGCAAATAATAACAAAGGAGATAATGGCATTGGATTACTATGTGAACATAATTGTTTTTTTTCCCCGATTAATAAATAGTACATAAATACAGGCAGGAAAGCTGGACAGATGAAAATGAGCGAACTGTTCTCCTATTGAAACATATAACATTTACTGCCGATAGCATTTAATCAAGATCATAAAATCTTCTGCTCTATGATGATGCAATGATCCTACCATTAAAACGCCCATGGATGCATGGCTCGGTCGTGTTTAAACAAATCGTATGTAACACGCATTATATATTTTGATGTTAACAAAATGCTGCATATTTTGGGAACCATCGTGTGTCTATGTTTTGCTGCACTGCGGCTATTAAGCATTAGATCTATGTGTCTACGATATATGCTTCTTTATATTTGCTTAAGGCATATTCGTAGAATGTGATATTAGTGGATCGAAACAGCAAAACCACTGCCTATGTGAATCCATTAGGTGTGCACAGCTACGGTGGCATAGTCGACTAAGTATTTTGAGCAGCAATCACTTTCATGTTTCCAAAACTAAACCCGTATGGTTGCCATGTTCTGTAGTTGATTTTCGGAAGTGATAGAAACATGGAAGAGTTGCAAGATATATCGCCCTAGCAGATAACCAAACTTTTAAGGACAAGTGACTTCATATCCAAAGAAATCTCTTTCTCGCATGCCACGTGTCTTCTGCATTATTCACAATAATTTTAATCAGTGTATATCTACAATTAACGGCCGTAAATATAATCCCCTGTGTCTGTTTATAGTGACGCAAAAGCGATGCATTTTTAAATAACACTGTCATGTATTTTGATACTGCATAATAACTGGGTAAATGCATTGTAAAATACATAATTATAATAGTTATATTTACATAATTATGATTGCGGAAACCAAATATACCGCCTCTCTTCAACAAGGCTCTCAAGCGATGCGGCCTCTTATCCGTCATATGCGCAGAGTTATCTGATAGACAATTGTCACATTGAAAGAGTGAGTACAGGAGGAAACATCTTCAATTTTCCCTTTAATCAGGCAAATGCATTCTGATTAAATAAGAACTGGCGATTTAAGTGTCCACGCAATCTCATAGACCCGGGATAAACTCGACCAATTCATCTCTGAGCTTGTATGCTGAGACGTAAATAATCCATATTAATTGTTTCTTGGACATGTTTACTGCTGATTGGATTTGCTCATTTGTATAGCCTACGTTTTTGTTGCCGGTAATATGACACTGGCTGTAAACTACAATTGCCATTGGAATGGATCGTATTTTCAAATATGTTCTGGTGCCAAAAAGACATACAGGTTAAAAAAGGAAGACAGCAAATATGAGGTTTTTATTTTTGCGAAAATAAGCACTGCACAATGAACTAATGTCAAGCTGTAAGGATATTGTCATGCTGGTCTTGCATCGACAAATGGTTAATTCACAGTGGCTAACTATATTTCTGGTTTATACACACCTGATCGATGTTAGACGTTCTGTTATTATTTCGCTCATAATATCAACCTACGGAATGTTTAATTTCAGGCGTTGATTGAATAAAATTAATTTTCGATGATGACTAAACCTTTTCTCAGTTTTAATATACTAAAATTAACATAGTTGTCTTAAATAATGACATTTGATGAAATATCTCATAATGAATATGACAGGAGATGAGAAGCAGTCGAATTTTAATGAATCGAATATTTATAGGTTGGCTGTTAATTTCCGAACAAATGATATAGTACATATCTAGTGATTATTGTCTCCGTATCCTATCACAGAAGGTAAGGATGCAAAGTTTTCCCATACAAACTCGCGTTTGGTAATCAATGACGTAAGATATTTACGCATATAGTATGTAATGGGAGTAATTTCAATACATCGGTCAATGCACGATTTTACATTAAATAAACACCGATGACTATTTGGTTACGTTTTATGCCTGCAAATTTTAACAATGGGGATACTCTAGTACCTCACCGAATAACTCAACTTTACTTAAACAAATTTTCGCAATTATGTATAATAGAATTATATACATCTCTGTTAGTCATGAATTTGCACGCAATCCAAATTAAGCGTCTCATGCATAATCCACAAATCATGTTTTATCACCGAACTCGTCAAATATACGATACAAGGCCATGTTTGCCAATACAATTGGTGACACCGTCCTAAGCTGCATGCACCTAGGTCCCACAAGTGCAAGGCAACCAATGACATTGCTTATCTTAGCAACAGTTATTCTGGGCAGCAAATTGCTCTGCTAGTATGCCGCGCCAAATACAATCCCGAACAGATGTTCCCTTTGACATGTTTTTTTGCAGATTCATTTTAACAATTTGAGCAGATCATCCAATCTGAACACCGCATCCGGAACTTGATATATGTAAACGATTGCTAACACGATTCCATTGGTTTTGGACTTTTTGGGCTTAAAAGGCGGGTCCACCACCCAAACGCGAGTTATGCAGATTCGCATGCAGAGGCGACGACAGTTATCCGGGATGAGCTGTAATAATAATTTTACAACTCGCAGTAAGTACTATTTAACGCATAATGACTGACCTTGTTCTGCTTAGACGTCCACATAGCTCGCAACATTCTTGCGACAGAGGCAAAGCAGCTGAAGTTTCAATGTAGAAAATCTTTTACACCGACCAATTATTTACCTGGTAACAGTATTCCAATAAGTTAATATTTATCCCTAGAAATTTCATCAATGCTGGTTTTAGAATCGATTATTAGGAGGTCGGTTGTAGATATATGTCAACATCAAGAAAGAGACATCTCACTCAGCACTAACCGCCTCTTCCGTCGACCCCTAGATTGTGCACCAATCCAAATTTGTCCATTACAAAAAGTTTCTAGCGTTCTGTTTCTGATAGGGTCGCCGTTCGAACAATTGGTATGGAGTCGGTCTGTAGGAAGCGTACCTAGCACGTGCTCTGTGTAACCGATCGTTTAGCGGCAAGCATGCGGCCCTTCCAAAACAGTTCGACTCAATACGATGTTGCATTAACCACAAGCTGCAAATGCTCTCGCCAACGCTGAGTCCGGCGAATCTAAAGCCAACCTTCGCGAGTTTCAAATATTTCCATATTTATCAAAAACATTACACTAATCATCATAGTCCATTTAAGTTAATTACCTTAAATAGACGTTACTCAAAACATCCCCTTAGCCGTTGCTTAGACGTAATGGTACAATGATGTCAGTCGGTTCTCCGGCTAATGTTGGGTTATCAGCAACACTGTGCATTTAACGAAAATAATGTGATAGATATCAATATCAAAGGCGTATATCGTGCGGCCTTAAAAGTTAGCACTGTAGGCGAATTGTCAGGAATTGGTTACAGTGTTAGGTAAAGCGTCACGGAAAAAAAAAATTCGCACCGATAGCTGCTCGGTGTATCAAGTTTGTTCGTATATTTATCATATCGCTAGCTTAGTTAATGATAAGTGATTCATTGAATAATAATTCATTTTTTATCGAATGTGATATTCATAACTTTCGGGCTGTTACCGATAACATGACGTACCTGAAGCGCATACTGTATATGATTGAGGTGTTATTATTGATATCAGTAAACAGTGCTCCGATGCAATAGGTAAGGCGAGCAGTGCTCTCGGGATAACCAGACGGACGTTCAGTTGAGTACAAAGGTTTTCTACTAAGCTAACAGCCGTAGTCTGAAGACTGCGCTTGATATGTTTGACATCTTTAAAAACGTTGTGTCTCCGCTGGCACCTCATGCAAAATGTTCGATGGATTATTATCCAAGGTAGTTCAGGCTCGATATGTATTTGATTAAAAGTGGCTATGGCAGGGCATTTCATGACCTAACGTTTTTTGCCATGGCCAGCTGTCAACATAACAAATTTGGTATTAATCTTTGTAAATCATTCTAAATTGCAGAATAACCATAATCATTCAAAGCTTCATTGCACCAACAATGCTTGCAATCAATTATTAGAATATTTTTGATCCACGTTATGAACGCAGAACTTGTGAGTTGACAAATAGTGGCCAGGATTTGTAAGCCTTGTCAATTCGCGCCTTTCCTTACAATATCTCTTTGTATGCGAGAAATCCACGTATCGCTCGTCATGACGCGGTTTCAGGTACACAAGAATTTATGTGGTTTATATTGGGAAGGCATTGGTCATGTTAATTAAATTGTTAAACTTGCCACAGTACTAAGTTTGTGTCAATATGGGCATCATCTAATTAGAAAGCCGTCACTATATAAACATTGCCTTAGTAAAATGCCATGACAGGATCAGAACAGTGCTCTTTCAACATTCAACGTTTGAATTCGGTCATACTGAGCTTGTTTGGTGTTAAACAGCTGTATTATGCCAATTGCAGACGAATATGATAACAACATGGTCGAATCTTATTAAAGTAACAAGATCGTTGTTTTTTACGTTAGTAACTCAACAATGACAAAATTCAGCTCTTCAAGTAATTGTGATTATAAGCTAAGTTTATTTGGTTGACTTAATTTTGTTAAGACGGCGTGGAGCAAGTATTCTCCTTAGGAAATCATATGAGCCGTTATACTATTCTACCATGTCGACAAAACGCAATATAAACCAAGTTGGCCAAGAGTGCAACCCGAAATGTTATTACCTTCATATTTTCATATTCATCAATAGCCCCGCAAACACTATATATGGCGTGATCAAACATTGCTTGTCTGGCGCGTGTCACCCGTCCTCACAGCCGCCGTGTGTTTGTACATCATAGTGTATGCTTAAGAATGTGAGTTTTTTTTCTAAATAAGCTGTTATTATGCAACAGTGATTCCGGAATTCCTTTGGCTAACAATGAAGCATCTAAACTGTGTATGGTAATTATTCTAGTGGCCTCACAATATTGTCAACCTGTCGGTAACTATTAGAAAAAGCCTAGCATAGATTTCCCTTAATTGCGCAACTACACTTATATGGTATTTGTGTTAATCAGATGCAAGCATATCGTTAGGGAATAAATTCTCTAGAATAAGCAAACAACTATCAACTTGCAAATGCACATGCGATACCGATTATTTATATGCATCACAAACTCAATGATTTAAATAAACTGTAATAAAACGACGTTACTTGAAGAGTACCCCGATTTTGATTGGTAGACGTAGTAGCAACAATAACCTGTCGCAATAAGATACTGGATTGCCAAAACAGAGATCCCTTTTAAATGCATGCCACAAATTCAACCGGACAGTAGCGTTTATATGCAAGAAGTCAATCAAGGTATAGCTTCGCGTTCGAATGATGATAAAGGTATACATATTCATTAATGTACATGAGTCTGCCCGTTCGCTGTTTATATTTGAATACACATACTAGAGGTTCGTACTCGTTGATCCGAATGATGCACCTTTGACTTGATACCACAACGATCAGTGTTTGGCAAGGTTAGTGGGGTCTCGTGAATTTACTTTCCAAATGACTTGGTGTCATTACAGGTGAATTACTTATAATAATAGCTACACGGTAATTTGCTAAGCAAAGTTTGTATCACTGAATGCGAGACAATTGATGTCAGACAATATTTTCCGACTTAATTTGTTCGATCAGCAGCTTTTTTTAGCTGTTAACGTGGTAGTTTTTACGTGTTTATAATACTCTTTGTGGTCTATTCTAACAAATTCATCAGTTCTATTCGCGGTGTACAATTGTGAATAATTAATACAATTTATATGGTTTGCCAATCGCTGTATAGTGGAACTGAAGAACGAGTTGAAGAGCCGGTAATGTTATGTTTATGAACGCTACTTGCTTGGGGCTGGGGATATTTATTAGGCTTAGTTCCAGTCATATATCTGCTTATTGAAGCATGGTATTTCATCCTGGGTCCTTAACATCCTCATATCGGGTACATATCTTATTCAGAACCTTAGTGAATTATATATCCAGTTTACTTCGTCTTGAAACATAATATTGGATGAAATGTATTGCTTACTTTAAACCGTTTCTGAGCAAATGAATGCTGCGACTTTTTTTAATTAATGACACTCTCACGTTGAAGCAAGATAGAATGTAGCTACTGTAGAATATTTAAGTACTTTCAACGTATCTTGTGTGCAAATGTCACGGTCACTAGATGTTTCAAAAGTGCTGGTGTGGATGTTGCAGCCTACACGAAAGTCAAGTGCCTTTGGATAGGGCCTATAGATCTGCGGACCATTGTTTTGGCTGATAGAAGAAACGTATTGTGTTAAATACGAAATAATGGACAGCATTCTGTTTAGTTATGACTGGCTTACCAAGAAGTGACCGTGCAAGTAAGTCATTTACTCTCCTTCTCATCAAATTTGAGGAAGTTACAGCACAAATAAGTAACAACTTGACGACAAACCTTAGAGCTCCACAAAGTTATAGGATACGATGGATGGTTTTAGGAAAGGTAATGTCTAATTATTGTGTACCGAAAACGACGAATTATGATAGGAAGCGTTGTCCATTAAATCAAGCTCTTTAAGTGCTCAACCAAGCGCCCATTTTGAAACCCTATTATTGCCATTGTTATCTTCAAAGACGAAAAGCTGTTTATCAATGTGCAACTGCAGCCTCAAAGCTGAAAACTTCTCAAGGGATCTTCTTCTTCTTTGTCCACTTGTTTCTTCATATCTGGGTTCGTACTACGGCGTCAACCGTTTAATACACGTTGTTCAATCAGCTTAGCTAGCACTCTTTGTTCATCAGTTAATCCATGTGGTTACCTAAGTTAGAAATATTCAAGCTTGAAGTGTGAATTTCTCTATCCACTTCGGCCGAGGTTTGATGATGAATTAAGAATAGCAAGTTAAGGCACGCATAATATTCGCGTGATAGTAGATCAGGTCTGCGTCATCGCTGTAGCAAGAATTCGTAATGGTGTCTTACATTAAACATCATTTGGGCAGTCGTTATTACCGGCACGCGTGTGTAACTTTTCCAACATAGTTTGCCTCTTCATTATTACTGTCAATTCTTTCCATAATGTTCGCTCTTTATTCAAGACCAATAGGAGCTAACAATGGTTATTTGTTCAGTTTCGATCGAGTCAATAGCGTTTATTCTGAGTACAGTGTCACGTAGCATGTGTGCGAAGCCGCAACCATGTTGTCTGGTAAAAATGCTAACCGCTAATTACACAGAATTAAAATCAGAGACCATTTCAGGTATTGACTAAGATATATGATTAATAGTTAAAATAAGCAGACGTTCATGTCGTAATTAAAACGTTGTCACCGCAATACGATAGGCTCCTGGCATATTTCATATCGCAATACAAGCCTAAGTAATCGAAATAGTTTGCCTCCGATGCTCAAATATGGAATCGAACTATAGCTTTATATTTTGAACGCACCATCAATAATGACGTTATACAGTTTGTGGGGGAGGGGGGGGGGGGTGAGAAACTACATTATCACCGACTTGTGTGCCATACTGTGAAGTGTTCGTCCATTAAATGTGACAATCTCTTCCCACAGCTGCGTTATTGGGATGTGTTTCCAGCCCGCTAAATGCACTGGATCCATAATCTGTTAAATATATATATTTTAATCATTGCCGCTGTGCCCACATTTGATGTTTTGTTTGATTTTTGCTCATGCATCCGATAAAAGTGATTTCGAGGTTTGCAACCCTTTGCAGGCAGCAAATATGACTGCATGTTCAGATATAAAAACATGTATTACTATTTTAATTTTGAGACCGATCTCTATTCATGGCTTGTCTATTCCTTACAAACTGCGATCACAAGACTGACAACTGTAATATAATTATATTTAGCCTAAAATCCTGATGCGTCGACTTATTGTTGTCTAAAAAACGGTCATATTTATTATCATCACAGGCTGTCCTACAATGCACGTTTTTCAGTGAAAGGTTAAGTAGATTGTGGATGCAAGGCGTGCCAAATGCGCTGATGGATAATTATGAAATTGGATTCAACGAATGGTTTTGCAGATGCGTCGCCTTAAAGATTTCTATATTAAAGGCTCTTTTTTTATTCGTAAATTGGCTGTAATACTGCCCCTCAATAGGAACATAAATTTCAATTTACTGAGTATTTAGCATGATATGTGAATGCTATGAGGGATTGCATCGTCGCTGATCAGTCAGTCTAGGATTTTGGATAGCCAAGACAGGGAATCATTTATAGCTATGCGGCAACAATAATTCTAGCAATCAAAAATGTAGGCGGAAGAATATGATAATTATAGCGTCTTGTCATCTACGTCTCTGCAAGGTTTGTTTTATAAATCGATCTCAGTAGCGTTAAACATGAAGCAGCGAATAGCCAACGTAAGTAGCTACAGTGAAGTGGTCATACTCATCCAACTGGTTAGATTACGAATGCATAAGTGAGGATTTGGGTTAGTTGGTAACGGTGCGGTGCCAATTTGCAGCATACATACGAAAACAATTTGCTTGACAGATCTTCGTATCGCTTGTCATAGCGCTCTTTCAGATATGATAAGCAAGATGACAAGTATTGCTGTGGAGAGATGTGGCGTCACTGGGATTAAGGTCCCCAGGGCGGCCAATACAAGAGATACAAAGTCGTCCTTAAGGCGGCGCCGAACTCCTGTAACATCGGCTCTGCCACCTTGGTGAAACACACCAGAAACAAAGGTTTGTGGCAAAAGACCTGCCAGAACGGCCTGACGTACTTCAAGCAACGTCACACTGACCGGAAAAAAGAGCGGAGGAGAGCACAGCACTCGGCGGCATTGAACCTAACGCCACCAGACGGCGACTTTGTCTGCCCTGACTGCCAGATGAGATGTCGGTCTAGGATCGGCCTCGGCAGTCATTGTAGAAACATTCATCCTCATCATCACTAGGGGGCAACAAGAAGGAGATCCGTCTAAGACGACGGCTCAGTCCAACAATCAATTGTTAATTTTAAGAATTAACTGGAGAGATTGATATAACTTGTGAACTCACCATTGTACTGGGCTATCTGGGAATCATCTAACTAGAAAGCTATAAATATATCGAATATTATCTGTGTTTAGAAGAACTGAGCCGGCATTAAATCAAAAGATTCGATCCTATCAGACCGGATATTACATTTGCTATATGCATTCAGCATGTTCAAGTTGGGCTTTATCTAGTAGGATTTGTATTAGTTCAACCCGGCTATTATCTGACGACTTGGTTGGGTGAAATTGTGGTATGACCTAGGTTAAGTGCCTTTGTAGTGTCACAACTGCATTCTTCATCACGTTTGGCCCTTGAATTAAGTCATTCTGACCTTTATGTACATTTAACTATTGTAGTACGTGTCTAAACGAAGGTTAAGGTTTGATATAAAAAACAGATGGTGTTGTGTTCTTGGTTTATAATTACTTGTTATCACAATAGGCAATATCTAGCTTTACTAGTAATTACATACGTTACACAATTTAGTCTACTGCTAACAACATGGCTACCGACACGGTTTTCAAAAAATAATTTATTATTTGTCTCTATTCTAAGTTTTCGCCTAATGAAATATTTTACCGCTCGGGTAACTGCTGATACGTATAAGCTACCACTTATAATATTTTATTGGTTATTTTGCGGCCAGTCAGTGCTGAGTCAAAATGCAGGGCCATCTGAAGGGCTCAAGATCGAAGTCGACAAGGTTGTCACCAACCCTGAACAATGGAAGAAGATGTAGAAAGACGGGACTGGGGGGTGAAAATTGGTAGGAGTACGAAGGAGCAACCTAATGTGGAGGTATGACCATTCATTGCAGATGATATGACCCTCATAGCAACGAGCAAGTACGAGTTGCTAGAGATGATTGCTGCGGTCAAGGACACTAGTTATCCCAAAGGACGAAAATCATTGTGGTCGACAGCAAGCGAATAGACCGTTCGGATTTCTTGCGCGCTGGCGAAAAGTTCATCTATCTGGGATCACTCATCAAAAGTGAGGGCGGCAGCAAGAAAGAAGTGAGGAGAAGACTGGCATTGGCTCGCACAACCATCCAAAATATGGCAACGATGTAGAAAAGCAGAGGTGTCAGCACCTTCCGGAAAGTCAGACTCCTGCGTGCTACAGTTCTGAGTCATGGACATGCTTGAATGCATATCGCTATGCTACTGTAATTAACAGATGACACAATCAGCAAATGGTAAGGCCACAAGGCATAATAGATGGTGATGAAATATTAGCCTCCTAGAATTATGTATTTGCACGATTTGCTTCGACTCAATAAAGTAAAAATCCAACTTTGGAAATCATATGAGTCGTTATCTAGTTTTGAACATACCGCTGGGGTACAATACCACTTAATATTTTTGTTTATTTCGTCTAAAGCACCGAAGTCACTTTCTGTGGTGTTATCTGGTATGGATTAAACAATGTGGAGGTTATCATTCATTGCTACATTGAGTAACACTCGCGAATTTTGAGTTTGCCAGATTAATATTGTCTTAACTAGATATATTATAGGGAATCAACCTATCTCCGCACTATGCCTGGCCGAAAAGTATGCAGCAACTCTTCGATAAGCGCCAACATTATTTCAGTTATTGCCAAAAACAAGATTGCCAAAATGAAGGCCAATTCAAATGAGAGCCACTAATTTAATTGATGTCACGGCAGCGTTTAAATGTTACTCCATATAAATCAGATTGCTCGTTATAGATATGATGTTTGAACCAAACAGTTAAAATATGTTTCTCTTCCGGTATTGTACGCGCTGTACTCAATGCGACACGCAGCACCAAGCACCTGTGCCTTCACGCTTCAGCGATCGCTATTGGGCAAAGTTATTGGGGTTAAGTGATTTAATTTTCCAGATGACTGGGTGTCATTACAGATGTATTGCTTATGCCAATAGCTACATGGAAATTTTGCTAGGCAAGTTTGCTTCAATCGATCCATACCCTTTGCTGACCAAAAATATTGTTCAACCTACTGGTTTCGATCCGACCTCCATTAGCAAATATTGAGCCAGTATAATGTTGTTTCCAGCGTAGTCTACTCCTGCAAATGTATTAGCCATGATCGCAGTATACATTTTTGTAAAGGAACGCACATTATATATGGTTTTCCAATCGCTGTATGACAGAGCTTGTTGACGAGTGTGAGCATCATGAGTGTTGATATCTTGATACTATCAGCACGGCATTACAAATATATCGCCAAGTCGTATTTCAAACGTGTTCATAAAAAGCAATCAAAACATAATTTCCCGATGTTGGTACGAATTACATTGCTTCCACGAAGGACCCGTATGGACATAACTATCTATATATATATAGTGCCTATATATATCTAGTTGATTTCTTTCAAATTTATATGGAGAGTTATGTTGCTCTGGCTAGCATTTATTTGATGAAGCATATTACCAGATTACACTACTGCCTTCTTCAAACCGTTTCTTGCCAAATGAATGCCATACGTTTGTGATTTATTGTCATTTTCTAAATTTGAACTATGACAGAATTAGCTCATCATATCAAGGTCGAATACAAATTCGGTGAACATGTCATGAAAATAGATTGAGACATGATTGCATGAGCGATTCGAAATGTTCATACAAAAACGAGGATGCGACGTAGAATATATTTAAAGAAAACACTGCGTAGTTATCGAACATTTCATACATCTCAAAACAGTGTTACGGTGAGTTTAATATCGAACCAACACCATAGGGTGTATTGATCCCACTCATAGGCTCTCATATCGTGACGAATATGTACCATTATGTATCTGGGACGTTTATTGAATGTTACAGCTAGCAATTAGCATTGGCTCATGTCACATGATTAACGGTGTTACTCTCATACTTTGACATTGCTCGTAACATTCTTGTGACACTGCTAAAGCAACTAAAGATTCAATGAAGAGCGTACATTACACTGGTTGATTATTTACTCTCATTAATTACAGAATTGGGATTGATCAAACATTATCCCCATCCTATTATATCAGCGCTTGCTTGAAAGTGAATATACATGGGTCGGCTGTACTGATTATGATTTGATAATAATTATGTGAGAGGTACAAGTCGTTGTAAGGATACGAGCAAAAGTAGACTTTGATAACCATATGAGGTCAGGTATTAACTAATATGTACGTTGTATGGTGATTCACTTCTCATGCGTACGATTAAAAATGACGAAGAAATTATTGCTCTGTTGCCTCTTGTAGCGAACGTATGCACATTATGTTTCGTAGTATAGGTAAAAAGAACCGAAATATGCCCGATGTTCTCAGATGGTTCTTAATTTATCTTTCCTATTTTATATTTTAAATGGATATGTTATGTGATTATAATTCCTAAATACTGCCGATTCGAGCAAAGGGCCTCTCTATCTGCGCTCAATGCATTCCCAACAACATAGCAATGGTAAATATTGATAATCGCTTATTTGAACACACCATAGATCATTTAGCAACGTGGTACTCGTAATACACTTTTATAAGTTAAGTAAATTGTGATTACCATGCGTGACAAATGCCCTGATAGGTTGTTATGGAGTTGCATGCAATGAATAGTTTTGCAGATGCTTCTCATTTAAGATACTTAAAACATGCTTCCCTCTTTTTGGATATTTGAAATGCTCGCTGTTTTCAGTCGGTTATGTCGGCAAATTCTAATCTGCAATTGAAACGTAAATTTCAATGTACAAATAATTCGACATGGTGCGAGGCTAATGTGCAGGATTGTATCATCGTAGATTAATCAGATCAAGTAACAAAATGGGCAAGGCAGAAAATCGTTTTTTATTGCAGCAACGTTACTAGATAACAAGCAGTCAAACATATACGCTTAACTTTATGATAGATATGCCATGTTGCCATCTACGTTTCAGCTGAGGATTAATATACAAACGTATTTAGTAATGTAAAACATATGAGTTGACACCGAGCGGTAACGATCAGACAACGACGGTGGCTGTTGTAAAAAACAGTATCATTTAAATTCTGGGGACCTTCCATTCCTATCGAACCTGTTAATTTTATAATGCATATGAGAGCATTTTTCTAAGCTCGTGTGCTACTAAGCGATGCAGATTTTCAGCATACCTTATTATATCTGCTAGTCTGAATGACAACCTTGTATGATTGAGCGCTTTTGACATCAAGAGTTTTTGTCATTCTAGACCGGTCACTGTCTTTGATTTATGCCGGGCATTAACTATTTGGTGATTGTTGATAAGATGAACCTGAATATCATGCAACTGCATGCATATGTGAAACTAAGGTTATACCTATATTATGAGCCTCGAGTTATAAAAGCGTCACTTGTTCTGCTTAAGCGTTTAAATTAGGTAATATTGAGTTTTCTATGTGTTAAATAATTGCATCATGTAACACGAGTGTGTGATACTGTTTCAACCTGTTTATTGAAGTGCATAAAAAATGGTATATATTGATTGTGTTCTGTTCTAATATAAAGCTATATAACGAATCAGTCCACGGTTTGTTATATTTGGACATTCAGTTAGGCCTGTGCAATTTAACATATCAATGCCTAAATGAGGTCATGACTGAAACCAATCAGTTGTAGAAAAGCAAGATTCACGTATCGATTACAAGAGGCACAATATGATGTAGTTGTATGGATAATGATCTTTGCGCACAAAACATCAACGACATCAATTTCTAAATGGTTTGTTGTCGTTTACTATGAAATAAGTCATTGTTATAATGTTTGATCGATATCATCAGCAACAGAAAAGGAAATGTGTTTGAGCAGGCTGTTGAAAATGTATCTACGCAATAACCAAGAGAGGCAACCTTGCTAATGCTATGTGGAAGTTGATTTCGAAGCTAATTGCAGCGCATTTGCATCAGAAATATGCGTTGGGTTGCAACGGAGACCATTAAGTTGTTGTATATGTTTCATTAAGATTCATTCTCGAAAGACAACGTTTCGATCACGAGTGTTCATGAATGCCTGGTGTCAAAACGTTTTTTAAATACCAGAAAAACGGTCTCCTTGTTCATGTTATGCGTGGTATAGGGATAGGCGCCATTTTTATTTTGGACCCGCTCGTACTTTTCAACGGCAGTCATTATATTTGAGAGCTCACAACTACATTGTGATCATTTCCATTGTAGTTGAAACCAATAAATCACATCACCGTAAATCGTACTTATTACGGGTAGCTATGCTAGAATTAATCAAGTGTATTACATCAGCTAGGAAAAGAAGGCCTGCCGACTTAATATGATGATGGATAACCTCATGATTTCTATATCACACTGCACTTATGGTGCTATGCTCATCGCTCAGCATAGCCGTCAGTGTCAAGTTATTGCATTATCCAAGCCATAATATCAACAGGATTGGATGCCAAGTAGTTGAATGTTAGCTGTCACTGCGATGTCCATGTGCGGAAGCAGCTCAATGGACGATCACTGCGAAATGTACTTGGGTAGCTGTCTTGGTGAGCCTTACTTTACATCGGTAGTATAAATGGCATAGCTTCCTTTAGAAGATCTAGGTAACACATCGAAGATAATCAGTAATTCTCTACTTTCCTAAACAGAGAGTTACTCAAACAACATGTCCATCTCACTCTTGAGAATAATTTCTCAAATGATGATTGGAAGACCTACTTCTGGATTACTTTTGCACAATGATAAAAACAAAGTATTTCAGACACTGTCTAGTCAAATACATAACATTAAATATTATAATCAATGTTTAAGTACACTACACAAACCAGCAATTCTTGAGTGTTTTTTTTACATTCATCCTCTACTAACAAACTAAATTATATTCTGTTGGAATTATTTACATTGTCACTTCAAGCCGTGCACGACGTTTTGTTGATTTTTATGTATACTACCGTCAGAGTGGGGTTATGTCACTTCATAGGTATGAGGTTCAAAATTCTAAAACAAATTATCGTATATAAGAACTCGATCGGGAAAGGTTACATTCGACCTGCGGTTCGGTCGTATGAATCATAAGTGTCATTCTTTCATCATTATACGATCAACTATCACACTAAGGCACCAATTCAGTACACCATAATTAAATCTAAGTACGAACGCATCAGCACGCCATTGTTTCAGAAAAATCATTCAACAGGGGTGTTATATTATAAGCGATAGCTCATTAATATGCCATATAATTTTGAACAACATATTATGTATTATAAGATGATATACTTATAAATGAGAAAATATAGACCTAACATCTGCCATGTTGATGTGTGTACAAAACTTTAACCATGAACGTCGAAAAACTTGCAGTCGCTGTGGAATAATGGAAGTGAAAATTGTTCTAGTGAACGCCGATATGGCTCACAACAACAGATTTGGATCCTAATGTAGGCCATGATATATATGCATAATTAAATCGCTCAAAGCCAATCACATTTCATAAAATTATGTCATCAAACGCAAAACAGCGGTAGCGCGACTGTCATGTGTACCTAATTCGAGCTGCAACGTACAGGGAATGAAGTACGTATTTTGTTTCAGGTACATACTTCCTTATAAAGATATATATATATATATATATATATATATATATATATATATATATATATATATATATATATATATATATATATATATATATTCTTCTTATATATATATATATATATATATATATATATATATATATATATATATATATATATATATATATATATATATATATATATATATATATATATATATATATATATATATATATATATATATATATATCGATTTGTTTTTTTTACAGATGCACACCGTAGTGGCAGTTAACATTTAACTGCCGGACATCCAATCTCTTTGATGTCATAGTGAGGAAACGGCGATAACTTATTGCTCACAATTGCTTTAATGGAATGGTACAAATGGTGTGAGTGATGTGCATAATGCCATAACATGCAGTTGGTTATAGTAATCAAATGGCCATCCTATTAAATGTGTACGCCTTCAATTCCTCGGCAATGGAATACGCTTAATTGGATATATCATAGCTATGAGTTATATACACGAATTATTGGACAGTAAGGCATACGGTGCTGCGATATATTGTTTAGAACTATATAGGTATTGGTCATAATTCATTTGTGAGCTCTCTTGTTTTGAGTACAACCTGCGGGGTTCAAATAAAAATGTCCCGGATCCCCATTCTATACAGAAAATAAACGAGGATACTTGTACCCTGAAATTTTAGGTACATCGTAGTCTGCAGCGTTGTTTACAACAACTGTCTCGATAACAAGTTACTGGTGAGGTAATGATTGTCACAGTTCAAGTGCTTGATATATTCTACAAGCGCTGCTGTTCTAAGAGAACATATTCAAGTAAAGTAGTCTATGAACTATTTTTTACTCCACTTGCGTAAGTAATGATTTGTGCACCGCTCTATGTCAAGAACAACTGGCAGTACAAGTTGAAGTGAACATAACGACATTGGCAGGTCCTTGTTTCCAAAGATGCCATTGTATTTAGCATTGCTTAACTATTTACATGCGTTCATTGCAAGTAACGCCTATGTTCATTGCAAATGCGCTGATGTTAGTTTCAAAACCAATTTCCACTGAGCGGTGATCGTACGGTGTGTTGTCAAATACAGTATTCAAAAACATCCGAAAGGGGCTTTATTTTTATTGCTCCAGCGCAATTCGCGACATACATCGACCTCCTTTACTCGAAATGTTAGTTTAAGGTTAGCCATCGTAGCAGTCCTCGTCTTGGATGCTTAGTTTACATTGTAGAGAGATGGCAGTAGTCAATTGCTTGCAGAAACTATTTCTCAAAAACATTTTTTATTCATCACCGTGTCATGATTTTGATTATCAAAATTTCGCAAGAAGAATGTGGCTGTTGAGCCATAGCTGATCATATACTATGCTATATATATGTTTGAATGCATATCGCTCTAATGCTTTAATTAACAGCTGACACAATAAGCAAACGGTATGGCCACAAATCATAATAGATGCTGATGAAATATTAGTCTCCAAGGATTATGTATTTGCACAATTTGCTTCGACTCAATAAAGTAAACATCCAACTTTGGAAATCATATGAGTTGTTATCTCATTTTGCATATATCGCTGTGCCTTACAATAGCACTGAATATGTTTCCGCCTTCAGTTTGTTCATTTCGTCAATAGCACCGTAGACACTATCTGTGGCGTTTTTTAGTATGGATTAAACAATGTGGCGGTTAGCATGCATACTGACGGCCTTGCAACATTGTTTTCGCGCGAAAAGATCTTGCGTCACGCAGCTAATAGCAACTATAGCTGACTTCATGTTCACCTTTGATCAAAACATCTAAACAGACGTAATAATTCTAGACTTTTCTAAGGCATTCGACGTAGTATGTCATGGAAGCAGCGGGACCAAGGGATTCCGAGGACCAGTCCTCAAGTGGATCAAAGCCTTCCTTACTGACAGGACACAACAGGTTGTAGTCCCCACAAAGACCAACGCCAATCCGGTGTCCCCCAAGGCACCTGCCTCGGCCCGATTCTCTTCTTGTGTTACGCCAATGACATTGTCTCAGGAATATCATCCAAAATCAGTCTGTTTGCAGATGACGCCCTACTCTACAGGGAAATAAGATCCTCCCAGGACCAACTCAAGCTACAAGAAGACCTGCAGCTACTGGAGACATGGGCGGCTGATTGGGAGATGAGATTTAACCCTAAGAAGTGTTACACCATGGCTATTGGAAGGCCTAATAAGGAAAACTGACACACACGCTCTGTCAGGAAGTACTTGCGAGCACTGCAAACAAAACTACCTCGGTGTACTAATCAGCGACGACCTCTCCTTTAAAGCCCATATCGGCAGGATGACCAGCAAATCCAACCGGACCCTAGGCTTTCTTAGAAAGATGTTTCACTGACGAAGACGAGAGAGACTGCCTTCTGCCAAGTTGGGGACCGGAGCATCAGGTCACGTGTTTGGCGAAGAGCATCACGTTTTGTTACCCGCGACCACCGACACAGAACCAGCGTGACAAACAAACTCCGAGAGCTCGAATGGGAACCACTATCAAATAGGAGGGAGAAACATCGACTAATCCTATTGCATAACATCAAGCACAACAACATTTGCATCAGCTTAAACCACCTTGAACCAGGACTAAGAGATCGTTTCAAACAACCAAGATCCGCACAGCTTAAGAACTGGTTCAGACCACTATCAAAAAGTGGAACAGCCTCACCAGGACTAAGAGATCGTTTCAAAGTTCAGGGCATGCCTACCGAAGTCATGCCGCACGTAAAGGCAAACCCCTCAGCTATCATACGTACCGGTCTTGATTAACACTCGTGATTAACACTCGTGAATTTTGAATTTGCCAGATTAATATTGTCTTAACTAGATATATTAAAGGGAATAAACCAATTTCCGCACTATGCCTGGCCGATAAGTATGCAGCAACTCTTCGATAAGCGCTAACAAATGTTCACTTTCTGAAAAATAAGATTGCCAAAATGAGGTCACCATTCTAATGTGCGCAACTGATTCAATTGATCGCACGGCAGCGTTTAAATGGCGAATTTGCATAACGATGTAGGCATTTGTAACTACATATAAATCAGATTGCTCGTTATAGATATGATGTTTGAACCAAACAGTTAAAATATGTTTCTCCTAAAGTATTGTACGCGCTGTACTCAATGCGACACGCTGCACCAAGCACCTGTCCCTTCACGCTTTAGCGATCAGTATTAGGCAAAGTTATTCGGGTTAGTGATTTAATTTTCCAGATGACTGGGTGTCATTACAGATGTATTGCTTATGTCAATAGCTACATGGGAATTTTGGAAAAGCATGTTTGCTTCAATCGACCCATACCCATTGCTGACAGAAAATATTGGTCAACCTACTTCATTCGATTCGAACTCCACCAGCAAATAATGAGCCAGTATAAGGTTGCCTCCTGCGTTGTCTACTCCAGTAAATGTATAAGTATCCCAGTATACATTTTCGTAAGAGAACGCACAATACATATGGATTTCCAATCACTATATGACAGAGCTTGTTGACGAGTATGAGTATCACAAGTGTTGATATCTTGATACTATTAGCACGGCATTACACAAGTTTAAATCCGGTGATATAAATATATCGCCTAGTTGTATTTCAAACGTGGTCATAAAAAGCTATGAAAACACAATTTTCCGATGTTAGTACGAATTATATTGCTTCCACGAAGGGCCCATTTGGACATAGCTATCCCTTATTAAGTGCATACAAAAATATCTGGGTGATGTCTTCCATTTTTTTACGGAGAGTTATGTTGCCCTGGCTAGCATTTGATTTGGTGAAACATAATACCAGATAAAACTACTGCAGTCTTTAAACCGTCTCTTGCTAAATGAATGCCATACATTTGTGATTCAATGTCATTTTCTAAATTTGAATAAAGACAGAATAAGATCATCATATCAAGGTGAGATACATATTCGGTGAATATGTCATTATAAATAATCGAGACACGATGGCATGAGTGATTGGAAAGGTTCCTACAAAAAATAGGATGCGACGTAGAATATATTTAACGAAACTACACTGCGTAGTGATCAAATGATTTCATACATGTCCAAGCAGCGTTACGATGAGTTTAATATCGAACCAACACCGTGGGGTTTATTGATCCCACTCAAAGGCTCCAATGTCGTGACGAATTTGTACCATTATGTAGGTTGTACGTTAATCGAAAGCATGCATTGTTTTAAATGCTGGTTACCCGCATTAGTTATTACTATGTTACAGCTAGCAATTGGTATTGGCTCAAGTCACATGATCAACGGTGTTAATGTCATACTTTAACATTGCTCGTAACATTCTTGTGACACTATTAAAGCAACTAAAGATTCAATGAGGAGCATACATTACACTGGTTGATTATTTAGTCGCATTATTTACAGTATTTGGAATGACCAAACTTTATTCCCAGCCTATTATATCCGCACTTGATTGAAAGTGAATATGCATGGGTCGGTTGTGCTGATTATGAATTTAATAATAATTATGTGAGAGATACCAGTCTTGGCAAGGATACAGGTTAAAGTAGACTTTGATAACCATATCAGGTCAGGTATTGACTTAAATGTACGTTGTATAGTGATTCACTCCTCGTAATGACGATTTAAAATAACGTGGAAATTATGGCTCTGTCACCTCTTGAAGAGAATGTAGGCACATTTTGTTTCGTAATATAGCTCAAAGGAACTGAAATATCTCCGATGTTCTAAGCTGGTATCTAAATTTATTTTTCCTATTTCATATTTTAGATGGATATTTTATGTAATTATAATTCCTAAATATTGCCGATTCGATCAAATGGTCTTTCTATCTGCGCTCATTGCATTCCCAACAACATGGCAATGGTAAATATTGATAATCGTTATTTGAACACACCATAGGTCATTTAGTAACGTGTGTTGTGGCTATATTCTCTTGATGGCTATGTGTAGTTGTAGAAACAAGTCAACGACTTTGTAGGGGGCCGAAATATAAACTTCTCTTTATTCAGTTTAAGGTTCTTTTGATGACTGCCGAAAGGTGTGCCTGAAGACTATAGTAGGAGGAGATACCAGGAGATGCTGCTTGGTTGAGGGCTTGCTCGGGACTGTTCTAGGTTGGCGGGCAGCAACAGTGTAGTTAGGGTCGAGGCTTAAAGCCTTTAATTAGTTGATCAATGAGGGCACGCATAGCACGTTCCTCGTGGTATGAAGGTTGTAGGGTGCTAAGGAGATAGGGCTTTAAGGTTTTCTCCGCACCTGCATATTTTAGATAAATGATCCACGACACGTGGTACTCGTATAAGTAAATTGTGATTACCATGCGTGCAAAATGCGCTAATAGGTTGTTATGGAATTGCATGCAATGAATAGTTTTGCAGATGCTTCTCATTTAAGATACTTAAAATATGCTTCCCTCTTTTCGGATATTTTCCGCTCTTTATGTCGGCATATTTTGAAACGTAAATTTCAATGTACAAATTATTCGCTGGTGCGAGGCTGATGTGATGATGCATCTTCGATTATTAATCAGATCAAGTAACAAAATGGGCAAGGCAGAGAATCGTTTGTCGCTGTATTGCAGCTACAATACTAGATAACAAGCAGTCAAACATTTACGCTGAACGTTATGATAGCCATGCCATTTTGCCATCTACTTTTAAGCTAAGGATGCATATGTGTAACTAAAGTTATCCCTTTATTAGGAGCCTCGAGTGATAACAGCTGCACTTGTTCTGCTTTAAGCGTTTAAATTAGGTCGTACTTGGCTTTCTACGTGGTACATTATTGCATCATGTCTATCGTGGACTCGTTCAGTTCCCAATACGTGTGTGATCCTGTGACAACCTGTTTATTAAAGTGCATAAAATATGTAATATCTTGATTGTGTTCTGTGCTAATATTAAATTATATAACTAAGCAGTCCAATGTTTGTTATATTTGGTCATTCAGTTAGGCCTGTGCAATTTATCATACCAATGCCAAAATGCGGTCATGACAAGATCCAATAAGTTGTAGAAAAGCAAGTTTCACGTATCGCTTGCAAGTTCACAGTATGATGTAGTATTATAAGTGAGAGCTCACAACTACGCTAGAATTAATCAAGTGTATTACATCGGCTGGGAAAAGAATGCCTGCTAAGTTAATGTGACCATGGATAGCCTCATGATTTCTTTATCAATCTGCATTGATGGAGTTGTGCTCATCGCTCAGCATATCCTGCTGCCATCCCTTTTAAGCAACCGTCAGCGTCAAGTATTGCATTATCCAAGCCATAATATCAACAAGATTGGATGCCAAGTAGTTGAATGTTAGCTGTCACTGCGATGTCCATGTGCGGAAGCAGCTCAATGGACGTCCACTGCGAATAGTACTTGGGTAGCTGTCTTGGGAAGCGTTACTTTACATCGGTAGTATAAATAGCCTACTACCTATATATATATATATATATATATATATATATATATATATATATATAGATATATCTATATATATATATATATATATATATATATATATATATATATATATATATATATATATATATATATATATCTATATATATATATAGAATATATATATCTATCTATATATATATATAAAATATATATATATATATATATATACATATATATATATATATATATTTTGACAGATGTATAATATACAATCATACATGCATAAATATACATGTATATATATATACATATATGTACATATATATATACATGTATATATATATAAATATATATATGCATATATATACATATATATATATATACATATATCTACATAAATATATATATATGTAAATGTAAATATATATGTATATATATTAATATGTATATATATTTAAATATATACATATATACCTATTTATATATATATATATATATGTATGATTGCATATATATATATATATATACATCTTTCAAAATCATGTATATATATATATTGTATGTACATGTATATATATATGTATATATATATATCTATAAATATATATATATGTATTTATATATATATAAATATCTATATATATATGTATACATATATATATACTATATGATTTTGATATGTTATATGATTTCATACAGCGTATTTATATATATATATATCATACAGGCGTATATATATATATATATATATATATATATATATATATATATATATATATATATATATATATATATATATATATATATTATCTATACATATATACTCACATTTGTATGAAGACTCCTTGAGAAACAGTAGACGATCAGATGGAACTCAATTAATCGTCTGTAATACACACAAAACACCATCCTAATGTTCATAAGCATGAAACGATTCGAAAAGGGATAGCAGAGCCATAGCTAAAATAGTGCCATAATTATGACCAAAACTGTAAGCCAACTGAAATTACTCTGAAGGGTATGTGAAGTCGTACTTTTTTCTCGATACATTGATTAAGAAACAATAAAAGTATTGACAAAATATGCCAGTTACAATGCGTGTTATATTGCCTAAAGGGCTTGCCTAATGATAGAGAATGCCTAAACGTATTTACTAATGCTTCACTTTCCAGTACGTTATATATTCTCTAATCAAATCATGTATTTATTGGAATTTACTTTGACAAATGCTTCTGGCTTATTTAGACCAATGTCTAAGCCACACTTTATTTCCTGCTTCAATTCAATAGAGCAAGTTGGACATGATTGAGCTAAGCACTAGCACATGCAAGCTGCCTACATTAAGTGTATATGACTTTCGTTAAATTTATGGATGCGAAAACATTTACTCTAATGAAGAAACCTCCTCTGCCAGTTTCAAATATTGTACGCAAACAGAAGCAGGAGGGCGTACATTTGACAATGCGGACTGAGTGATCCGCCAGGTTATAATGTATTTTGGCATTAAAGAAAGTAAGTTAGAATATGAAGCGGTTTTGCTTACCCCGTTTTGGCCAGTTGTCTAATATAGTAACATCTGAGTTTTCCCCCAGTCTACCAGACAGGCAAGCTGTTTCGGTTTATTAATGAAAAGAAACAACATATCGATAAGTTTGGCGATCATTTGAAAGTCTGTCGCCCATTTGTATGCGATATGTCGTACTCATATTTGGTTACCTCTCGTGCCGTTACTTAGCATCCCTCTGATCTTGCTCGGGCATATGAGCCCCATTAATATTTTAGCTGAGGTGCATGTGACCTCGCCAACTGTATCTATATTTTCTCTTTAATCTACTGAGAAGTATAAGGCTTTTTATTGGGCGTCATTTCAAGTTGCCGGTTACCGTTAGGGTTTATAGTTTGTCATAAGTGACAGCACAGATGCTATCCGACATTTGGTGCCTACTTGCTGATATGCAACGCAGGTCACATCATACTCCATCAATTTTAATTGATAGAAACAGTTGCGCAAATGTACTAGGTTAATACCGTCACAAATGTCTAAATGCCAAGAAGGAGTGAGACATTTCTGTACATGACAGATGATGGATTAGTTTAGAAGACTTATGTCTGAAACACTAGTCATCTACTTAAACGATTACATGTTATTACATCCGATGTCGGCTTGGTAAGATGTACTAATTTATCTGGGAGGGATTGATTGATATCGTTATGACACGGCATTCCCGTTGACAAAGTAGGAAAATAGAAGCCATATCGGTCTTGCATTAATGACAACTTCTAGGTACGTGGTCCTAATGTGATTAATCAGATAATTATATTACGATATCAATGAAGCAACAGCACAGCGTTAACAAGATGCTTATGCGTAATAAGCATTACCATTATAACAATATCATATTCCAAAATTTCAGCCATATAGCGATTTTTGTTTCAATTTTTGCCGTTTATCCCTCAATGGCCAGTGGAAGATTAGGAATTGCTGTACATATTGATAGCACTATAGGATATCATCACAGCAACATTTGGTGTGTTTGCGACGGTTTTAGTGCGCTTCGTTATCAACGAGAGATAATAAGACGATAGGGCGCTTTCAGTAGTCATGGCGGTTATTACATTTACACACCTGTTCATCTTGTTACTCGCAACCAAGTGACCATTGATAGTTTATTTTCTTAGCATCCACATATTCTCTCAGTACTCTTTTTATTTAAGATACTAAAAATTATTTGGCGAGTTCAAATATTGTCAACAATGTTTATATTTTAGTCGCAGCGAATGTCATGAAAGCAATATGTAATCAGTATGCTGAAGCAAACTACATCTTGCATCATCTATTCTTGATCATTGCTGAGTCATATTTATTCCTAATTGAGTAGTATAGTGGTACCAGGCGTGTTTAATGTGATGATGGATTGACATGGAACAGGATGCAACAGATGGTTCTGCAGAAGCTTTTTTTCAGTTCCTACTAAATGCGATCAAACATATATTCATGCAGACTTCGGGAAAAAGCCAATTATGATTGCTATCCACCATTTTAACAGCAATATATCCTTAGTAGCGCCAAAATATCGGAGGCACTGAAGCAATTTTAATTGCGCTGCAGATACTAGGATCATACTAGAAAAGGGGTGTGTGTTTGTATGAATGCCTAGACTTGTCAATTATATCAACGATTTCGTAAAGAATGCCCATCACATCATTTAAAAGGATAGAAGTTAGCATAGTATGGCTGTCAGGCAGCAAAATCACATAAGCGTAGGTTATATATATATATATATAAATTTATATATATATATATATATATATATGTATATATTTATAAATATATATTATATATATATATATATTCATATATATATAAACATATACATATATAAATTTATGTATATATATAGATAAATATATATATATATTTATATATATATATATATATATAACTTAATATATATCTATATATAAATATATTAACACAAAAACATATATATATATGCGCACATACATACATATTATACATATAAATACATAAAAATAAATAAGTGTCGACGTGTGTAGGTTAGCATGTGTTTGTTTGTGTATATGTATATATGCTAAAGTTACTGCTAAACCATTTAACTGCTTGAATTCCGCCCAACTCACAAGTTTAGCAGGCGACCAACAATTTGTTAAGGGTTTACTTTTGTTTAAATAACCAGACTAGTTATCTAATATGAGTTAGAAAATACGCCGAAAAATCGCGCTATGCACGAGCGAATGACTCAATAGCTGCTATATATATATATATATATAGATATATATAGAGAGAGATATATATATATAGATATATATATAGAGATATATAGATATATATATAGATAGAGAGAGATAGATATATAGAGGGAGAGACATATAGAGAGAGATCTCTATATATATATATATATAGATATATATATATATAGAGATCTAGAGATATATATATCTATATATATATATCTATATATCTCATATCTATATATATATATCTCTATATCTCTATATATATATATATATATATATATCTATATATATATATATATATATATATATATCTATATATATATCCTGCTCTGTATACCGGAAGCTACTTTATTCAGCGATGGGTTAACTAGTAAATATGGTTTAATCATCGAATCGTCTAAGTTATAGACAACTAGTATAGGGGAGTTTAAATACTGCGATTTTATCACCATAATATGATGATCTTGTCGCGCATGGCAATTTGCTCAGGTACAATAAACAGATCACTGTGAGGTGGGTTTACTTGTCAAGCGTGGTTAAGGGACTAACCCCAGCACCTAAGCCATCTGTGTTTTCATCAGAAAATGAGTTTGTGGGTCTACTCTATTCATAAAAAAATTAATAGCTTAATTGTGCTGGTAGCGAGATCAAACTCATGTACAATTAGAAGGATAAAAAGCTCCATATAAGTAACAAGGCATTCAACTTCATTTCATTAACGATAAATCAGTCCCGTCGTTATTTGACAGTTGCTAAGCTCGCAAAACTGCCATTTTATGGCACTAATAATCGGCAAAATGCCCAAACTCCGGCGTTGTCGACTGCATATTTATGAAACTGAAGCACACGCTTGATCTAAATTTGTTTAAGGCTTGATAAGTTTGAACTGCTTGCCCTGAACATTACCACTTGTTAGAATTACAAATAAGGAACTCGAACCACTTTTATCAAATTATGCATGTCACAATTTACTAGGTGACGATAAGTTATGAATTATTTATATGTGGTGCATGTGGTTTTCCTACTTTGCCTAAATATTTTAATAATGCACTCAATGTTTTGCATTGTCCCAAAGGAGGCAGCGAGGCACATTCCTTTTGTTCCATAATGTCAATTTAAAACGTATGTGCAGGTTAAAGTGCCATTATATTAACGTTTTGAGCACTTTTAGAACAAAATCGACAGTTGCTACTACAAACAATGCTGCGTACACATTTTAACGGCGTCAATAACACGATATTGCTATGATATTACAAATTGTATGATACGCCCGTACAATGTAGGACTTAAGATGCGAGAACAACCGTCATTCTAGTTATGTGTAAAAAGTAATTATGCATTCACGCACATGTATCAACAACATTTCTATGGTACCCGGCGATATGAAGAAACTACAAACATTCCCACGACCACTGAAGAAAACCATCAATGATGTTAGTGTGCCTAGCTTAGACATTAACCCTAGATAATCACAAGATGACATTGATTAAGGATATTTTGTACGCTTTTTCCGATAAAACTATTAACATATATCACTACAACGGTCCTATTCACTCACCTATCATATCACTGTTAGTTAGGCAGATCCCTGGGTTCAACCATGCAAACAGGTCAACAACCTGCGTTCTTTTTGCAAATAAAATTAGCACACTTCAAGCTGGGTCATAGATAAATGGTAAGCGGTCCGAGTCCGCTTTCATATTACCCTTTACCGCTGATTAATTGCGTGCCTATTGCAACATAAATCGCATAATTCAAAACAAATTAGCCCTAAACTTTTTTTACAAAATGAATAGCGATGCACGAGTTAGCGTTTTTTGTATTTTACCTAGAAGAGCACAGCTTCAATGCCGTCTAGGTTTAAAAATTCCAGCTTGATATCCAAAATTTTCCACTGCTTTTCTAAAATAAAGGCCCGCCGGCTGAAATGAATGTGTTACAAATTGCTTGATTGCCTCCTTTGGCACAATGTGTTGACCATAGGCTGGTGTGTCTGAGCTATTGTAAGCAATTGACCTTGATGAGTGGAGAAAGCAAACGAGAACGTACTGATTTCTCGACCATAGATTAATAGTTCGCAAAATTGTAAGGGGTACATGGCGTAATCGGAAGCGTTTTCTCTGAGACAGTGTGGCGGGGTATCAGGCTGTCAGGCTGAATTGTCATTTTTTTTCTCGGTAAACATGGTATAAGTAATTAGCGCTCAGATAATACGGACCTATAATTTTATATGCCGACGTTTCGCACGCTAGTTTTGCTCTGTGTGCCTTCCTAAGGCTACGATGCAGTTAATATAGAGTTCAAGACATAGGTTGAGCGTTCCATACTTGGTCTATTTGTGGATGCAAACTGATGAAAAGGGTTAATACGGATGCTCCCAAGAATACATGCATTCATACTAGCACTCCCTTCCACTTCGTATACCAACATGCTCGCTACTGTACCGCGCAATCATGCTTACGCCATTTCAAAGCGCTTCACTTTCCGTCGTGAATCGTGGATGCCTTATTCATGCATACAACATATTGTCGGTAACGGAACTGTAATGTTTTATGCATCAACTTATTGTTTTATGTCCATTAATCGTTATAAATGATTCTTAAGCTCTCAGTCTATTGCCTCTTAAGTGGTTATCATGCAAACCGCTCACTAACATTGCAGTTCGGTTATATTTGTCCTGATAACTACTGAATTGAAAGGTACGCGGTAACAGATCGCAGTTCACGGTGTCTCTACATTGTTATATATGCATATACACATCTGTTTATCAAAGCATATTTTACAAGAGGAAAGAATAAGCCAACATATACTTTTTTAACGAAAGGGTTCGGTTCATGGTGCCATTTCACCAACATATGTACTTGTACGTGAGGATAACGTAAGTGCTCTTAACTAACCTGTGATATACGGCACGCTGTGCCAGAAGCACAGTGCAAAACCATACTGCTCATGTAGCTCATTACAAACCGGTAGTCATTCATTGCGGACATTGTTCGTCTCTTCCACTAATCTTGAGGCATTGTGTTTGGTCGATAGAAACCGCATTACAGATATCAATCATCTGACACAATCTGATCGCAATACGAATATCAATATACCAGCATTGGCCCTGTTTACTCCGAAAATAAGCTGCGGCAGTCGATCATGCCAAATGTGGATACAAATTTAACGGATGATCTTATATTGTGCGCCTAGAAGCATTCGGTTCTGATTGGCTTGACTTGTCATCCAACAGCTTGACTTCTAACGCAGCGAACTGCATGTATGTATTGCTACTGTTACATCGGTTTGTACCAGCCTCTTCAATAACTGAAATTCCATCCAGCAGATATTGGAGGATCAAAGTAGTATCACGTGTATTAAGCCTTCAATACCGTACCCAACATATTTATGATCGTTTTTCAAAGCAAACCGAAGATGTTGTCTTCGGGGGTAAAGCTGTATTGTCCATTAGATGAATGATACTAGAAGCCTACAGTAAATCTACTTGTGTTGCCAATTGTTTTCCATTAACGATGGCGGATGTTGTACATTATATTGAATAAAGACGATGTGCTTCTCAAGTCTGAATTCATAAATCCTCTGCGTGAATAATCCATCGTTCTTGACGTCAAAGCGTCACATTTCTGTTGGTGGACACAGCTATTGCTGACCTCTGTTCATCTGTTCCATGTGAAGATAGTTAATGGGCTGTTAGGAAGCAAATGGTTCCCGATAAAAGTGCACCATATTTGTCCATTTAAAGTCAATCAAAAGAATACGGCTACAACTCAGGTGATTTCAAAACCTACAGTAACGAAGTCTGCCACGACCCTAATAACCACAATCGCACCTGTCTGAGTTTGCTGATTACTACCCATAAACCAACTGCAAAAAGATGATATGCTATTGCTTGTATTACAGTGTGATATGCATTTAAAGAAATCAGTATATTGATTATGCTTGTCAATGTAATTTTTATTAATTCGTATATACAAATACCAGCTATTCTAGATTTTTGGATTGTGCTTAAATTAACGATGACAGCTTTTAGGTGATGGGCTCATAAACCAATATTAAGATGAAAGTTCGGCAATATAACATGTTTGCCCATGAGCCAATTTATTTCAGACGTCTTATCAAAAATAATACACATTTCGAGCCAACATCGTATAAAATTTTGCATGCTGTTTGATATTGTGGTCGCCGGTTGTAGCCACGTACATTGCGATAGAAATGGATCGCCGGACAATGTTATTGTATTTTCAAAGCATGTGTAATTTTTTCATTATGTTTTTGGGCCTGTTTGGGCCAACAACTGACTAGTGCGGTAGTTACGTTTTAAACGCTGCCCGGCTGTCTAATGAATATTAATAATTCCATATGAGACCTGTCATTTTAGAGGCACAATGTGTAGGCGTTGGCTTGGAGTTGATATCACTAAGTTTAATGGAAGTATAATTGCTTATGTTGTCCTTTAATTGGTACACCTGGGGGTCGTAGTGCCTACCAAGAGCTTGCGGTTACTAATGAACGAAATATAGGCACTAATCTCCTTGATTGTCTAGTGCTTCGCTTTAATGCATACTAATTTATTACATTGTTATTTAAGCAGCAATATTAATAAAACAAACTTGGTGTCACTGGTGTTATAAACATCTGCACCCATTTCCCTTGTCGATAAAACAACGCCAAAGTCAATCTGAACGAATTATCGATGACATACACGGGTCACAAAGTCCCACCTTGGTGCAATTGCCTTAGGTGTATGTCAAATAATGATACGGTGCTTATTATTTTTTTTGCACATTGACCTAAAGAACATGTTAAGTAATGATCAGGTGCTAATAATTGTATTGTTCTGCGAGATAATTGGCAAAGCTTTGGTAATCCTGAAAGCACAAAAACAAACTTCGTTTTCTTTCAAAACTTACAAGCATTGCATTTTTTCCATATATATATATATATACATTGCATATATATATTTTCCATATATATATATATATATATATATATATATATATATATATATATATATATATATATATATATATATATATAATATATATATATATATATATAGATATATATATATATATATATATATATATATATATATATATATATATATATATATATACTACATATATGTATATAAATATATATATATATATATAATATATATATATAATAAAGTGTATATATATATATGATTTATCTAATATATATATATATATATATATAATGATGATATATACTACTGTGTCGATTTGATCTATATACAACATGGATAGCATAGCTTCAAGGCCTTTATCTAATATTTGCCAGTGATCCTATAACTTGAGCGTTCTCTAGCTGAGATGGTTACGGCAATGATCTCGATCGTCCCCGGCTTTGATTAATACGCATGCATACCCTGCGAGAAAAGAATTTGGTGTACCATCCGTAAAGACCTAAATATCGGTGGTTTTTGGACTATAAAAGGCCTAAATATCCCAATGTGAAGCGTCGGTTGGTTTATCAGATTGTTACTTTGCGCCTCTTTACTGTGCCATTACAAGGTTAAGCAAGGGCGACGACGGATTCCAAATGACCTCAACTTACATAATGCGGATACAGGCTAACTGTAGTTGGTATGCTCCTGGAGGAGCAAACTTTGTCCTTTACTGACAACTACGCAAAAACATACAAATACGCATATATATGCATATACTGATATAATTTCAGGTTTATATATACATCTTAATTACTATATATATAATTATATATATATATACATATATATAGTATTATAACGAAGTACGTTGAACGCCTTTCTAATCATTAACTATGTATGAAAATCTTATCTACACGGAGCACCACCAAGGTTTGCGAGCAATGGGTTTCTTTTCAGGATTTGCGGTCAATATTTGTCCATTTGCTGGACTAACATTTCTCAGAATGAGGCACTAGCTTATCAGCATATCAACCTGACACCTGAATTTTCTGATGCCAGTTCGACATGGAATAAACCACTCATTATTCAAACAGTACTATCGGGTAACTCATAGCGTTAAACCTTAATTGATAGGGAATATCAACATCCATACGCTGGGTATAATTATCACGGCTCTTACGCAACAGATGCATGTGCGTTTATAGTCTGTACGATCAAAGAAGTATATGTTTTATCAACCATGAACAATCTGCAGTAATAAGGTGTGATTGTGTTCTGCTACTATTTAATGGGACCGTTCGCATGCTCTGATATGTATTGAAAATCTGCTTGGATACTGCTTCAAAGGCATGCAGTTTTGTAAACCAACGAATCCCGGACTTTGCGGGAAACTTTTGTCATAAAGTATTGCATTGTTGTGCATTATCTTAATTTGTTCTCGTGTTATTGCATGCTGTTACATAATATTTATCCCTGTAATCATGGCAAATATTCATCAAATGAAAACTCAAAGAATGGTGCGCAATAGACCTTACCCGAACATTTCAGATTATATCGGACATTTGTGCGCAACCAGTAAGCTAACTCGTTACATATCCTAGTCAGTCATGTGATTAATAGAATTGATTCCCATTCTTGGAAGTAATTATACATTTGTTTGGTCGCTTGTATAATAATAGGCGACAACGTTTTCATTTACCGTTACCATATTCAACAGATGAGGTATACATTTTATTCCATATGAACACGCTACTATGCTGAGAGTAGGAATACATTCTCAACAAAAGGATGATATACTATCCCACTTACTGAAATCATAGAATTTGTACTGCTCGGGATTGTTAGTGGCTCGCTATCATCTTCAATATCAAACATCTTGCGCTAGCTAGCTGCGTATAGATTTATCACATTCTTATTTTATAAAAAGGAACATCCGGGCCGTGCCAATGGTATGCAGCTATTTCGCAGCTCGGAGAAATGATTATATTTATACCATGTCGCTTTGATCGTTGTTAACATACTTGTCCGTTGATTGAATGCAACTTCTACGTTCAGATTGAAACAGACATGTTCAATCACGTGGATTAACGCTTAACAATATAGATGAAGAATACGGAATACACATTTACCTTATTTTCAGATGGCAAATAGCAGCATTAATGTTCGACCAATAGTCATCAGCACAAAGAAGTTAAGCTTTCGGCACAAAGGTGCAACGGTGTAACTTATCACCCAAATAGTTGAGGCAGCAATTACATGTCATAGTCACACAGGTTTTTTTTAATCAGCTAATGAATTGTACGGGCTTGTACGTGGTTTTGCTTTGAAAAGGTAATGTGTTTGCATGCATGCCTTTGTTGCTTGCTGCTTGGAGATTTTTCTAGTTTGTGTCCAAAACAATTGAACGGACGGATGCTACGTAATTCATGTCTCTTGTTATTATCTTGCTAGACGCCTCTAGTCACAGGCTTAAGTATGTTGAACTTATGAAGCACAAATATCTATACCTATGTGCAATGTCATTCGCCCATTGCATTATAATTGACCCAACCGAGTGCCAACATAGCACATTTGTAACCGGTTATACCAGGAGTCGAATATACCATTGATTTTCTTCCGGCCTGACCATGAACCGAATACTGGTAGCTTGTAAACTTTGAACGAAAATGAAACAATAGAGCTGTTTGGATGACAGATTTGTCGAAATGATTTTTTTGCTAGCTATGATTGCCTTCTGATTAATGTTTAAGATTTTTTTAAGAACGTATTGTTTTATTGTGTGAACGCATTGTGCACTAACGCTGATGCTTACGATCCTCAGCTCTATTGCAAAAGCGGTTTATTCTGTGTAAACATGCTTAGCTAGGCATAGATTTCTTAAAGCAACTTATTCAGCATTTCCCAAGATACGGTGGAATTGCAATCATTTTAACCTTATCGTGCATTAGATTAAGATGGATTGTCTTTAACGTTCTACCAGTGAAGCTTACTAAGATATTCCGGATGCATAATGCGGCCATCAAGGTAGAACGAATGGACATTTCAACCAATACGCTTCCCCATAGCTCACTAAAGTAAGCTTTATCGCCCATTGGATGAGTCATATGCGTGTTATATGGACCATGTTTAAGGCCTATGCTCAGCGAAACAGAGACGCAAGATGCTGCTTGGTATCAATGTTGTATATTCGCGAAATAATGGTCCTTAGTACACGGCTATATTGGGTGTGTGTCAGATTCATGAATCCTTGCGTGAAGGGTGATGTTCAATATAACACACCCTTAAAACCACAGTATTAGATTTTGTGATTTATGTATATTCAGCAGAGCAATATCATGATAATCATCCGAATAAGTGCCGCCGGCATGCAACTAAATACAACACCACTCGTTGTCAAATCCGATAGTGGTTCTCATGTAAATCTTTATTACTGCGCACAAGCATGCGTATATGGATTAATGTTGTTTATCAATTCCCTGCAAAGCCATTATACTGAGGAGGTTGCCATAACTTTGCATTTTCATACGCATAACACAAACCAGTATCGTCTGGTATTTTAATTGGGCTCTCCATATATTAAACTTCAGGATTAATAACAAACGCTTAGCAGGCCAAATTTCATCCTCTCGCACACCATTATACCACCCGTTAAGACCAAATGTGCTTTTATAACTTTTCAAGCCAGGCGACGATACCATAAAATCAACAAAAGCACATGAAACTGTTGATCCTATGTCTCGAGGCACGGCGGCTGTTAAAGATATGGAGTCATCTGATTCGTCGAGACGACCACAGCTTCAAAGTAAACAGAGCATTCAACGTGGTTTTAAGAGACACTATGACAATACGTTATGATATGCTTGAAGTATATTTTACAATGGCAACGATCATATAACACAATCCTAGTGATAGATTTTGAACCCGTTATCGAATTTGCTTATTATAGCTCAGCTTATATTGTGTGTATTAATACCCTAAATTATGCTAATTGTTGCCCGGTAATTATTTTCGGTAGGTTAGCTTATTCGAAAAGCTCATCTTTAATAATTATCATTCCATGACACATATGTGATTTTGATCGTTTCCTCGCTTGTGATAGATTAGAAAACTACCCCATTGCATTATTAACAGATCAAAATTTATTTTTCTAGCTCCATGATCAGATGGGTTTTTTTTATCTACATAGTGTTTGAATTTACACTGTTTCTAATAACGTTTGATAGGTAGTACGAAAACCAAATACAAAATTTGAATAAATGCATTGAAAGTAATCAACACACTTCATAAGAAAGATATACCCCTCAAAAGCGTTGCTTAGACACATAACCAGATTGCTCCCGGTGGTTTGTCGAAGCTTCCTGCTCTTGCAGGCATTTAGTGTGGGTCTATTATATTGAGGTACGGAGCAGGGAACGCTATTCACGTGCACTATTTTGAGCCTTCAACCTGCCAACAACCTGGATGGAAAACGCTGGCGGCACAGTTTAAGGGGTTGAATCATCTGCATCCTCAGAACGGACAGTAATAAGGTATAAAGATGCCCGAAATCCCCCATTAAGAGACAGGCGTTGAGTGGGATCCGCGTCATGATATTACTATTGCAAGACAAAATCGAAGATAATTATGATGGCTGGATTTTACATCAATCCGGAGCGTATATGCGTTAGTTCATTTAACTTTGTTTCCGTGTTTATCCTTCTACAAGTATGGCATTGGTTTAATGGTTAGATTGTTAAATCACGAATTGAAGTACTTAATTACGAATCAATGTTATATTTAGCAGCTAATATTGAACAACTACACCTAATTGAACGATTGATGATGCTGACACGCTAAATTACTCATTGTTACCTCCAATAGATGTAGATATCGGTCATTATGATCGGCTTATTGGCTAGTATAAGAAGGCTCATCTGCGCCTCTACCTCACAGCCTTTCATTTAATGTGCAAGTAGCGAAGCATAGGTAGAGGGATAAAGAAGCTATTGACATTTCAACAACCAAGAAAAGGAAGCGTTATTGAAACCAGTTGTGGTTTAACGCGAGAGTTTTTGTAGGGGCCCAGTTTGCCAGATGGGAAACGTTCATGGAAGCCAGGAGTTTTACCAACGAAGAGCTGCAAAGATTTTTCTGTACATGTACGTAATTGTATATTATGCATGATCCTGCTGTTGAATCGACTCCTCGAATATGTTACCAATTGAATCAATTGTTAGGGCCTATTTGGCTTTGTAAATTGCAGAACGACCCGTAAACAGGTGAACGGATTTTAAGGGTGGTCAATCAAGATTTCATAACGCTTTTATCAAATATGCTATTAATTCATTTGAATGGTCTCACTTTGGGCATCTCAAGACTGTTGTCATTTTTTATGTCTGTCAATCAAAAGGTTGTTGCGATTTCGATCATCCAAAGATGGCGCATAGTTTGTACAAGCACTTGACAAACCTCCTGTTTCTTATATGAGGTAGAATTGGTTTGCCATTGCATCTATATTAGATCTTTATTGAGTAATGTTGCTTATTAAAGGGCATGTTAGACCGCCCTATCAACAACATCCACAACGCTCTGTTAATGACCCCCGCAACATCAGTTGGAACATTGCTCCGGTTCAAGGCCTTCTACTTAAGGAACAGCAGGTGTCTCGTTATGTTAACAAATCAGATGTGATATTAATTTTTGTTTAAATGTACATATCTTTGATTCGTCATATTCATATGTGTGCAAATCCTAATTGCAATAAATCTCATGGAATTGACCAATAAATAATACACAATCCCATTTTAATGTCACTAATTGTTTCTTCAGGACTTGAATTATGGTCATAGAAAGTCATTTATGAAGATAACGTGTCAAGACTAATTGAGAGTTGTTAACCTGGGTAATTAACGTATGCGTCTTTTTTTTATGTGTTTGTGAGACAAAATATTGACTAATATATGAATGCTCATTAAATAATACTCAAACAAACGGACAAATAATACCACACGTTATGTGAGACAAGGCAATGTCACTACTTGGACAACAATATAATCCAAACAAAAATAGCAAGAAGAAGAATGAGATATTTCCTGACTTAAATTACAAATTCAAACATTTAAGCCAAGAGTACTACCCAAATCTATCTTGTTTGAAGCCAGTAATCTGTCCATATTGGTCAGGGCAGATATCTACGATCTTCCAGACACAACATAATGGAATAACCCACCCCCAAAAAGCCAGCAGTTCAGCGAACAAGTTGCCGATAGGCACCATGTCTAAGCATTTAATTTTCGTCCTCAGCAGCCACATCTCACTCCCCTAGCAAGCATGCCCCGCATCAGTTGTTTACCTCGATGACCATCGGGTCTGGCACAACTATTTCCATCTCAGGTAATGAAGATATGCAGAAGTCTGGTCTGTTATTGTAACGTGGCCACTCAAAAGAGGTAGGCATCTCCCTACATTGTAGGCGGAAGCACCAGTCTGGTGAAGTGGTAGACGGCGGCGTAGGTTTTCTGGGCATGAACTGGCCGACTGTGAGCGCAAACTGTGACTGTCTTTCTTAAACGCCATTAAAATTGCATGAAGATTTATCGAGCAACAGAAGAGTGCTAACTGCTGAGTTGTACAATACATTCAATTTCCCTTTCCGTGACAGCTCTAAAGATTTAGTAGCCACCCATCCAAGCTGTAAGGCTTGGTTCTTGGCGTTTTGCCAAGGTAGCCTCTGCGAACTGGATCGACTCGCTTTCGGGCTGTCGAGGTCTACAAACCGATAAGAACCAGTAGAAATATGTAATTCAATAAGCCCAACATGGGACCCCCTACTTACTGAAAAAGTCAGTGATTCAATTGGTTAAAGTAAGCACAATAGTACCTTGTTGGAAGAAGGTGATGCTCCACTTCCTTCTCTTCGGTCTTATCTGCAACCTCATCCTCTTCCGTGCGTCTCGGACACATGTGTCACGATGAACAATTTCCAAGCATTAGGCACATCCTTCCCAGTCCTAACGCATATACTGAGGTCTGTAAAATACCCTTGATAAGAATCCAATTTGAATGATATAGTAATCAACCTCAGTTCCACACAGGTTGTCAGATTCAGTACCGCGACCCCTTACCCGCCCTGTACTTGTACGTGATCCGCCTCAAGGCGCTTGGTTTTCTTTGAAATTTAAAAATGAGTTGGTTCAATATTATAAATCAATTCATGTGAAAAGAATAATTCACTGAATAATTTTGCAATTATTACAGTGTTTGAGCCAAAAGCCTATTACAGTGATAACTGACTTATTCTGCCAAAACAATCCCCGTCCGTCCACTGTCTCCTAGCGCGGATGTTTCAGTTCAATATAACGTAAGCTTCTGTGGGCTACCCCAACCCTTTGATTGATATGTAATTTATGAGTAAAAAGCCCCGATAATTGCATATACAAAACTCCGAACAAATGTCATCCGCTTTGTATCGCAAAGCGTAGTAGACCAGGCAAGATTATCGTTTGTATTACGCTTGAACATGGACAGGGATTGTCTGCAGGTGTAACGCTATTTATTGGGGATCCATTGTAACGAGAGTGTTCACTATTTTCAGACATGTTCTTTTTGTATACAACATACGAAAACCCATTCAATCCGGTCAAAGAAGACTCATCTAAAAATATAGGAATCCAAAGACTCACAAGTTCGGCTGCTCGCGTTCCCGCCTTCCTTCGAATCCGCACTGCACATGACGTCACGACTATGTGTTGTAAACAAATGGCTATTCATTACTGTCGCACGTATGAGAGTGTAAAGGGAACAGCTTGAAATTAAGCATTCAATAACGAAGGATCCCTCTTTGCAAGCACCATCAGCCATATATGGCGGTCATTTGGTCAGGTGAGGAACCTTATATATCAAATAATGTTACATTTACCGAAAATAAGCTGAGGTGTATCCACAACGAAATATGTCAAGGGGCACTAATAGTAATATTCATTCTGTGCTTTATAGCCCCATTAATAGGATTAGTATTTGTCGCGAGTTGCCACAGCTGAAACTCTCAAAGATAAATAAGCTGTTAGAGTGATAGTTAATTAATATAGAGTTATCTTCTGGCTATTGATATTACCTGTGCATAAGAGACGATTTGATATTTGGAGGCAGCACAGACAATTATCTGACCAAGTACGACGTGACCATGATGATAGGGAGTTCACCGATGGGCAAAAGCAAAACTTGGAAAGCCAAACTCTTTTGGAGATCAAAAGGCAATCAGTAGCTGACTCATTGCTAATGAACATGGCACCACCTGCTCAAGGGCCAGGATGTGGCCTGTGTGCAAAACGAGCCTAGCAAAAGTTAATGCTTCGCATGAAATATTGCAAGGTGTACTAATGAACGAACGTTTTGTTCACCACAAATTTTGGACTGTGGTGTTCCAAGTGCCTGATGCTTATGTGTCAAGACCTTGACAACGAGCAGACACTCTTGTGAACGGTGCCATTTCTGTATGCATTGTGTTGGTGACTTGTGTGAATTTTTTTTATTACTACGTCACTTCCGAAATCAACCCAAAGTAAGTTTTGTTACAATGATATATATCGTCAACCTTAATACAAAATGTGATGGTATTTATTCTTTCACTAGACATGAATTTATTTGTAACTGGTCTAAAAAAGACTTTTCACTACCTGAAGTTTGAGCTACCTGGGACATCTGTGCGAGGGGTTTCTGAGACTTAAAGCCAAATATGTAGCAGCCACAGTAGAGTTCAACGAGATAAAGTCTGTTTTTACTAAAATCTTAATTCAAATTTCTTAAAGTTCCACAAACCATTCAGTGATGGATAGCGCACTGTTATACCAAGTGGAATCATTGTCGACGGTAAGGTTTAAGACCCAGCCAGACCCACTTCATCGCATTAATAAACGCATTCAATACGAGCACACACAAACCGCCCTGTCTACGTTTCCAACCTTAAGTTATATAGGCGAGGACCTGAGGTAACAATGATGAACGGTATGCACCAGTGATTCATGGGCTACATAGGCGATCTCAAAAAGTATCAATCAGAACT
>CM067343.1:41093115-41143115 GCA_034190875.2 Urechis unicinctus
CGACAGTAGGAAATAGAATTGATATCAAATTTGGGACGAATTGTATATAAACGAGAGGCTTGGCTGGATACACCTCAAAGTGCTGTTCATTCACTGCTTACGTCCCCGTTCCATTAAGTACCACTGGTCGCGCCATCGTACTGTAGACCTGTGCCTTTACCTTAATCGGCATTCTTCTATCATAGATCAATCCACTCAAAGTGACCCGGTAGTAATCGGACACCGGTTGGCCATCAGGTTTAGCTCTGTTTTGCTGTCGACAAGCTCTTCTCGGCATTGATGGTGGTACGTCAAAATTTGCGCTAACATCTACAGCCTTGTCGTAAAGAGCATCCCAAACATAATGGTCATTCCTTAAATCGTTGCACAGCTTAATAACTATGCGTGTTTCACTCACAGCGTGCAACAAGTCGTTGTCCTGCTTTTGTAGGAGATCTGTCAGGGAAACGGTGCTACTCATAATGTGTTCCGCCACACGCAGCGCGATTATAAATTCGAATCGCAATATGGCGGCCAGATATTGCCCCGCCTTTTCGTCGCCATCAGCCAGCAACATCTCCAATGCGTGCACCACTACAGGAAACGCAGATGCCAATTAATTCATTTTGGATTTCTGGTGAAGTGTATTTACTGTTATAGTGGGCGTTGGCTAGGTGATTTGCTAGGATGGTAATTTTGTGCGAAGATCCTCAGTATAGCCTTGAAATTGCTGTTATTTTCGGTGTGTCAACGTAATGGCATATTCTGCTTTGAGCAAAGCAGAATTGCTTCAATAATTATGGACAATATGTATCGTTTTTTGTTTACCGATTCTTTTTCACTGGTGGATAAAGTTTATCAATTCACATTTTCCAGACAAGATATCCATATAGCCTTCGGCACGAACAGGCGCATCAAGATAAGATTTTTCTACTAAATGACGTTTTATTAGCATGGAAATATTCTTCCAATCCCATGTGCCGGCTGTAAAGGTTTTCTCCCCTCCATCTATGCCTCCGAACAAACGGCAGTTCAAACAAAAGTCGTTATCCTTTGTCATGGAGTTCCCCAACCAAGGTGTTTCTATTAACCATTCTCCGTGGAGTTTTGGCACCTTACTACTTGTTCCAAATGCCCTGGAAAAGAAAACTACAAACATAAATAATGGTATGTAAAATTAAAATTGTTAAGAGACAAAGAATTAAAAAAAAAACGCATCCGGACGGGGAATCGAACCCGGTACGCCCCGTAGCGAGGCGAGTGCTGAACCCTACACTATTGTCTCATTTCAACGTTATGTGTATTATATGTTATTAATCCAATAAGTTGAACACGGCCATTTGAAATATCCGTCACTGAGGGTAACTGTTTTAGCGGGAACGAAGCTCTGCCGAAGTTCCAACGAAACAGTTACCCGAAGTGACAGATATTTCCATCTGATCCAAGTGTCTCATGGTACAAACTTTCTCTTGCATACTGTTTTGTACTTTAAAATATATGTTAAAATACAAACTTATCGAAATTATGCATTTTGATATCAAACTGTGTTTGGGAAAGTGACGTCACATTGTTTATAACGTTACGTCATAAGTAATTCACGCTAGTCGTCTCACATTGGGGTTGGGGGGTTGTTGTTAGATGAGATTTTCCAGCACTGGTAAAAACTGCAAATATCCCCATCGGGTGTGCAAGAAAATTTATCTAAAGACGGGACAAATCCACTTTTAAAATAGACCTGCGAGTTATTGTACTAAGCACACAATTTAATACAACTTATTGAAGGTTTGAAACTAAGAAAAAGACTGAACGTGTTGGAAATGAGAACTGAAGACATAATGGCTAGGTTCTATTTAACAACTTTTGTTTGATGTCTTCGTCTACAAGAGGTAAAGTAAGACGTCCGATATTCAGATACTTGGGAATATTTTCGGTCATGATGACCTCGGTCAGGCTCTTGGTCTGTTAACATTTCAAAGAAAAAGCGCCCACCAAGCATCCTTTGAAATGTTTAAAAGACGGAACGTTACAATACGCGGCCCGAACTTTACAATATGCGGTCTCCAGTCGTCCGCACTCTTCCTAGGGGTATAAAGACTCATTCCATACGTGTAGATTACGACAAATCAATAACTGTCTGTACTTGGCAAATCTTGTTTCTGGTGTTCCATTACCTCTACCCCACCTCTGATTTGTCTGCATTTTTGGCATTTTTATTTTTTCGACTTTCTGGGCAAATGTGTAGACCGCGGTCTACACGGCATATAGGAAGCTACGCCCCTGAGAGTTGTTGAGGGTCTCTCAAATTTATGTACAAACCGTTGTAATCCGGTATACCACCTCCCTCTTGTTGTTAATGTTATGCATGTATGTTAATGTTCTTGCCCAAATGGAAGGCCATCTAAGTTTAAGACACATAATATGTCATCTCCTGCGTATTGTTAATCGTATGTATATATGTTAATGTCGTGGCCACCTGAAAGTCCATTCAAGTTTAAGGGGGTTCGCCGTACATAATTAGCATGTAGCTTAGTGAATTTACGATGAATTGATTAGGCGTCTGCCCATTTGGTAGCACGCCACATGAAATAGTATATACAGACCTCAAGAATTGAGGACAATAATGTTTTTGAAATCCATAGAGACCAACCAACACCGTTGACGTTAGTCATTACCCACTATCGCTCTGGTGTGGAGTCTAGCAGCAGTGTAAAGTCTAAGATCAGGGACTACACTCTGTGAAACCGAACACACCTAGTTGTTTTGCGCTACTTCATATACAATCTAGGGTATGTTTTTAGCATGCAAGACCAAATTAGATCGCGTTGGAGATGGTACTAGCTCTTTAAAAGAGAGAGGAATCACATGGCTTGACTGAGAGTTAGCAGGATGGCGAGAGTAGCGAATCCCAGATGACTGGCTACACTGGTTTCAATCTTCAAGAACAAAGGTAATACCACAAACGCATCATTCGCGTAGAAATCAGGCTTCTATCTCAAACGATGTAGTGCATGAAAGACAACTGCATGCAAAAGATTTGGGAGAGTGTGGAGCCTCAATTCGGTGAAGAGCAGTTCGGATTACGGAATGGAAAGGGAACAAGAGAGGCGATATTCATAGTGCGGCAGATGATTGAGAGGAATCTGGAGTTCCATCGAGATAAATGTAGGGTGTTCTTAGACCTAGAGAAGACACAGACAATATCGACAGCGGCATGGTTCCATCTTTGCTATGGCAGTACAGAGGGGCGGACGATTTGATAAACGTCGTGATGGCTTTGTACCGAACTCGGAGTACTCAAGTTTAGCTTGATATGAAGGTGGGATGACGCCAGAGATCAGCAAGGATTTTGCAAATATTCATCGTACTGCTAGACTACATCAGCAAGCAGTGTCCACTGGACAGAGGTCATGAGGATAGAAAGTTATCTTTGCTGATGATGTTGTCATCTTAACAAACACAACAGAGCAGCTCCAGCTTGCAATATACAAGTAGTTCGCTGGCGTAATAGCACACGACATGAATATGAGCAGAGCGAAGACATATCTGATGTAGGAATCACGAGGTCAGACAGCGCTACAAGAGGATGCCCGACAACTGAAGCGAATTCCGGGGTTCAAGTACCTAGGCAGCCGGTAGCCCGACAGTGGTGAGAGGTGTACGCTAGACTACATGGGTCTGTAAACGATTGGAAGAATGTGATCACTTCAACCACCGTCTTCTTGATGTTTCAACGTAAACCTGTGTCGACTTCATTCCTTTTCTCCCATCCGCTCGTGTAGTACCTTTTCAAGCCAATACCTAATGCAGGCTGGGGTCAGCCCTCCTTCTCACCACATCTGCCACCTCTATATCTACACTTCGTAAATCTATTATATTTACATACACTACAGGCCCAATTAGACCGAAGTATACGGCGCATTCAATTTTTTCCTCCCAATTTAATTGACGTACGTTTGATACGCCATTTGTATATGACATATGTAAAATATATTGTAATAAAAACATTTGCCTTCTGCCATTTTCACATACTGCACTCCAACAGAAGCAAGGTAACGTACATTTGACATTGCGGACTGAGTCGCGTTCATCGCGCTTGACAGGGTAAACACCCAGGTACCAAACATGTAAAATATAACATAATTTCCGTATGGCTGGATTCAGGGGGTTTATTGTACAATGGGAGAATCTTGTGTTTGGTTAAGCATGAATATTTTTTTGTACTGGAAAGATCACAGAAACATAGCGCAGCTTTCATGCTTAAGCCGTGCTCATTCGTCAGACATAATTATCTGCCTCATTGATATACGGTGATACCTGACCGGGTATTTTCCTAGCCTACAAGACAGACTATATGACTCAGCAGCTTATGATTTCTTTATATAAATACTAAGAGTTAATAAATCATTGCGTGCTGGATGACCTAAATTTTATTTATAACTTTTTTTGCGGTCGCAATGCAGTAATTACTTTATAACTAATCAATCTGTCGATGCTTACCAATGCACCAGACTGCTGAGGTTTATCTATAGAAATCTATGGGCTAATGTTTAACAAATATAGCGTAGCCAACTGGTCGAAGGTCCAGTAAATGTTAGTTGAGAATTAGCGTTGAACACCTGAAAACCATACATCTCCTTACCACGCAATGGCAGTTTCGAAAACGATCAGTTAGAAAATGTTATCCTCATCTAGTACATACTGAAAGGGCCGATCGCGCATATTCGAATATTTCATCTGGACAGCTCATCACTTCACGCCCATGGGATACAATGGTTGCGACGAGCAGCATTGTAGTAACGAAATACACTGTTGTACATCGATATTAATTTTGCTCATTACACTTGCAGAGATATAAATAGATCAGCCTGCTAAAAGCACTATGATATTGCATGAATAACCCGCGTTACGCTTTTTGAGGTTTGTCAAGCAATACAATCAACACAGATATAAGTATAATAATTACTGCACCATTGTCAGATCTCCAAAAAAGCACAGAATTTTGGTGATGTGGTCGCCGTGATTCTTGCGGTATCTTGCACGTTATGATGTGCGACGATATGAGTGTGCTTCGTAAACAGCGCGCGATAATTAGATGATGGCGTGCTCGAAGCAGTCACCAAGATTAGCACAAACATACATCTCATGGTCTCGTAATTCCCACACAAGTGTCCCTATCTAGCTTTCATTGCAGTCGCTAGCTCTCTCTGTACTCATTAAATATTAGATACTAAAAGTGACTATATGCTTTCCGATGATGCCAACAATGCTTATACTTTAGCCATGGCAACTGTTCAGGACACAAATATGTCATTATGTTGAAGCGAACACCAGCCTGTATCATCTATTCTGATCATTGCTGTGCCATATTCATTCGGCAGTTGAGTATTTTGATGATACCAGGCGTATATAATGCGCTGATGGATTGCCTAGGAATCGGATACAGCCATGGTTCATATATTCACGTCGGCTCGTCCCTTAAACCCCTGCCAGCTTATAATAAATATCTTTCAATAATGTCCTATATGGGATTAGAAATATAATTTTGCAGACAAGGAGATCAAATGCCAATTATGGTTGATATCCGGGATTCAAACATCATTGATTAATTCTATGTAGTGTTAAAATATCTGAGGCATTGAGGCAATTATAGCTGTATGGAATATACTACATATACTCTAGGAGCAACCACCTTTACCTATGCGAAATGGGTATTGATTAGCATAGATGGCCAGCCTTGTTAACTATATCAACAACTGCGTAAAGCAGGCCAATCACATCGTTTGAAATGAGATAAGCTAGAATGATGTGACTGTCACGCAGAAAAATCACATCGTAGGTTTCCAAGCCTTTTGTGAGACCCGAAATCAAGTTCGGTCGTGTCGTTTTGATGCCTATTCGGAAATAAAATGGATTTGTTGGAGTGAGTATGGCAAGGATGGCTAAAATATCTAAAGAGCAATCATGCTTACATGTGGTCTGGTACCTCTAAGTCATCTACAAATTATCACTCAATAAATGCTGCTGGTTTGTGCGGAATTGTATCACAAAGTTCGCTACTGCAATATTTCTACGACAGAGGAGCTTGTCGTACATATATTATTATCAGGGGCGAGCCTTTCACACCGATTCTTCTTCATATGTTGACTGTAAAGAATTACGCTATGATTTACAAATTGCACGTGCTCTAGGGTATGGTCTGACCATTTATCAACATTTTGTTAAAGAGAGAATATGTCGATATTGTAAAGGACTGAATGAATATATATCAAGCAATAATGTGCCAATTCAGTGGTGCATGTATAAGTCAGTCTACTTCAGACGATCAGTTTGGCGAGGTACTGGTAATTTATGGTTTATATTTGAAATCTCGAACAAATTTATTCGTGCTATGAAGGTATGTAGTAAGTTGTTCGATAATTCACATGAGGATATACGCCAAATAGACGGTCATGAGGAATTTAATGAACGTACTGTGGAAAATTATGAGTATCTGGTGTTATAAAGATAGAGATACAGGTTCCGTATATATTTGAGCACAAACATGACAAAACTGGAGTGTCAATTTCAGGCCGTATTTCTCACATACTAGTGATGATAGTTGACCATAGTGCAGATATTACAAATTTTACGCAGAATTTAATTTCATCGTTCCAATTGTGTGCTGCAGATTCCTCGGCTATCGCAATCGCACGGGGCGATTATAACGCAGTGGTTTATATTTACATGACAGCAGTAAACAAACGCGGCGTAATGTTGATATCTAGTCATAGTTACAGTGCTTTTCTCATATTATGTCGAATATTCAGGCGAAAAGTAAGCAATTACTTGATAACTCGGTATGTTCAACAGTTCAAGCATATTAATCAACGTAATTATATTGGTAATCTTACTGTCCGTTATCCGGCCTCACCGAAACTTCAAGAGGGCATATTGCCAGATTTTACATTTCAATTTAACATTCCAGGCAATGATATTTCATTCTTGAAATAGAAATAATTATCTAAAAGTAAAACAAGTTTTATCATGTATCATATGTTTAAAACAGTCGTTGTATTTGGTATATGACTACTACATTGCCTTATAGTTCATTGTAGTACATTTGTATATGGTAGTAAGTTCATTGAAATATGGGTCTAGGCCATTCAAGTCCAGCTTGTGATTCTTCAGAAGCATAAGGGTGACTTCGAGCCTTATTCAGTCATCCACATTAGCTAGGTTGAATATTATGTTGTATAAGTGTGCTTGCAGCAGACATGTTACTTCCTACAATACACTGAATAGGATGAATCGTTTTATTAACGCATCCCTAACATAACTAAGCTAAACCGTGCAATTTTTGGTTGCTAAATATATTATTATGAAAAACAATGATACCTAGCGCTTGCACGTAGAATGTATGTATTGTATGAGAACTCCCATTTTTCAAACTAGTATTATCTATTAATTACTTTCAGACCTGCAATGCCTTTCCCTAATATTACACGCATGCGTCTGCACATATGCGATGCAGCGTGCTTTTGATATAGCGTTTTGCGTGATTGAGTGAATATTGGGCGAAACATTGTCATCTGTTATTTACCACAGGTTGATTGACGTCTCAATTCAAGTATCACTTAAACCGCCATGGATATTATGATTAAGTCAAAGCCAGCTATTTTAGCGACAGCACATGTCCATTAACAGCAGGATGGATCGTTGAAAAATAAATGACGGCTAAAATGCAGCGACGTAACTAATCATTATCAATCGTTCCATTTGAACATGTTTACTGCTTATTTGATTGGCTCTTTTATATGGCTCACATTCTGAGCATCGTAATGCTCACGCTAGTTCTCCGTAATACCTGCAGTCAAAATGTATGTTTAATCGTGAATAACGAATAATGTTTAGCCCATATCGACACACAGACGTCAATTATGTTTCAGAAATGAAAACTTCAGTTTCATCTTATTTTGCACTGTTTAACCGCTCTCTTCATTGGCACTGGCGCTGGTTAGTTTTCAGCATTGCCTTATGCAACATCATCTTTTGCATTTACAACAAGTGTAAACGTTGTAAAGTATATTCTCACAACGAAACGCACGTCGTCTGCTTATGACTTCTGTAATGCAACAAAACAAACAGCTTATACTGCATAGCATGGTTCCGAGTTAATTATTCCTCAACGTCAAATGCAATTTACTATGGAGAGTGTTCTTAGCCACTCAATTTGATTAAGTGCTTTCTGAATTATTTAAATTTTACACTAGACAACAGCGATAAAAATCCTACGTTCAATGAATGGGGAAACGTGCGTCATGGTGTCGGTTAAATTTTAACCTGACCGCGTAGATTCAATTACCATATTCGCTCCCTTGGCTGCTGTTTCTTTAAAGTAAATAGTGCTTTTTCCGGTAGTTCTGTGAGATTCGGCTGTCATGAATTTCCAAATTGATCTATCATAGTAGTGGTGGAAGCAACGAATCAGCGGCAATTAATCAATCTATAGTTATCGACGTCTTAAAGCAGCCGTATAACTTGTTATCGAAATTATCCATAAAGGAAGTGCATTATTTAAACTCAATCATGTTTGCTGCTTGGAAAATGCTTTGGTATCCAACACTTGCACACGTTAGGTTTTCTTTTATTTTCCCAAAAAAACGTCAATCAGGAAGCCATTAGCTTACCAAGGGATACAGATCGAATTCGGCACAACGTATATATATGGCAAAATGCTTAAATACAGTAAACATGTGACGGTAACGCGTGCAGACTAGCAACATTTGCATTAGAATAGTAAATTTATATTCGTAGTTATATATATATATATATATATATATATATATATATATATATATATATATATATAGATCTACATATATATATATATATATATATATATATATATATATATATATATATATATATACATTATATATATATATATATTAGATATTTAGATATATTCAAATGAGTATACATAAATATATATATATATATATGTTTATATATATCAATATATATGTTTATATATATATATGTATACTCATATAATATATCTATATATATATATATATATATATATATATATATATATATATATATATATATATATATATATATATATATATATATATATATATATATATATATATATTCGCAGGCATGTGAAACTAAATATGATGTCGTATACTGTACCCTGCCAGCTTATAATAATTAATTGTCATTGATAGTGCACCGATTTCTGTAGCACTGAAATATCTAAGTAATGGAAGCAATTATAGTTGTATCGTAGATACTTCTTTCGGTCTACGTGCCAACGTTGATTTGTATGGATGGCCAGCCTCGTCATTTATATAAACAACTGCGCAAAGCAGACCTATTACATCATTTGAAATGAGATGTGCAAGAATGCTATTGCTGTCATGCTGCAAAATCACAGCGGCGTAGGTTTCAAAGGCCTTTGTAAGCGACTTGAAAGAGAAGACATCACGTGTTGTCATGTCGGTTCGATGTTAATTCTGAAATCGCTGAAATAAGTTGGGCAAGCAACTTTCAGAGCAGCTATCATGCTCAAATGTGGTCCAGATTGCTCTAGTAAATCATTTTCAAGTTATAGTTCAATAAATACTGCTGGATTATGGCGGCATAAACCGATGCCAAATAATAGCCGTGTGAATTGCACTCGAAAGTTCTCTCCTATAATAGTTCTACCTAGCGAGGAGCTGGCCTTAAATACATCAGGATAAAGGCAATGAATACATCGTATAATTTATGTTGAGTATTACGCCATCATATCTACACGATACCATAATAATAAATATAATATTAAATTTAACTTTGCAAATAGTGACATTTAATGTGTGTGAAATACTAACTTTCAATACAGCGTAAACTTGTGATATTGTCACGGCCCCAAATGCTCGGCCGACACTGCGTTGCAACGGACCCGCTAATTCCATCTGTGTTACTCCACATACACGTTTTGGAGGCGTTTCACTGGTCTGTTCACCCTACTTGCCACCTCACAGGATGATGGACTGTTTGTGTGGCGTATGGCAATTGCTGCAGATACACATTCATCATAGCACCATATTAGTGCGGCTTTGACAAGTATCCCTGGTTATTACTACGTACCTGGATGCACGTATTATTCATGCCTTCGAGTACATGTTAATGATATACCCATGCTCAAGTTCAGCAAAGCAGCTGAATCGTTACCTTAGATGTGCGTGGTCATATTTAATAGATTTGTTTTTTATTTAAAGCTTTCTGCATTAGGCGCTTCTATATCGCAGGACTAGAACGTAACAATAGGCCAAAAGTATTATATAGCACAACCCCATAACATTTTCGCGAGAATTTTAAAACTATGACTTCATGGCATTGATCTAAAGCTGCCAATGTTGGGCGGGCAATGACGTAAAGGTGGCATTAAAGTAAAGAGTCATACATATCTCCCTGGCTTATGTATGCGACGGGCACGACCATAAACAAATTGAGGTAGAATTCATTGCTAACCCTCAACTTTTGCTATAATGCACTCCTGCCGCTACTTGCACTCTCCAAATCTTCTTATACCCAGAGAGCATCAAACATTTCCACGCAGAGGGGGGATGCTTCTCCAAGGATTTTGCTTTATGTTTTCAACGATAGGTGTATTCGCTGCTAACTACTTCATCCTACCGCTTATCGACAAAAACAAGTATTATGATCTCACCATACTACCAGCATAAATATATGTAGGATATATATATATATATATATATATATAGATATATATATATAGATATAGATATATATATAGATATATATATATATATATATATAGATAGAGAGATATAGAGAGAGATAGAGAGATCTATCTCTAGATATCTAGATATATATCTCTCTAGATATCTAGAGATCTAGAGAGATCTCTAGAGAGGATCTCTATATATATATTATATATATATCTATAGAGATCTCTATATAGAGATATATCATATCTCTATATCTCTATATATATCTCTATCTCTCTCTATCTAGGTACATCTATATATATACATATATATCTACCTCTATATCTACATATATATATATATATATCTATATATCTATATATATATATATATCTCTATATCTCTATATCTATCTCTCTATATATATATCTATATATATATATCTATATATATCTCTCTATATATATATATATATATATAATATATATACGCTTGCACACGCTGCGAAATTGCAACGAACATTGTGCTGCCAGAAACGAAAAGTGTTGGTATAAGATACATCCTCGTCTTAACGAACTTTTATACATTAATTTCAACGTGTACTGTTCACATTCCTACTTATTTCTTGCATAGTTGCCAATAAATCAAGCAGTATTGAATATCGTTTTGGCTGCATAGTGGTCGAAATGTATGCGTTTATACGTTAGTATGATATGTTTCTGCATAGATTTTAGCAAGCTAAGACTTGTGAAAAGAAGCATTTGTTACATGATGTAATCAATGATGTCATTTTAATGCTAGCTATCATGATAATACATGATGGTTATCAACATACTGCAACGAATGGTTCCGTAAACTTCTGCCGTTTCGCAGCATGATGTCGATTATATGTGGCAAACAACCAGTTCAAATTATGTATCTGATTATTAAGACACGCAACGGCAGTTCAGTCTGTTAAATCGGTTTCTATGGAAGAAACCATGAAACTGTTGTTTATATTGTACATATCTTCAGGTTTCCACTCCACATGGATAACTACTTCTATCGCTGCGTGCTATTAAGTTTGCACTTAAGAGATTATTCTATCTGAACAACTCGTTCGTCCCATGCGAGCAACAAACAACGCCAGCAGCAATCACATACATTATTCGATGTAACTGCAGCTCGTTATACTAGATCTAATCAATAAATGTGACATGTCCAATGCATGACATCAATAGAGAAACTCGTTTATTGGAGTAGGTTAGATTCAACCTGATCTCGTGAATGGAATAACCACATTAGTTCCAATGACTGTTGTTGCATCAAAATGCATGTGCATTTTGCGGCAGTCTTGCGAAATTCGGCCGTCACAGTTGTTAATTGCAAATCTTACCCTCACATAAATATATCGTGGCAGTCGGAGTTTCAAGTAAGCGACAATACATCAATCTATAGTTATTGACGTCGTTAAGCAGACTGAGAACTTGGTTTCAAAATTATCCAAAAAGGATTTGCTTTATTGATACTCCAACATTGGCCGTGTGTTATGCTTGGAATGTGTTATAGTATCCACCACTTGCTCATAATTTTTTTTTTTGGTGGTTCCCCCCTACAACAAATCAATCAGGACGCCATCGGCTTACAACGGGTTACTTGTTTAATCCGACGCTACGTATATCAACGCAGAAGTTGTTTAACGTATTGATCCAGTCTGTCGTAATGGTCAAATAAGGGATATAAGTTAGTCCTAGACTGTAACTACGATTAAGTGAGGATGAACGACACTTGAAATAGTTTCTTTTAACAACACTACCCTCATGCACTCTTCGCTCAGCATTCCTTTATTCATGTGGGTAGGTTATATGTCGGTAAAATGTCACCGCTTTTATCATTCATAATAACATTACAGACATATAGCTAGGGCTTAATTGATTCGTCCGTAAATGTGTGTTCTCTCGAATAATGTAGAACATATTTCCATATTGCCACGCAAAGACGTAAATTTAACCGGACTTGCTTACATTTGCTGACAAGATTTTATGTATAGGTAATCATAACTGAAATTACATAATAGCTTAAAATGTGGTAAGCATTTACTAACAAGATAAATACAGCAAGCCATTGAAATGTGGTGAATGATCACCGGCTGCTGACAAGTTATTAATCATACTGACTACCATCGAACCTGCCAAGTCCAACAACTTCATTAGTCAAATTGATTGAATTAATATAGACGCTTGATCACGGCCCTCTCGGCTCCAAAATCACTAAAAGTGCATGTGACTGTTCATATATTTGGAGGGAATAATACTCAATAATTCAGCAATGCCTGGACACCCCATAGCTCGCTCATTTAAGCATATTGATATGCATCACCTACGTCTAACGGATGGCTGCATGGTATTAACTGATAGTTATCAATAATCATATAAAAGGAGAGCATCGGCAATTGCTATTCGCGAGTTTTCACCCGATATGGCACAGGGAATGTTCACACTTAAGATGAGTGTATGTGTAACAGCAGCCGACAAATGCCGGCAGTGCCTACAGTACTTGATCTAGGTGGACCCTTCTAACAACTAACTATATTGTACATGGGCTATTGTCAGATCAAGGAGATGTGAGCTTTCCGGCCTCTACTCGTCATCTATTGCCTCAATGTATGATTCCATCCTTTACAATACCCAGAACCCAACGACTTCGTAAAATTTTGTAATCACACTGCAGATTGTGTTAGCTCATTTTGATTAAGTTAAACATAGTGTATGCAGTTCTGCCATTTGATTTAATGCCGTTCAAGGTATGTCAATTATAATCAATAATCGCGTACTACGTCTTTTCACTCAGATCAACTGTCAAACAACCCTGATTGTATTAATATCAACATCAATGCGAGATGTATAATGTTCGCTGCATTACTCGAAGAGCACGTCTTTATTTATATACGAATCATTGAAATACAGTTCTATCAACCGTGTATAAGCTGCATTTAAATGGTTTTACAGTGTTGGGCTGTGGTTTAATATGACCGTTTGCACGCTTTGCAACGGCATTGAGAATTTACTTAGTTTCTGCGTCATAGTTTTCTTCCATGCACTTCACCGTTTGAGAAAAAAGCATGATTCTTTCGCGATAGCTGGCTTGTGTATGTTTATCATCTGGGATTCCCTACTCTCTCCATATTCCTGCCAACTCTCAGTAATGCAACGTGATCCCTCTCTCTCTCTCTAAGATCTAGTACCATCTCCAACGCGATCTAATTTGGCCCTGCTGTTCTTCCCCTCTTCATATACTTATCGCTGTCTTAACTTCTGTAAGGGCGATTTCCTCCTGAGGAACATAAACAGGTGTTGCTGTCTATAGGTCGGTGGTTAACGGGTTCTCCTCGTTGACCAGGACGCCGTAATACTCTCGCAACCTTTACATTGCCGCCTGTATTACCACCCAAAGAACTCCATCGAAGGGTTTGATGAATGGTTATGCCACTCCTTCCTTCCTAACACAATTTCTTTGTTCCTGCCGCCGGCTGCGGTCAGTTCCCGATACCATTTGCCATGCGTTCCTTCTGTCTCGTGTTTGACTGAATGCGTCACTGCTGACTGGGCCAGCTTATAGTCAACCCTTTACTTTTCAGATGGCTTCAACTCCATTTCTTTCCTAGCCGCACATTCCTTTCGATTTCTTTATGGACGCAGAATGTCCACCACCGCTCTCTTGATCTGACTTCTTACCATACTGCGCTCTACCGCACACTTCTTCTGTCGTCTGTATCAGTGTATTTGTACAAATTCCCGACTCCTCATTAGCTGTCCTCAACTCCTCCACACTAACCCTTACTACCTCACTTCGATATCTGTCTGCCACTGCTCCCACCAACTTCCCATTTCGTTTCTGATCTCGTTCAAACAAAGCTCCTTCTGTATAGAGCTATTGAGCTTCAATATTGTCACCACCAGTTTGTGCTGCTGAGCCACAGTGTCACTCTGGATTACTTCTGTATCCATCCTATACTTCCACTGCGCCTTCCGCACGATGATTATGTCCGTCTTATTTCGTCTTTCTCCGCTATAGTAGGTGTACAACTCGTTTCGGGATCCATGTGCTTGCTACCATCCAACCATTCCGGCTGCACATCTTTATAAGTTATGTCACGCAGTTTCAGGTTTTCGTACAAGGATCCATGGAACGAACATCGCTATCACAGCTATCGGTTCAAATTGGCTATAACTCTAAATTACAAATAACAACACATTGGTAAATAACGTCACTGCCCGCTGATCTTATTGTCTTCAATGCAGGCACCTTCCTATTTTATATGCACATATAATATAGGAGTTATCTGGAGATCGTTGCCTGAGTACATTATTCATGTGGCAATGATGAAAACCTCTCCTGACAAACCTCGTGTTCTTCGCACTTGACAGGGTAAACACCTAGCAACAAAAATGTAAATTAAACATATTTTTCGTATGGCATGGATTTGAGAGGTTCCCTGTACAATGAGATAATCTGAGTTTGGCAATAGATAAATAGTTGTGTGTACTGACAAAATGATTAAAAAAATAGTTCAGCTTTCATTCTTAAACTGTTCTCATTCTTCAGACATAATTGTCTGCCTCGTTGAATACGGTGATACCTGACCAGGTATTTTCCCAGCGTACAAGACCGACATGACTCAGCAGCTTATGATTTCTTTATATGATTACTAAGAGCTAATAAGTTCTTGTGTTCCGGATTACCAAAATCTTGTTAATAACTATTGTGTAGTTACAATACAATAAATACTTTATAATGAATCAAGTTGATGATTCTTACCAATGCACAAGCTTGCTGAGGTTTATCCTACGAAATCACGAACTATGAGCTTATGTTTAACGAATATTGCGTAGCCAGCTAGTGGAAGGTCAAATTAATGACAAACGATCATTAACGTTGTACTACTGAAAACCATGCATCTCCTTACCAACGATCAGTTTGAAAAATTATTCTTCACTAGCGAATACTGCAAGGGCCTATCGCGCATATATTTCATCTGAACAGCTCATCACTTCACGCCCATGGGATACAATGTTTGCGACGAGGAGCAATATAGTAACGATATATACTGTTGTTCATCGATATTAATTTTTACTCATTACACTTGCAGAGATATTATAAATAGATCAGCCCGCTATAAAACAATATGATATTGCATGAATAACCCGCGTTACGCTGTTGAGGTTGGTCAAGCAATACAATCAACACAGGTTGAAGTATAATAATTACTGCACCACTTGTCAGATCTTTAAAAAAGCATAGCAACTTTGTGATGTTGACGCCGTGATTCATGCGGCACCTTGCACGTTATGATGTGCGACGGTTTGAGTGTGCTTCGCATACAGCGCGCGATAATTAGATGATAGCGTGCTCTTAGCAATCACTAAGATAAGCACAAAAATACATTGGATCGTCTCGTTACTCGCAAAAAATGACCCTAGCTAGCTTTCATTGCAGTCGCAAACTCTCTCTGTACTGATTAAAAATTTGATGCTAAAAGTGACTATGTGCTTTCCGATAATGCCAACAATGATTGTATTTTAGCTGTGGCAACTGTTCAGGACGCAAATATGTCAGTCTGTTGAAGCAAACACCAGCCTGTTTCATCTATTCTGATCATTACTGAGCCATATTCACTCCCCAGTTGAGTATTATGATGATACCGGGCGTGTCTAATGCGCTGATGGATTGCCAAGAAATCGGATACAGCCGATGGTTCATCTATTCACGTCGGCTTGGCTATTAAACCCCTGCTAGCTTTTTTATCAATATTTTTCAATACATTTGCTCCTATATGGGATGAGAAATATAATTTTGCAGACAACGATAAAAAAGCCAATTATGGTTGATATCCCGGATTCAAACACCATCGATTTATTATATGTAGCATTAAATTATTGGAGGCATTGAGGTAATTATAGCTGTATTGAAGATATTGCGCATATTCTAGGAGTAACCTTCTTTACCTTTGCAAAATGGGTATGGATTTATATGGATGGCCAGCATTGTTAACTATATCAACAACTGCGTAAAGCAGGCCAATCTCATCATTTAAAATTGAATAAGCTAGAATGATGTGACTGTCATGCAGAAAAATCATAACGTAGGATTCAAAGCTTTTTGTAAGACATGAAATCAAGATCGGTCGTGTCGTTTTGATGTCAATTCCGAGTATGGCAAGGATGGTTAAATATCAAGGAAGCAATCATGGTTTATTGTGGTCTGGTATCGGTAAGTCATCTACAAATTATAGCTCAAGGAATACGGCTGGATCTGTGCCGAATGAGTAGATTTCAACAAATAGCAGTTTAAATGTATCACCAAGTTCTCTACTGCAATATTTCTACGGCACGAGAAGCTGGCCGGATATATATTATTATTAGGGGCTATCCATTCATACCGATTCTACTTCATATGTTGACTGTAAAGAATTACGCTATCATTTACACATTGCACTTTTTCTAGGGTATGGTCTGACCATTCATCAAGGTTTTGTCCAAGAGAGAATAAATAAATATTATATTGTGTATATCTACGTTCCTGGATGCATTGTCCCTTTTGTGATTAGGATTGGGTAGAAAACAAATGAAGGAATACTCCTGGGTTAACAATTGAATGTGTATTACGAGGGTTGGCATCTGATGAGGATCTAAATTAAAACCATGTGTAATGTTTTGATGATGCTTACGCTTCATATCTCAGAGATGTGAAATATTTTAAGACACTCTATTGACTAAAAGGTACCTTTACTTACACTAACGTTTAATTGCTTTTCTGCGTAATATGAAAACCATTTCCCTATTATGTCGAACTCAGCACATTAGCTGCATAGAAGCCCACTTATATCTGAATCATGATGCATAGAAGCTCACTTATTTTTTAGTCACACCGAGAGAATCCAATTTAGTCGCTTGTCGGTGATCTATGTTATATGTTATTATTCAAATAGGCTTCAAAGCACAAGCCCATTAATCCCCGTGTTTTAGGCTGCTACCAATATTGCACAAATTCATTAATGTAATTTCATCACAAGTCGGTGTCATATCGGCTAGACATGACCAAGCGCATTTAGTTAATATATTCAACAAAGCTTTACAACTGTACTAAACAATGATAATTATATTATGCTAATACATCTACTTCTGCTGTGCGCTAACAAAGAAATATAATTGCATGGCATCGATGAAAAATATTTTGCCAAACGGAGATATAATAGTTAACTACAGCTTTTTGCTTACAATAAAAACTGTAGGGGTAACACGCGGCCGTATCGGAATTAGAATGTAGTTCTTTCGACCAATAAAAGTGTACGGCCAAGCAATAATGTAGGGTATATTTAGACTGATATATCAGCATTAACTATAATAGACTTCTCAAGTATTGTTAACAAAAAACATTTGTCATGTTTCGGTCAGTTCGATGACCAAGCGATCCAAGACGTAAAATATGTTACCTCAATCAGGAAAGTCATAATATAGTACATTGTTCTAATATGTGCACACACACAAGCAGCGACAAAATAAGTATTATTCACGCCTTTGTGTAATTGTAACAGAAATTTCAGGGCTCAGGTTCAGCAAAGCAGCTCCAACGTTATCTAAGATATGCTTGGTCATATGTTTTGGATTGTATTTGTTTCGTGGGATAAAAAAGAAAGATGGCTATATCTTGGATCATGCGTTTAAACCCGTCGTAGCTGATTTTACAAACTATACCCAAAATGACGAGGGAAATTAAGGCTACATCTGTAAAGTCATACAAGACTGTTTCAATCGAAGAATAAATCGCACTGAGCCTACGTGAGAAAGACGATGCATAAGAGGACATCCGAACAAAAGTGGATGCTCCTACACAAGCGATAATATGCATGATATCGAACCACCGCTATTGCGCGAGCATTTATGCGCTTTTTATACCAAGCCATTCGGCTTATTTAATAAACGAAATTAGTAGGTATAGAAATGAACACCAAAGAGAGTATTGCTGGGCTTGAAGGTTGTGTAAAAGGTTCGAAGTTAGATATAGATTACCTGAAAGAAAAGAAAACTGAATTATTGATCGAGCAAAGGAATGTTGTCAGTGATTGTGAGACTAATAACGATGACTTTGTGGAACAGATGGACTTTATAAGAGATCTTGAGTCTAAGAACGATGATTTTATGGAGGGAGTGTAACAGTTAGAGGAGCTTGTCAGCTGGTGTGAGATACAAGCCTCGAGCTTGTAAAATACTGTTATGTGTTATTAGTAATACGAGCTTGCTATGCCAGTGCCCCCTTGTCTATACTACTCAAAACCATTGGCAAGGCTTTTCGACGACAGCATTTCATCGCGTGACAACTTTCCGGACGAATATTGTTTGAGAGCCCTAACCACTTTTCTTACTTTTCGCTCTTTTGGATTTGCAGTTTTTCTTGGCTTTGATGGCGGCTTTACATCTCTACGGATTTCATTTGCCTCGGCGTTTCCAATACTGTATTTGCATCTTACCTGCCGTATAGACGGACTTCTGTGCACATCTTCTATGTCATTTCCCTATTATTTGTAGTAGTATACTTATTTACTATGGGTACACTACTTAAACAGTGCCTCCATTTCTCTACACCAGAGACCCTATTAGAGAAGTGTTAGATTGTATTAAATGACGTGAAATAAGCAATGCACATGGGTTCTACTTAGAAAGATTGTAACTTGCGGTACAACAACAGTACTATGTTGTCATAACTCCGCGTCTGCATAATTTTTTATGGTACTTGTTCTGTAAGGGTTGAAAGATGGTGGCGGGCGGGTTAGAGCTGGTATGGTGCCTTAAAAGATACATCAGAAAAATGTCGTTTAGTATGGTTAGTCAAGCTGCTGCGAGGGCAGAAATACACTAGGATTTTGCTTCAAAAGGGTTGCGAGCTGGTTTGATGCCTTACAAGATGCAGCGGGAAAAAGTCGTTTAATATAGGCGGCCCTACCGCTGCACAACTGGACAAAAATGCTCTTTCTTATAATGGCGGGCGAATGCGCCTTCACAGCGGGCTTCTGCTCGGCAATAAAGTTATGGGTTTATGTGTGAGGGTTTATTTGCTTCTGCTAAACGTATAAGTAAGTATAAATCTGCAAATTTAATGTGCACGGCACTGCATTTGTCTTTGGATAAACCATTTGGTCTCCTGTGTACGGCTGCATACAAGCATTAATATTCTCATATAGTATATCTATCTGAAATAAAATAGTCGAGCGCGGCCGCCATAGGGCAATATTCTGTAGTAATTTTTTTTGCGTTTTATAAAGTTTTCATTGCAACCGCGTTCGTTTAATATATAGGTGAATTGTATATCTGTTCTACTCCCCCTCTAACTAGCAGGGAAGATTTGCTCCCTGCCCCTTGTTTTACTAAGGGGGATAAAATATATGTGTTGTGCTGGTACTCTTTTAATTTTCAACCTAATGATATGTATTACCCATCAATGTAACATTTTTAGACAAGATCGGTTCCTTGGTGCGTGATAGGGAATTGCAACCTTGGAATATTTTATTACATTCCATGTCCGATATGAAGAATTAATATCGTGTCCATGTTTTGCGTTAGCTTGGAGGTTGTTCGATGCTACAATCACAATGTTGTATGCGCGTGTATTCGCATTGGCAATTGCTTTAACTGGAGCTTGATAATTCAAATCGACCCCTATTTCCAACTTTTCAATTATACATTATGAAGAGAAAAATATACACATAAACCATAGCTGATATGTGCAGAACCGTATAATGTGGTTAAATGATTGATTGTTGCTGGCTGGAAAATTACAGTTATAGAAATCTCATAATTGCTTTGAAATGATGCTGTTGGCTATGCAAACAATTACTTATCAAGTAAATTCGCTCATCCGTTAAAATGCGGTTGATCAATTACCTGAAAAGTATCAGTTATTGCAGTTACCTAATTGTTTAAAGCAAAGCTAGTAGCTTGGCTTAAAATTGCTTAGAAGATAAATGCACTCAATCATTTAAATGTGGTTAAATGATTACTTGCTGCTGACAAGTTATTATTACGCATTATCAAGGACGACTATCAATGAACCGGGTGCACTGTTTGCTGTGATGCAACCTCGTTTGTCGTTTGTTATTATTTACATGCATATCGTCGTGCATACGCATGCTGACCCATGACGCTTAAGGCACACTGTAGTAATGTAGATGTATATATTAGTAAATTACTTTAATTCAGTTCAATAGTCCCGGTTCACGAATGACGACTGCAGCCCTCCGTACTACTAGTACTGTTAACTAGGCCAAGCGCAGACAAAAATGGCGATATAATGGCGATCAGTCTCCGGTATGTTTATTCGTATTAGCCATGTGATGAATAATGCCCCAGCCGTCAATGATGTATCGAGACAAAAATAGCTGATTCTGTTAAACAGCTATCCAATGACTCCAACCATCTTATTGATTTAATTAATAACGAATCTGGACTAAAGAGCTCCCTTCTTCGTTATCACATATATTGCATGACTGAATTGTGAAACAATAATTCCTATTAATTGCGAATAATTCAACAATACCTGGACATTCCTTACCTCGCTCAGGTAGTTTTATTGATGTGGGTGTCTAAAGTCTAACGGATAGCTGCATGTTATTTCACTGATAATATTGAATGTCCACATTGACGAAAAGCATCAGCGTAAGTGATGTTGCGAGGTTTACTTTCAGCCGATATTGCGCTGGAAATATTCGCATCATAGAAGATTTAATGAGCAATAGCCCGTTTGACGGTATCTACGGTGCTACTGATTCGATGATGCAAAATCTGAACTTGACCAAAAAGGCGTTATTCTACATACTGCTAGACTGTGCTGGTCTTTGCAATAAATATGAGTTTTGTTCAAAAAGTTAGTCATTCATACATTGACTGAACTAATTAACATGGCTGTTGCATTTTACAGACGCGACGTATTGCACACGGGGGAGAAAGGATGTTCATTGACACTTGAAGTAATTGTACATTGCTTTTAACAGCAATACCCTCATGTAGTCCTCACTCAGCATTCCTTTATTAAAATGTCACCGATTTTATCATTCAAAATAACATTTAGACATATAACTAGAGCTTAATTGATTTGTCCGTCGATGTGTGTTCTCCCGAATAATGTCTAACATATTTCCATGTTGCCAAGCAACGATGTAAATGTAACTACTGTCAGCAGCAGTTTAATCCATGCAACGATAGAGATTATGATAATATAGATACCAATTGCTTCTCTATCGCCTTTTGCTTACGGACAAAACAAGATTTACGATGCAGCATTGGGGATTATACTAACCCTCCATCACTTCATCAGTATGATGATTCAACGTCATATCCTGCATTATTTACTCGATAAAGTGATAGCTCTTCAGATTTGTCGACCAATAATACTCACGCGAGTGATCAACTATCATTTTGTGTACAGGTAGTAATATTTGAAATTAAATAATAGCTTAAAATGAAGTAAGCAGTTAGGTTTATATTTACTAACAAGATATATGCAACATACCGTTGCATTGTTGTAAATAGTCACCGGCTGCTTACAAGCTACTGATAAAACGGACTACCATCGAACCAACAACTTCATCAGTCTAATTGATTGAATTAATAGAGACGCTTGACTTCGGCCCTCTCTGCTCCGAAATCATTAATAGTGTATGAGACTGTACGTACATATGGAGGGAATAATCCTCTATAATTGAAAAGAGCAAATGGTTGCATAATCGAAGAAAGTATAATAGGATCGAAGCAGTTTAACCAAATGTCACATAAACATTTTGCGAAGGGTGCGGCAATTAACGCGGCGTGCTAGCTTGTGTTATCAGCTTTGGTAAGCCGTGTGATGGTGCTCAATGTGTCACAATGTGCGGCGAGTGTTATGCCAGCGGCCGCCAATCATTTGGTGTGCAAGTTCAAGTCACGCCAGGGTAGCGTGTTATTGCGCTAAAGAGGTGGAAAACATGCGTTAATTTGCGTCAAAAGAGACCGAGAGAGAGTGAGGGAGGATGGGGAGTTTGTGTGTTAGTTCGGACGCGTGTGAATATGTCTGTGTTTTGTGTGTTCGTATTTTGTGTGGGTGCGGGTAAGAGGAGGCAGTGTAATGAGATCGAATGGTATGGAAACAACACACCACGTTGGTTATATCAGGTGAGGAACAATAGATAGAGAGAAATCGAAACGGAATGTCCGGGCCGTGTGCCGGCTGCATTGTATAGTATCAGCTCGGGACTAGGTGCGAAGCTTCCTGTTGCTCCGGATGAAATTTGAAAAGCAAGACGATTATCTGACGAGTCATACGGGTTGTCCTGAATAAATTGTAAGGGCTTGCAAGTGAATGTGCATTGCAAAGTTAATATAATTTAATGCATGTATTTGTTGCTTGCTGCTTTGAGTCATGCGAGTGGTCTCAAGTAACTAATTTTTGTAAGGGCTTGTCCGTAAATGTGCTTTGCAAAGTTAAGGTGATTTCATGCATGCCCGTGTTGCTTGCTGCTATGTGATTGTTCTGGTGTGTGTCCAAACCAGTTGTTTGTCTTGTCATTATCTTACTGGACGTCTCTATTATGGGCGGATGTATTTTGAGCTATTGAAGAATTATATCTATACCTATGTGCATCGGCATTCGCGTATTGCATTAATATTGACCTAACCGAGTGCCAACATACTAAAATTGTGACCGATTATGTCAGGAATAGAAAACAACGTTACCTTGCACTGAATACTTAGATACCCGGGTGAATAGCTGGTAGTTTGAATGAAAAATATAGAAAAGAGCTGCTTGAGCGTCATATTTCTCGAAATGGTTAGTTCGTAGCCATTCATTGGCTTTGAGTTATTGTTAAAGAATCTTTATAAGTGACTAATTTTCGTTTTATTCAAGGTTGGTGCACTAACGCTGATGTTCACAATACTCTATAACAAGAGGTGTATACAGTGTTTAAACATGCTTTGTTAGACATATATTTCTCAAAACGGCTTATTGTCAAGCAGTTACCCATACATTCTATGTGTATCGCTTATGTGATTATGTTGGATTGTCTTTAGCGGTCTATATAAGAAGCTTACTGATATATTCCGGATGCATGATGCGACAATCAAGGTCGGACGAAAAGATATTTAAACCAATACGCGCCCCCATATCTCAAAAACATAAGCCTTATCGCCCATTGGATGAGTCGTAAGTGTGATTTACTGACCATGTTTACGTCTATGTTGTGCCAAACAGGCGCGCAAGATGCTGCTTGATACCAATGTTGTATAATCATGAAATAGTCCATTATAAAACGCTATATGAGGTGTTTGTCAGTTTTATAAGACCTTGTGAGAAAGGTGATGTGGAATATAAAACGCCACGACGATCTGTATTTGTATAATACAAGCCACATCTGGCCACCAAACTATCGCTCTGAAAGCCAGATTATTCCATTTCGTTATGTTCCTCAATTTAATTCCTGATTTTAATGTCGATAAATGACACAGGCCAGAGGCTAAGTGCAACACGACCCTTTGTCAAATCCAGTAGTGGTGGTCGTCTGTTTTGCCGTTAACAAGCATGCGTACATATTTTGATAAATGCCGTTTCTCAGTTATGTGCAAGAACATTATACTCCCTGGGATGCCATAACTTTGTCGCTGTTACAACCAGATAGCCCATGAAGCTTCCAAATTACTGTAACGTTGATCAGCCTTTATATCTTACTAAAACGGATATATTATAATAATCGCTCTATTGAAATTAAATTTCAAAAATAATTGTGCTATCGCCTTATTACCGAGAAAAGAGTCAACACGGTTTCTTATGTAATAGTAATCAAATCGTTTGACCAAGCCAATTGCACGGATTTTCTGCCATGAACCAACGACCAACATCCCCATTGTGCATAAGTTGCACTCAAACACTTAAGGCATAAAAAGCAGGTTTTTAATTTCAGTAGTAAAAAGCAAACACCACACAAATACTATCGACCAGCTGTTTTCAAACATCTGACAAAGGGGTAGACGTTAAAACGTAAACATCCGACACGGCATAGACATTCAGAGATCCACATCTACGCAAAACGGAAACGATGGAACGTTACATCCCTTTTAATCTTTAGTTATTTTACTATAATAACAGTTAAGAGTTAAAATAGCATGATGAAACGATAATGTCTCTGGAATAGCAAGAAAAGGTATCAAGTATACAAGCGATCATAACTGTGTCAATGTTTCTGTACGACACACTGCTTGTGCAATAGTCATCCTTTGCCTAGTCCTCAAAACTTCGTAAATCATCAAACTTGTTCTAAGACAATTTTCACATAACATAGTCCTTGCACTTCCTTAAGTCTGGCAGGCTTTGGGGTGGCTAAGGCCATATATGCTCTTGGCTTTCAAGTCAGCTCCATGCAGATAGATGTTCAGAGTCTCGCAGGCCCATACAATGGCCATGGCCTCTTACTCTATTTAAGAGTACCGCTGCTCGGTTGACTGCTTGCAAAGTGGACATTGTGCCGATGTTCCGATAGCATATCCTTTTGTGCCAGAGTTGCCGACACTCATATTGGACTTGCGTCTATAACGACCTACGCGCCCTCTGTGGATCAAAGTAGCTCAGAAGATTTCAACTTGCTCCTGAATCCGCCAATAAGCTCATGGTGCAGTTGTTCACACAGACTTCAATCATGGGCCTGGAGTCTCGAACTCGTAGTCACACTCTCGCTCTTTAATCCGCCAATAAGCTGATATTGCAGTTGTCCTCACAGACTAAAAACATGGGCCTGGAATCTCGAGCCATGCCACGATGTGTAGTCCATGCGCAGTTACAGTATCGGCCGTCTTGTTCACCAGATACCGTTTCCTCAAGCACATGGACGCTTGTAGCCTTTGTGTTTGGGGTTTCCGTCCCTGGGCCGAGAGCTGTCACTGTAAAGCAATGTGATTCACTTTGTTGCAGTTACAGCACTTCTTGCCTTCCACAGTTATTACACTACTTACCAGCAGTAGGCTTTCATTGCAATAAGCACATTTCCGGTGTTGTCTTCTTGCCTGCGACACAGCATGAACTGGTGCACAGGTACTAGCACTTGTTGATTTTCCCATATCCATTGCTTACCACCATCCATGAGTTTACTGAGAGACCATGAAGGCCCAATTAGTCCTTTTCTTTCTCAGCCTCTGTGATGTTCACCCAGCAATGATTACGGTCTTGACCTCATAACTTAAGTTATGTTACTGCCAAGGCTCGTAGTAAGGCAATGTATTTGTCCAAAGTGTTTGTATGTAGTTGGACAGTACTGCAGAATTTGTAGCTTCGATATTCAGTGTTCTGTCTTGGTATAAAATATGCTGCAATGGCTGCAACACCACGAACAAACCCAACCTGTGCGAGATTGTCACCATCAGCTACAATAGCTTGCTTGTCTTCTTCTGGAATAAAGTCATAGATGTCATACCAATCCTCACCTTCAAAGTGGATCAGCAGCCTGATGAGTTGACCAGAATATGTTATGGCAAATCCTTTCTTCATTTTCAGATACCTGGCAGTATATTCCCCCCACCGTACATCCACATCGCTGGATAAACAGTCTAATGGGGGAGGGGGCGAGGATAGTGCACGAGCTTGGTATTTTTGTCATGGCTGTTGATAAACAAGATCAACCAAGATAAATTGTGCACAATCATGCCCTGTCTTGATATCTCTTATTTTCTGAAGACACTTGCTACCTACCACTAGCTCGTCAAGGTAACGATCAAATTGCTCTATCACAGCTTTACCTCGGTGAGCTACCTCTACCGAAGAAATAAGGTCTCAATCGCCACGAGCCATGTTTTACACCGAGCATATGCTGATATGCATTTTATTGATTCTCCTGACTTGCACAGTATTATATACATTTACTGCACAGAACATCGTCATAATAGATCAGTCATCAGTATAAACCCTGATAACATGCATCAGATGGTGATTACAGGTTTTTTTTATACTCTCTGGGTCAATACATGCCGTTATACAAGTGGGTGCTTTGCCCGCATCATCTAAACCCTCCACAATATGTACACTGCATAAAAGATGATTGAAAATCATACGCAGATTGTCTTGTATAAATTGGAGTTGCATAATGATCTCAGTGGTCCTACAATTACAAATGAACACTTCGAGTAGACCAGTTTAGGAATACCCAGTAATATTTCCCATGAATATTTCCATACTATTATGCTAGAAGCTATCTATTTGTATCAAGCATCTCAGGAATAAACGATCTCATGTCAATCAAATCTTTATCAGCGTTAACAATCACTGTAGTTATTATTTTGTAACTGTTGATAAAACCTTTTTTAGCATAGGGGCTGTTTGGTAACCTAGTGATATCGATACAAGTAGCTACATCATAACTTATATTCATCTGGCAATGATGATTCTCTCCATTTTGAAGAACCCTGGCAGTTCCTTGCTAATGTCTGGGAGGCGAAACGAGGCGTTGTCATTTTTTTACCGAGATCCGGGTATTGATTCCCATCATTAGAGATAAGGTTGACCACCATTACAATGAACTTTTAAATGTGCGCGGACGATCTTGTGAGTAAGAATGAGCCATGGTAAAAAGCAGGATTGGTCTTCCGGGTTATCGATTCATTCTCTTTTCTGTATGAAAAATCCCATAATCGGAAAGATCAATACGAAATTGCTGATTTGCAAGGCTTCCTACGTTTATTTATATGACTTACTTTACAGTTTTTCCTTTACACATCTGCAAAATAGCAATAAACCGCCAGCTATATCAGAAATAAGGTAAATATGAATATTAAATGATGAAAGTGGGGACCTGAATACAAGTAGTTAACACATTATTAAATATTTGTGGTCTATTAGATATTTCAGAATGTTTCGGCTGACACTAGGTTGATGATTAACATTAATAATTATATTGGTTAGTTGTGATAACTCAACGAAACCACAGTGAATGATTCAAATTAAATGTGTATTCAAAATACGAGCATGACTACGCCAGCAGAAATTAGAAATTCCTCGGTATCATCACGTTGTACAATCATTATAATTCACATTACAGTGCACGAATTTTTCTCTTATTGAAAAGGATGAACATTGCCGCAGCTGAAATATTAAATTGCCTTTTTTCTGTACCTAATGAAATGCCACGTTACATAGGTAGAGACTAAAGTAGTATTACACTTATCATATTTACCTAATACGCTGGTATAGTAAGATAATTCACAATGCATGATAAAACTACCATGTTTGAACATGTCAATTATTTCTGTTGAGGGAAATGACATTTATGCTTACGGCGATAGGTACATATATGTATATATGATGAAATTTCCCTGTAGATACTAGCAAGCAAACCTATCAGGCATTTCATACGAGGCAAATACTGATATAACTATGGCGTGCCATAAAAACCAAGTACTTTAAAGCAATGTGTGCCTAACGCCTTTGCTTAAACAGATATACTATGAATGCCACCGTGCACTTCAATTCTTGCTTAGGCTCATCAGGTGTGAGAGGTATACCAATACAAGATTTCGCTAACGTAACGAAAATAATGCGCTGCATCACCTGTAAATGCAAATAAATTTATAACACTACGATGGCATTAACATTTGAGAGAGGATTGTATGCGGAGCTATAGACGTAATAACATTTATGGTCAGGTTGACCCCACATATCAGGTATATTCTAGTTAAGTTTTCGCATTGGCATTGCAATATTGACAACTTGTCATTTGGATATCATGTATGTTTCTAATATTGGTTCGATAGTATCAGTGATGATTTATCGTTTTACGCTCGTACACATGATTGCCCATCATATCTCATAATGCTTGCAAAAACAATGAATGGAAAATAGTGGAGCTAAGCAGTGTGGCTGTATCTCAATTGCGATGAATGGCGATGTTTGGAATACTGATAAACGCGTCACACGTGCCATTGTGTAGATGGCCCGTCGACAAATACAGACTGTAAATGCAGATATAATCAATGAACAAGTAATAAGTCGCCATTGCGATTGTTACCTTTGGCGACTTCATTTTGCTACAGAGTGGCCTAATTTTTGTACAATATTAATGTGTGCGTATTCACAAACTGTATAAATTACCACGATCGTTAACTTTGACTTAATTAATGCTTAAGCGAAACCACGGAGTGGTTATTGCATCAGATCAGTAACAGACGTACTAACTCAATATAATTGATTTTCAAATTGCAACAGTCACGAAGCTATATTTGGATTTTTGCAGACGGTGTGATCGTTAATGCGGGAACATTTCAAGCGTCATCCTATGAAGCATTGTTATCATCAACGCATTTGCGAAACGGTTAATTACTGCGTTATCAGTAAACAAGCTTAATCCCACCTTTTCGAGTAAATACAACAGCAATGTAGGTGAACGACATAGTGATCGAACCATTTATTTTTAGAATTATCTCGATCTGAATAAAATAACAAAACATATTAGGAGCTTTATCAACATACATTCAATATAAATTTCGGCACTGCAGTTGCACTCAATAACGACATAATATATTTTCGGTTTCGTCCATGAACGTTGAAAGCAAACCGATAAAGCACGCATACAGGATGCACATTTAATTATAATTGAACGTCGAACGAAAAAGTCTTTTATCGAGCTCTACTGAGTAGGCAGATGCCAATTAAGAGACTTAATCAGGTGTCCAACTGCAATCTGGCCAGGGTTATTCGGTACTCGAACGACGAATCTTGAAAGCCACAACATGAAATTGTGCGTCGCAGGCTTTGAATAGCGCTATAAATCTGTTTGATTAATCATAAAATCAGACATTTTCATCTAATTAGACAGCCTTCACACTCTGTAGCATCTGCTTCAGCCACATATGGCACTAGTAAGGACACTACTAAAGGTAGTAAATACCCTATGTGTAAATGGTGCCTTTACTGCGATCGTGCTTCATATATCAGTAGTAGACTCGCATAACCGCACACCATGAATTGTTGTTGCTAGAATGAGCTCTAGTGCAATATATCATATAAAACTAGTGTGCAGTGTAGGACGCGCCATAAGGCTGGGTGTTCATGAATATATATATATATTTATATATATATATATATATATATATATATATATATATATATATATATATATATATATATATATATATATATATATATATATATATATATATATATATATATATATATATATATATATATATAATATATATATATATATATATATATATATATGCAAATTAATCTGTCGACTTTAGGTAATTTGGGCCAAACACTTTTTAAGTCAATCAAGTCTTATCACGACCAATTTGTACCCTTATGACAGTGATAACCAGTACTGAATCTTTTATTTTGCAGCCGATGACTAAGCCTGTTCAGCAATGTGGCGATGTCTTTGCAACTAGCAACATCATAACCTATTTCTTTTTGACATCGATAGATTGTGCGGCCAGTCGAGGCATCGTCATTTTAATGAGATTCTTGCATTGATTTTCATCATAACAATAAAAGATTGACCCACATTTCAATGAGCCTTTAGATAGATGTGAGCTCTATTTTAGGTGAATGCTTACCTCTCATAGGCACTCTGACCCATTGTAGAAAGCAGGATCAGTCGCCTGCTCCGAGAACGATTCATTCCTCAGGTGATTGCTTCATGTATGACTTATCGTTTGGAGGTTGCGATCACTCGCCTGATTGAGTACGTTCTTCTCCTATTTGTCTTTTGTCATAATGACGGTTTAACCAAATAGAATCATTGGTTCTGTATGGCTACCTACCGTTATTCCGCATCTGATTTTTTATCGTCTTTGATATTATTATCGCCATAAGTATTTAGATTGTGTGAGGGTTTATATGAGAGTTAAACGGCTGAATAGGGATGGATACTAGACACAACAGGAGGTGCATTTATTTTGATATTCAAAGCCACACTAAAATCGCCAACTATTAACAAATTTGTATAAGATAACACATACAGTAGCAATAATGTTACTGCGTATATTTGATATGAACGAGAAACATATGCATGTATGTTGGTGGTAGCAGCTTCTTAACTAACGAGATATCATCATTGACGGCATATTAGCAAGGCTCCAGTGAATAGGCACGATTCTTTCGTGTGTTGATAGCTTTTGTTGATAGTGCTAATATGTCTCCGTTCAGAACATAAACACTGGCAGAAGCACCATATTGGGCCGAAGTATTCATTTCACTAGCCCTCTTCGGACACGTCACTCTGCATAACAAATTCTTCGTCCAACCCTTGCGACGCAGAATGTTCATCACACATTACAATGCTTTAAGCTTATATCGCACTATGTGTTTAACACAAGATAAAAAAAAGCATGTTTAGGTCGCAGCAGTCAAAGAGTTTGAAATAGTCAATAAGGTATGGCGTCAAAAGTTGTTCGTCGTCGCTGAACTAAATTGATTGCGTTGATTTTATCGTTTTATTAGTTACGAGAGACTTCTAACCAGCAAATTGTGTAAGGCTTATTATCCGAGGCTCGAATATCGAAACGCTTGAAATATATCTTACAATTGCAATGTTAAAAGATTGCTCCGATCATATTCCAAGATCATAGTGATAGGTTTTGAAACAGCGGCATCGTTATCAAATGTGTTAATCATTACTTAACTTGTGCTATGTGTATCAATACGCTAAATCATGCTAAGCTTTTCCCGTAAAATAATTTCTGTAAGTAATCTAATTGGAATTGCTCACCAAATATAAATATCAGTCCACGACACATAAGCGGTTAGATTGATTAACAGTTGCCCACATCGTATGTAGAACAGATGCACGATGACTGATGTAGCTTAAAACGAATGAATGAGTCTCAGTTGCACCACGGCGCCTATATTATACATGGTATTACCGGTTTGCGCGATGCACAGCATATATATTACACTAAAGATACTATGTATATCCCCGTTTTAGCTCTCTTGGTGACATCAACTTCATCAATCATACGTGCTGTGCCGTATGTTCGTTGGGTTATTGAATATGTAACATTTTCATGGATACTTATACAAATGATGATAAGTATGGCCACTTACATATAAGACAAAAAAGCTCATTTTAGAATACCGAAGGATTGGGTGTGCACATATGGTCCCGCTGTTACATTGCGCGGTATGTGAAAATAAGATTCCATGTTCCAAGCGAGTGCCCATTCATAGCTTTGCTCTCTTGTAGTCCACCAAGTTGCTCGCGCACTTATCAAAGACGCCCTGCGGCAGTTATGTAAGTATTGAGAACGTTCGTGCTTAGAGACGGGATGTATTCTCTATGCATTGTTGCGTAGACCGTCATAATACAAACAGCCATGAAATATCTGTTTAAATATGTGACATTTAATAAACGTTCGGGACGGTGTCGGGAAGTTTGTGAGGATGTAATATAAGCCAAACACGACCACCTGTTAAATTTGTTTGCTTGTTCAAGCTCATTACAACAACGCGTACGCTGATGAAACGTGCTATTTATCACACTTGTTCTACACAAAGGACGATAAACTGTGATGTACTTGCGGCACATTAATATAGTTGATCCGCCACAACCCATAGAGCGCGGGTCTGTGTGAGCTTTGCGTACCTATATTAATAGGGCAAAATAGAAAAGCGTCAAGCAGCGGAATAAATATTTTGTATGGTGACCGGATTTCGGTTATATCACATGACATTTACCAGCTTTCAGCTAGTTAACATGCAGGACACATGCTTAAGTTCTACATAGTCTAATCATACAGATCATATTGAGGCAGAACGTTAACCAATATCCCTGCCGTTAGTTTTCCATTTCCACATTTGTTTTTATTGCAAATACCTGCCCGACCTTGTCCACGTACCGCCCGTATATCTGGAGCAATAACTACCCTACCCTTCCCGACACGGCCAGCGCACTAGAGTAATTGTGCGCATCATTGTTAACCAATGCGTTAGTCCATTTAACTTATTCTTTTCTGTCTTACAGTCTTATTTTTATAGTTAGGCTGTCGAATTAGCGAAACGATCGAAAGCATTTAATCAAGGATCAATCAAACATTCATTATTAACGATATATTCATCGAGGCAGGCAATATTCAATAACAACACCTCATGGCGGCTTCAATTTGAAATGGACATCTGTTCTAATGTGAGATGCTCAATTTTATCACTGAACTCAGATGATTGATAAATATGTCACATTATTTATTGCCAAGAAAAATATTATTACAAACACATTTAACAAATGACATATATTCAATTCAAATTATGTTTTAATAACTTACAAACAAGAAACTCTGCATGGTGAATCGCTATCGTACACGACCATTTGGCCAAAATACGCTTGACATTCAATCATTATGTTATGTACGTAAACCGGTCATTCCTTTACCCGTTTTAGTCCACCTCATTCTTCTTCATATTCTGGAACAGAGATACACACTTTGGCGTGACGCTGCCTGTCACTCAGGGCATATGTCACAATTATGTGATGTCATGCCTAACACTAGACATCGGGCAATATACTTTCAGTGTACCTGAATGATGCAGATTACCTGATCATTTTTTCGGTCATTTGCTCCGAAATGGTGAGCAAAAAATACTCAGCCCATGCTTCGATAACGCAATCACATCGTGTGATATCGATCTTCCGAGGAAACATCCAGCCAAAAGACGTTACTCGGCCTTATTGTATATTGACGCAATTATCAGCAAATCAGCAAGTCTGCATCAATATTTTACACCTGTTATTTTGTGATACGAATTTCATATGCTGGATTCATTGCATAGATAGATCCCTTCAACAGGAAAAGATCTATATAAAATTGCCAATTGTCAAGCATCCTAAATCAGTTGACACGTTTGACTTCCAACGCAACGCGTGACACGTGCTATGGTCAGATGGCAAATAACGATTGTAAAGGCAAATATTTCCAATAAGCAGATAACAAGCGGCCAATGCAATCAGCGGTGTCATAATGTTGGAATAATGGTGCCTTTTAAGTGCATTTCCATTCCTCCCAAATGGTATGCGTTCCTTCTGCGACATCACATTGTAGCAGAATAACCCAAACAATGCAATATCAACGAGAGGCAAGTGTTGTTTTCAAAATTATCTCCTTCACAAGCTTGATAAATCACCAAGATCTTTTGTTCTATGGCTTCAATAATGCTTTAAAACTTCATCGTCCCATTTATCAGATATTTTACCGCAAGCAACAAAACATCTTGATCACAAGAAGCATATAACTAAACTTATGACTAAAATCTGAAGAAAAACCGGGTCATACTTATCGTGAATAAACAAGGATCGCTACCTATACACTGCTGCAATCGATCTCAATAGATTGTGCATAACGCATCATTCTAATAATGTCTTAGTGTTTTGTCGACGATCTACCATCAATTAATGTCATTTTCGTTAATAAAAGTATACCACTAGTTAGCAGTACCAGGTCGGACGCGTGTCTCTTTCAAATTTCCGCCGAGAATGAGTAGTGCGGAAACAAATATGATGATTGCAGGTTTTTGCTCGTGTGGCAAATACAATTGCTATTGCCATAACAATAGCACATGACTTCTACACCGAATAACATAGATAGCCATCAAGCACTAGTAAGAAAGACAAGCAATCGGAACACAAACACACACACTAACATATTTATATAAATAGGCTGTGATTACCAATCATATTTACAATGTCAACGTGACATCAATTAAACCAAGGTGGCGCGCCATCTTACCACCATTTTGTATGTTAGTATGTTTATTTTTCTCGACAGTCCAAGTATGGTTAAACGTACCCGAGAGTTGCCAAATATGGTCACAGAGCGGTAGCATTTAAAATATGCATCGTGTAAGTTGATAGGACATACCCACAGCTGCTTCTGTTGTATGAGGCAGCCTACAGAAGGTATTGGATGATTGCGGGGCGGTATTGCCATGCTGAGCGCCATAATCCGTGTCATGAAGTTAATGCTGAAACTACATTATGACACGTATATTCTCCATAAAAACGAAAAGATGGCTATGCATAATGTGTGAAGTGTACTTGCAGCCTCAAAAGCAGTTACTTTTAGGAGGACTGCTTCCAGGTGGCTGATATTGACAAAACTTGTGGCCGGGATGACTTCATCCAGCCACCCTTATCACTTTTTATGTGACCAGACTCCTGGCCGCTGATATACATTATCGCTGGGCTTCAGATTTAGCCGCCTGCACGATAGTTCCGGTGCAAGAGCCGGTGCACAGTTCCACGTCAAATAACTAACACTACCACATTGTATCGCAGCAGAAGACTATGAAAATGAGTCAAATTGACTAAGAGAGTGGTTGTTATTGCAGGGACACCACTACTTTTGCAGTTTGCAGCGTTTTGAACGAGATTTCAATGTCTGCAACTGACGAGGAAGCATGTCAATAACAGCGCGCAGATATCGGAAGCTTGGTCGATGAACTTCATTGAAGAAGTAAAGGATTCAATGCACCTGATGTTGCGTTTTTTATAACAGTATTTCGGATCATGTTGCAAAATCACGGCTGCGGCAATCCCTTATAACTTAGTAATTGCAGGAATAGGCCAAATAATTTGACCCCTAGCGTACACCAATTGAAATGCAGAGGTTCCACATATCAAGCGTAAATGTCTTATGACTCCAAACAAAGCTGTTTGAGGATCCGATATAAGTTTATGCTAGGAATTTTATGATATTTTGCATCCTAAGCATTAGCAAGATGTGCGTAATTATGTACGGAATTAGCCATGCGACCGGACGGAAAGCCTTCCAAATACAGTATAGGCCCTTGCAGATGACATTAGGAATTCTTGACCGAACCAAATGTGCACGTCTGCTGCATATGCAAATGACAGACTTTAACGACTTCTAGGATTTTTGTCAGAACATAAAAGTCAGATTTTGCTATCAATGCTTTATATGGGCGCTGTGATGGATGCAAATCTTACAATAACATGTATCGGTATTATAGTACTGACCCGTCAATATACCATCCTACAGCAGTAACGTGTGGCAGGACCGGCTGTGGTCTAACGTTAATTCATCAGAAAATGTTAGTTGGCAAGCACAGGGTTTTGTTGACTAGACACTGTGAGACGTTGAGCGCCATTGTAATATTTACAGAGTCCACTGATAAAGAATCAGCAACCAACACGCACATATGCTAGACCCGAGTGTGAACATGTTGGACTGACTTTGCTTATTATTGATTGCCACTCTACTATCTGGACTCATTCAAAGACAAACTCCTTACGAATGGTTTTATTCCTCAAGACGAGTCAGTGTTGGGCAAAACATGTCACCAGACATGTTAAATTGTAGCCATGAACAACATCTCGCAATCGACTAAATGCGAATCATTTTGTAGAAAATTGCGTTGTTTGAATGGTGGAACAGGCCATAAGAAAACTCAAATAACCACATACCTTGTTTTTTTCTGGTGTGACTTTCAATACCTATCAACTTATGCATTCATGAAAATAACCTAATTGGCACCTAATTACACGGAATGTGATGGAATATGACCAATATTTTAGCGTTGATTACTATTGGAGTGTTATGGCGGTATTACTCAAAATTAAGATGTCCCCGTGGTACAGGTTGGTAGTTAATTACATTTCCTAGACATTTTCTTTTCATACTGACTTGTGCATCTCGAACACTACATTGCGCCCCATATAGTCAGCCATTTTGTCGCTCAAGGGTGCCCCTTCTGCCGTTTTTACATCAAAAATAACTATCTGACACGAGCGATTGTGATTTCATTAATTAATATCGGTTGATTGTACGTCGTACTACATGATATTGTTGCAAAAAGCTGCTCCACGTTCAGCTTTACTCAAGTGAGCCAGCCAAAAGTATTTTTTTCTTTTGAAATCCTTATGTTGTTCCACTGAATGGAGTCGCTGTGACTTCTGTGCGTTGCAACGATTTCAGGCAAGACGTTGATAAAAATACGGTTATAAGGCAGCATTTATCAGCACATGACAGTATATCTATTGCTACCCCTCCTAGTGTGATTGCCTCATTAACTCTATTTGAGGTTAAACCTTTTCCAGTTAATTAACTAATTTCAAATTGAACGAAGTTCTACAAATCCTTCCGTAACGGATTTATCATTGTGGATGAAATCATCTCTGCGGTTAAGTCTCAGACTCTACCAATGCTGCACCATGTACCACTCTCTACATATGCACACACCAAACGGCACACCTACGTCCGACATTTACTTATAGGGGCGGGTACCCAAAGTAACGATGATTAACGGTGTGCACCAATGACTAATGGGCTACAAAGGCGAACCCAAACCGTATCAATCAGACCAAACAGGGAAATTGTTTTACCATACATGTAGAAAACCACTTAGGATTTATTGTAAGCAATGTCTTGTCAGACTGTGGAAATAAATTAGGCTCTCAAAAGTGGCTTATAACAAAGAAAATGGTCACGTACACAAGGCTAAAAAATTATATATTCTGTCCACATGCCCCACTTTGTCTCGAGCGCTATGAGATGTAGTTTACCTTCCTTCTCTATATTGTGTGGACATAGGACAACCTCGCGAGCTTTAATATAACCGATCAAAAGTGTACTGCTTGTCATAAAATGTCTTAATTATATTGTGCGTGCTTAGATGCTTCTTTCGATTGTTTTGCCTTTCCAAAGCACGCAAAAGAACGAAGAATTTGCTAAATTGTGCCATTCACTAGCAAAAGGATGCTTTACAAGGATTAAATGCCTGTCATTATCGATGCTTATCCTCGTCATTTGGTGGCGCTTGCAAACGGACAGGGTGTGTATGCTTTGTATTCATTCTTGCTCAATTGAGCTATAGACTGATAGGAAAACAATAGTCGCGAACGTTTAGGTACTAATAGATATTGGGTAAATAATTAATCAACAATAGAACCGATATCAAAGGCAACATTACTACACTGATTAGAGTGGTGAAAATATGTTACATTATCAAGATTCAAAATTATATAAGCAAAACCTACAACTTGTTATTACAAGTGCGATAACTGGCTATTCGTCAATTTAGTGAGCCCAATTCATAAACGCTCTAGACAGTATATGGCGATGCTGGAACTGTAGGCGGGTAGAATATGTCGAGTGGAAGCCTTTAATATAGAACGTGCATAAGCGTGTTGCAATAATTGTGGCTCTAAGTTCAACAATGAACGAAAATTGTTTATCATAGCAGTTAGTCGCTATGGTCTGTTATTTTGTGGTTTATGCAGCTCCATATATCGATCGCTGATATTGCAATGTCACTTATTGATTGTTTGTTTGTCACGTGTTAAATAATCGAAATATGGTATATGGAAGACGCTACTAGATATCAGATTTTAAAAGAGAGCGGCGCAATAATATAGGTAAAAAAAATTGAACTGCACAATCACTAATTCTTGGTATATATTAAGCGGTTAGCCCAAAGAGTGCCTTAAAAGCACGAATGCCGATGAGTAATGGATAATGACATTCTCAAATGCTTATAAACTAACATTTGGCCATGTCTATGCAATTACGTCTACTAAGTTGTTTGCATGAAAGTACCCAGTTTGGTTAATCGTAGGCTTTACGGAGCATGCGATCAAGAGGGAAAAAGCAAGAAAAGAGATTACTGCGTGCACGGTCCGGTAATGCCAAAGGGTAATCAAAACTCATATTCGTTAGCTGAACAAAGGTATGGCTTTGACATCGAGACGTAATTGTAAAAAGGCTGCGCTACGCATTTTATTTATCTGATTTACGTACATAAAATCAGCTGCTTTTCTCGTTCTAGATGGACAATGCAGACTTTAATTGGTAAAGCCGATCTTTTATGAAAACAAAAGTGGTGAAAAATCCGGTCTCGAGCTATACGGAGCGTACAATCAATGAAAACGCTATCCGTACATGCAAAATCTTGATAGTTCGCTATAAGTGCATTGTATGACAAAAAATAGGATTTTTAACATTTTTGAAAGCTTCACTATGCATTTCATTTCACCCAATTACATGCATGAGGTAGAATGCATTGCCTGTCGTTGAAGGATAATGCAGGTATGTTTGTGTAACAATGTCCTATTTATTGTTGACGCCTATTCTGCACCGCTAGCTTAACCAATCATCGCCAATAGATTAAAAAAAACGTGTTGATTTGGTATGCTACCACTAGTCGCCTAACATTTGATTGGTTAGTATAAAGGTGAATCGAAGATGCAATACACAATAATCACGAAGCTTACGCTGTTAACCATTATCATTTATACCGCGGATCTGCCTGAGAGATATGAAATAAAGCGTAACAATATCATCAATTAGTGAGTCAACCAACAATGAGCTTATTTGTGGCTTAATTATTTTCAGACAGAAATAAACGCAGAATATGTGACACGAACATTGCGCGTAGAAACCACCGAAATATGCGAGAAATATCACAAATAGACTGCTTTTGGGCCTCAAATTACCTCTGATCGTCGCTGAGTGTCAATATATTAACGCATGTCGCTGGTCACTAGTTTCTATACTGAAGCTGGAATTTGTAGGCGACTTAAATTAATGCACCTGTAACGTGAAAAGTATTCTGTATGCCAGGTGCATGTCTTAAAATAACACCGAAAGCCAGCCAACCGGAGCTATCAACAATAACTAAATATCATGCAGACCAATTGGCCGCCAATTTCAAGTTAGCACAGTAGACATGATCTTTTATGACGTTTTTAGACCATTTACCAGGGTGCGTGGCTAGTACATATACAAAATATGACATTCTTTGTATCTGAGATAGCATCATGTAGACTCTTATAAATGCACGAATGAATAAGATGGATCACACATTTTGTCATCAGTATCCTTCAAAGCTCGGCCGACACGGCGCTGCACCGGCCCCTGCTGAATCCATCTGTGCTACTCCACATACACTTTTTCGAAGCGTTACACATTCCTGTTCACCCTACTAACAAGCTCGTAGGAGGATGGACTGTTTGTGTGGCGTATGGCAATTGCTGCAGATGCATATTCGTCATAACACCTTATTAGTGCTGTTTTGACAAGTGTCCGTGGTTATTTCTACGTATTTGGATGCACGTATTATTCATGCCTTCGAGTAAATGTTAGTGTAAGACCCATGCTCAGGTTCAGTAAAGCAGCTGCATCGTTACCTTAGATATGCGTGGTCATATTTGATCGATTATATTTTTATCTAAAGCCTTTTGCATTAGGCGCTTCTATATCTCAGAACAAGAACGTATTGATAGGTTGCAAGCCTTATATAGTACAACCCCATAACATTGTCGCGAGGATTTATAACCATTGACCTCATGGTATGGATTACAAACTGCCAATGTTGGGCGGGTTAGCATGCGATTGCGTAAGGGTGGCATAAAATATTGAGTCATACATATCTCACTGGCTTATGTATGCGACGAGTACGAACATAAACAAATGTATGTACAATGTAGAATGCTGCCAACCACTTTCGTCCTACCGCTTCTCGAGCACAACAAGTACTATGATAACACCATACAACCAGAATGAATAATATATATATATATATATATATATATATATATATATATATATATATATATATATATATATATATATATATATATATATATATATATATATATAAATATATATATATAGATATATATATATAAATATATATATATCTCTATATATATATACATTTATATATATACATATATGCATATATATATATATGTATTTATATATATATATTATATACATATTTATGTATTGAAGTATAAATATTGAAGTATATATATATAATTATATATATATATGTATATATATACATACATATATATTTATGTATGTATATAATTGTATATATAGATATTGATAAGTATATATATATATATATATATATATATATATATATATATATATATATATATATATACATATATATGTGTATATTTAAATATATATGTATTTGGATATAATATATATATATATACATTCGTATGTATGTACATATATTTATAACTATATATATATATAAGATATATATATATATATATACATATTTATGTATATATAAATATATATATAATTATACATATATATGTATATATATATATATATTTATATATATATATATATACATATATATATAAATATATATATATATATATATAGATATAGATAAATATATATATATATGTGTTTGTTTGTGTGTGTGTATGTGCGTGTGTGTGTGTCGGTGTGTGTGTGTGATTGTTTTAACTGCTTTGATTCCCTACAGATCACAGCTCAAGCGGCCATTTCACCAAGGATTGTTTTTTCCAATCGGCCCGATGTGGACCAGATTGTCCCCGATGAGTAAATTGTCTTAATCCGCCCGATTTTCGTTGAGTGCCATTGTAATATTTACAGAGCCCACTGATAAAGAATCAGCAACCAACACGCACATATGCTAGACCCGAGTGTGAACATGTTGGACTTTGCTTGTTATTGATTGCCACTCTACTATCTGGACTCATTCAAAGACAACCTCCTTACGAATGGTTTTATTCCTCAAGACGAGTCAGTGTTGGTCAAAACATGTCACCAGACATGTTAAATTGTAGCCATGAACAACATCTCGCAATCGACAAAATGCGAATCATTTTGTAGAAAATTGCGCTGTTTGAATGGTGGAACAGGCCATAAGAAAACTCGAATAACCACATACCTTGTTTTTTTCTGTTGTGACTTTCAATACCTATCAACTTATGCATGCATGAAAATAACTTAATTGGTACCTAATTACACGGAATGTGCTGTAATATGGCCAATATGTTTAGCGTTGATTGCTATTGGAGTGTTGTGGCGGTATTACTCAAAATTAAGATGTCCCCGTGGTACGGGTTGGCAGTTAATAAACATTTCCTAGACATTTTCTTTTCATACTGACTTGTGCATCTCGAACACTACATTGCGCCCCATATAGTCTGCCATTTTGTCGCTCAAGGGTGCCCCTTCTGCCGTTTTCACATCAAAAATAACTATCTGACACGAGCGATTGTGATTTCATTAATTAATATCGGTTGATTGTACGTCGTACTACATGATATTGTAGCAAAAAGCTGCTCCACGTTCAGCTTTACTCAAGTGAGCCAGCCAAAAGTATTTTTTTCTTTTGAAATCCTTATGTTGTTCCACTGAATGGAGTCGCTGTGACTTCTGTGCGTTGCAACGATTTCAGGCAAGACGTTGATAAAAATACGGTTATAAGGCAGCAATTATCAGCACATGACAGTATATCTATTGCTACCCCTCCTAGTGTGATTGCCTCATTAACTCTATTTGGCGTTAAACCTTTTTCCAGTTAATTAACTAATTTCAAATTGAACAAAGTTCTACAAATCTGTCCTTAACGGATATTGCATTGTGGATGAAATCATCTCTGCGGTTAAGTCTCAGACTCTACCAATGCTGCACCATGTACCACTCTCTACATGTGCACACACCAAACGGCACACCTACGTCCGACATTTACTTATAGGGGCGGGTACCCAAAGTAACGATGATTAACGGTGTGCACCAATGACTAATGGGCTACAAAGGCGAACCCAAACCGTATCACTCAGATCAAACAGGGAAATTGTTTTACCATACATGTAAAAACCACTTAGGATTTATTGTAAGCAATGTCTTGTCAGACTGTAGAAATAAATTAGGCTCTCAAAAGTGGCTTATAACAAAGAAAATGGTCACGTACACAAGGCTAAAAAATTATATATTCTGTCCACATGCCCCACTATGCGGCGGCGTTCGAACATAGAACAAATTTCAGTTCCAATGTAGCCGTGCCAGTAACCACTATTTTCAAACCGCTTCATAGCATTTTCTTAGTCCCGATCGATTTTCGTTCCCGAAACCAGCTGAATATATATGATATTGATGTGTACATTTATTAAATATTTATGGGACGGAATCGCATACGTTTCCCCGCGATCAAACACGTTTATCATATATAAATACAGATTAGAAGTACAGAGAAGTACACGCAGGTCCACTGCATAGAAAGTCCGCTAGAGAGCCGCGAGCTTTGCGCGAAAAGAGAGAGATTTGGCGCGCGTTAGAAAGAGACGAGACCCTCGAGGGTAGAGAGAGAGACATCCGGGATGAAGAGAACGTTTTAGAACATTTGACCGAGAGTACGCGTTCCTTGCGCAAGCCAGCCTTAACGCTGTAGCAACCGATCTCAAAAATTGTACATGACATATAGTATAATATTGTTCGTATTGTCGTGATCAATGTTAACCCACGTTACATATTGATAACCAATAGTGAGCGATACTAGAATATACACTTGAGTGAAGGTGTGGAAACAAATAAGTATGCCTAGGTGTGATTTAGGGTATGTTTATATTTGGGGGCTTCCCTACAGATCAAGAACTACGCTCAAGTCTGTTGTAAATTAGTTTTTTCCATTTCGGACACCACATGTTTTTAGATTCTACATTTTTTTAGCCCGATGGTAAATTTTTTCTTAATCGGCCGAGTGTTATATAAGATTTCTTTTCTTTTCCCATTTCCTTTTTTTTATTCTCATTGACCAGATTTATTTTTTATAAGGGGGATACGAATCTTTGTATGTATCCATAGCGATTTAAATATTTTCATGAGCGGCCAAAGGGGAACGGAAGTATGATTAAGTACGTGCAATATTGTCCACCTCCTTTCTGCAAAAAGAGACAGGTAGAGAGACAGATTTTCTTGCCAGTAGGGCTAATGAGCAGCTTTTTTGGACTGGGTGAAGAGTCAGAGGGGAGGGCAGCGTGGAATGAGGAATGGTGAAAGATCTCGGATCGCCAGAGTGGTAAGGGATGTTTACCAGGAATTGCATATTGATTCCGCCGCGTGGTAGAGTCAGCAGTGGAACGAAGTGGTGCGCAAATCATTGCCTCCAAATGTTGTTCAGGCCGCTGTTTGCGGCACGCGGGGCGAGTCGTTTAGAGAGTTACAGATAACGCGTGCACCCCCCTCCCTCTCTAAACGTCGGGCAGCGATGGGATTTGTCGTCCGTGGATCCGACTGTATGTATTTTCGTTCGTCATAAAGACGTTATTACTGCACGACTTAGAGGTCGTGTGAGCGGTATGGCCGTTGTCCTCCTAATGCTCCTCTCAAGGGCCGTAGTGTGTGAGACCCGAAACCACTGTAAGTGATCGGGGTGCATACCGTCGTGGGCACACCCGCTTTTGTCCACTTTTATCGTGAAAGCACAGGACTTCTAGATCCCGTGTTTTAACATTTTTTTCAATTTTTTAGTTTTTTTTTTTTTTTTTTTTTTTTTTCAAATAACACGTTTTTTTAACTGATCAAAGACATTTGCTCCTGGTGCTAATGCTAGCACGATCCTTATACACCGAGTAACAAAGGAATAAGCCATCAAGCAATAGTTAAATAAGACAATCAATCGTAAACAAACAAACACATCACACTAACCTTTTTATAACGATAGGATGTGATGACCAATCATTTTCAATGACAAGTATGCACGTATTGGACCGGGTAGTGTGCGCTACCACCAGACACGTTAATATGCTTAACTTCTCGACAGTCCCAATATAATTAGTTCCATACCCGGGGTACTTGTATTATGCTCCCAACAAGCATCTATGTATAATGTATAATGTTGATAGGATAGACGCACCACGCAGCTGCTTCTGTGTATGAGGCAAGCCTAAGAGGGTATGGGATGATCGCGGGGACCGGTATTGCCATCTGGGCGCCCCATACATCCGGTCACGAAGATTAAGGCTGAATATACATTATGAATCGTAATTCTCCATAAAAACGAAAAGATGGTATGCCTAATGTGTGTGAAGTGTGTACTGGCAGCCTCAAGCAGCTACTACCCGAGTGTGAACATGTTGGACTTTGCTTGTTATTGATTGCCACTCTACTATCTGGACTCATTCAAAGACAACTTCCTTACGAATGGTTTTATTCCTCAAGACGAGTCAGTGTTGGGCAAAACATGTCACCAGACATGTTAAATTGTAGCCATAACAACATCTCGCAATCGACAAAATGCGAATCATTTTGTAGAAAATTGCGCTGTTTGAATGGTGGAACAGGCCATAAGAAAACTCGAATAACCACATACCTTGTTTTTTTCTGTTGTGACTTTCAATACCTATCAACTTATGCATGCATGAAAATAACTTAATTGGTACCTAATTACACGGAATGTGCTGTAATATGGCCAATATGTTTAGCGTTGATTGCTATTGGAGTGTTGTGGCGGTATTACTCAAAATTAAGATGTCCCCGTGGTACGGGTTGGCAGTTAATAAACATTTCCTAGACATTTTCTTTTCATACTGACTTGTGCATCTCGAACACTACATTGCGCCCCATATAGTCTGCCATTTTGTCGCTCAAGGGTGCCCCTTCTGCCGTTTTCACATCAAAAATAACTATCTGACACGAGCGATTGTGATTTCATTAATTAATATCGGTTGATTGTACGTCGTACTACATGATATTGTAGCAAAAAGCTGCTCCACGTTCAGCTTTACTCAAGTGAGCCAGCCAAAAGTATTTTTTTCTTTTGAAATCCTTATGTTGTTCCACTGAATGGAGTCGCTGTGACTTCTGTGCGTTGCAACGATTTCAGGCAAGACGTTGATAAAAATACGGTTATAAGGCAGCAATTATCAGCACATGACAGTATATCTATTGCTACCCCTCCTAGTGTGATTGCCTCATTAACTCTATTTGGCGTTAAACCTTTTCCAGTTAATTAACTAATTTCAAATTGAACAAAGTTCTACAAATCTGTCCTTAACGGATATTGCATTGTGGATGAAATCATCTCTGCGGTTAAGTCTCAGACTCTACCAATGCTGCACCATGTACCACTCTCTACATGTGCACACACCAAACGGCACGCCTACGTCCGACATTTACTTATAGGGGCGGGTACCCAAAGTAACGATGATTAACGGTGTGCACCAATGACTAATGGGCTACAAAGGCGAACCCAAACCGTATCACTCAGATCAAACAGGGAAATTGTTTTACCATACATGTAGAAAACCACTTAGGATTTATTGTAAGCAATGTCTTGTCAGACTGTAGAAATAAATTAGGCTCTCAAAAGTGGCTTATAACAAAGAAAATGGTCACGTACACAAGGCTAAAAAATTATATATTCTGTCCACATGCCCCACTTTGTCTCGAGCGCTATGAGATGTAATTTTCCTTCCTTCTCTATATTGTGTGGACATAGGACAACCTCGCGAGCTTTAATATAACCGATCAACAGTGTACTGCTTGTCATAAAATGTCTTAATTATATTGTGCGTGCTTAGATGCTTCTTTCGATTGTTTTGCCTTTCCAAAGCACGCAAAAGAACGAAGAATTTGCTAAATTGTGCCATTCACTAGCAAAAGGATGCTTTACAAGGATTAAATGCCTGTCATTATCGATGCTTATCCTCGTCATTTGGTGGCGCTTGCAAACGGACAGGGTGTGTATGCTTTGTATTCATTCTTGCTCAATTGAGCTATAGACTGATAGGAAAACAATAGTCGCGAACGTTTAGGTACTAATAGATATTGGGTAAATAATGAATCAACAATAGAACTGATATCAAAGGCAACATTACTACACTGATTAGAGTGGTGAAAATATGTTACATTATCAAGATTCAAAATTATATAAGCAAAACCTACAACTAGTTATAACAAGTGCGATAACTGGCAATTCGTCAATTTAGTGAGCCCAATTCATAAACGCTCTAGACAGTATATGGCGATGCTGGAACTGTAGGCGGGTAGAATATGTCGAGTGGAAGCCTTTAATATAGAACGTGCATAAACGTGTTGCAATAATTGTGGCTCTAAGTTCAACAATGAACGAAAATTGTTTATCATAGCAGTTAGTCGCTATGGTCTGTTATTTTGTGGTTTATGCAGCTCCATATATCGATCGCTGATATTGCAATGTCACTGATTGATTGTTTGTTTGTCACGTGTTAAATAATCGAAATATGGTATATGGAAGACGCTACTAGATATCAGATTTTAAAAGAGAGCGGCGCAATAATATAGGTAAAAAAAATTGAACTGCACAATCACTAATTCTTGGTATATATTAAGCGGTTAGCCCAAAGAGTGCCTTAAAAGCACGAATACCGTTAAGTAATGGATAATGACATTCTCAAATGCTTATAAACTAACATTTGGCCATGTCTATGCAATTACGTCTACTAAGTTGTTTGCATGAAAGTACTCAGTTTGGTTAATCGTAGGCTTTACGGAGCATGCGATCAAGAGGGAAAAAGCAAGAAAAGAGATTACTGCGTGCACGGTCCGGTAATGCCAAAGGGTAATCAAAACTCATATTCGTTAGCTGAACAAAGGTATGGCTTTGACATCGAGACGTAATTGTAAAAGGCTGCGCTACGCATTTTATTTATCTGATTTACGTACATAAAATCAGCTGCTTTACTCGTTCTAGATGAACAATGCAGACTTTAATTCGTAAAGCCGATCTTTTATGAAAACAAAAGTGGTGAAAATATCCGGTCTCGAGCTATACGGAGCGTACAATCAATGAAAACGCTATCCGTACATGCAAAATCTTGATAGTTCGCTATAAGTGCATTGTATGACAAAATATAGGATTTTTAACATTTTTGAAAGCTTCACTATGCATTTCATTTCACCCAATTACATGCATAAGGTAGAATGTATTGCCTGTCGTTGAAGGATAATGCAGGTATGTTTGTGTAACAATGTCATATTTATTGTTGACGCTTATTCTGCACCGCTAGCTTAACCAATCATCGCCAATAGATTAAAAAAACGTGTTGATTTGGTATGCTACCAATAGTCGCCTAACATTTGATTGGTTAGTGTAAAGGTGAATCGAAGATGCAATACACAATAATCACGAAGCTTACGCTGTTAACCGTTATCATTTATACCGCGGGTTAGCATGCGGTTGCGTAAGGGTGGCATAAAGTATAGAGTCATACATATCTCACTGGCTTATGTATGCGACGGGTACGAACATAAACAAATGGAGGTACAATGTAGAATGCTGCCAACCACTTCGTCCTACCGCTTCACGAGCACAACAAGTACTATGATATCATCATACAACCAGTATGAATATATATATATATACATTTATATATATATATATATATATATATATATATATATATATATATATATATATATATATATATATATATATATATATATATATATATATATATATATTATCTATATATATATATTATATACATATATATGTATTGAAGTATAAATATTGAAGTGTACATATAATATATATATATATATATATGTATACATATATATATATATATATATATTTATATATATATAATATATATATATATATATTAATAAGTATATATATATATATATATATATATATATATATATATACATATGTATGTGTATATTTAAATATATATGTATTTGGATATAATATATATATATATACATTCGTATGTATGTACATATATTTATAACTATATATATATAAGATATATATATATATATACATATATTTATATATATATATAAATATATATTTAATTATACATATATATGTATATGTATATATATATATTTATATATATATATATAGATAAATATATATATATTGATATAGATAAATATATATGTATATATGTGTGTGTGTGTGTGTGTGTGTGTGTGTGTGTGTGTGTGTGTGTGTGTGTATGTGCGTGTGTGTGTCGGTGTGTGTGTGTGATTGTTTAAACTGCTTTGATTCCCTACAGATCACAGCTCAAGCGGCCATTTCACCAGGGATTGTTCTTTTCCAATTGGCCCGATGTGGACCAGATTGTCCCCGATGAGTAAATTTTCTTAATCCGCCCGATTTTCGTCCCGAATCGTCTCTAATCATCATTTCTTTTGACCCGATCAATGGGCCATGGCGGGGGACGAATCACGGACGTTTCCCGCGCGATCAACACGTTTTCATGCGCGCAAGTATGCGAAAGTACGTGCAAGTACACGCAGGTACACGGCAAAAGCCCGTTAGAGACCCGCTTCTTGCGCGCAAGTGAGCGATTTGCGCACGTATTCAGCCGAGAGAGGCAGAGAGTGGCCGAAAATGGGCGATCCGGGCTCGAGAGAGGATGTTTTCGTCTGCTCTTCGACCGACGTCCGCCGTTCCTTGCGCGATCTCTGCCTTAACGCTGTTGCAATCGATCTCAATAGATTGTGCATAACGCATCATTCTAATATTGTCTCAGCGTATTGTCGACGATCAATTGATGTTATTTTCGTTACATAAATGTATACCACTAGTTAGCGGTACTAGAGCGGACGCCGAAAATGAGTAGTGTGGAAACAAATAAGTTGATGGAAGGTTTTTGATCATGTGGCAAACACATTTGCTACTGCCATAACAATAGCACATGACTTCTACACCGAATAACAATGATAGCCATCAAGCACTAGTAAGCAAGACAAGCAAACGGAACACACAAACACACACACTAACATATTTATAAAAATAGGCTGTGATTACCAATCAAATTTTCAATGTCAACGTGACATCAATTAAACCAGGGTAGCGCCATCTTACCACCATTTTTGACGTTAATATGTTTATTTTTCTCGACAGTCCAAGTATGGTTAAACGTACCCGAGAGTAGCCAAATATGGTCACAGAGCGGTAGCATTTTAAATATGTATAATGTAAGTTGATAGGACATACCCACAGCTGCTTCTGTTGCATGAGGCAGCCAACAGAAGGTATTGGATGATCGCGGGGGCGGTATTGCCATGCTGAGCGCCATAATCCGTGTCATGAAGTTAATGCTGAATCTACATTATGACTCGTATATTCTCCATAAAAACGAAAAAGATGGCTATGCATAATGTGTGAAGTGTACTTGCAGCCTCAAAAGCAGTTACTTTTAGGAAGACTGCTTCCAGGTGGCTGATATTGGCTAACGTTATGGCCGGAATGTCTTCATCAAGCGACCTATATCAGTCTATCAGGATATTGTTGACCAGACACTGCACGACGTTAAGTGCCATTACAATATTTACAGGGCCCACTGATAGACAATCAACCACCAACACGCGCATATGCTACACCCGACTGTGAACATGTTGGACTGACTGTACTTGATTGCTACTGTACTATCTGGACTCATTCAAAAACAGTCCTCTTACGACTGGTTTTATTCCTCAAGACCCGTCAGTGTTGGGCACTACTGGCAGGTTCGTAGTAATGAACTGCCAACATGCGCTGAAACAGATT
>CM067343.1:41148115-41211159 GCA_034190875.2 Urechis unicinctus
AGTGTTGCGAGCTGGTTTGATGTCTAACAAGATGCAGCGGGACTGCATTTGCCGTTGGCTAAACCCGTTGGGCACCTTTGTTAGGCTGCATATAAGCATTTCCTCTTCGCATTCTGCATGGATGTTTAAAATTCTCACATTGGGTATCTATCTGAAATTAAATGGTTAAGCGCGGCCGACAAAGAGCAATATCCCGTAGTAATTTTGCGTTTTATAAAGTTTTCATTGCAACTGCTTTCGTACAGTATATAGGTGAATTTTATATCCCTCTTACTTATGGGGAGGATTTGCGTCCTGGCCCATGTTTTACTTCTTGCGTTAAAATCTATGTGTTGTGCTGGTAATCTTTAATTTTTTTAACATCATAATATGTATTACACATAAACGTAACATATTGAGGCGCGATCGGTTCCTCAATACACGGTAGGGAATTGCAACCTTGGAATATTTTAAAACTTTCCATGTCCGCTGTGTAGAAATAATATCTTGTCCATGTTTTGCGTTCGCTGGTAGGTTGTTTTATGCTCGCACAAAAATGTTGTTTGCGTGTGAAATCGCGTTAGCAATTGCTTTTACAAGAGCTTTATAAAACATATATACCTCATATTTCCAATTTTCCGATTATAGATTATGAAGAGCAAAACATACATAGAGACCACAACTGATGTGCACAGAACCGTATAATATGGTTAAATGATTGATTGTTGCTGGCTGACAAATTACAGTTATAGAAATTTCATAATTACTTGGAATTTGGCTATTGGCTAGGCTAATCAGGTCAATCAACTTAACTGTTCAAATGCGGTCAAACAATTACCTGTTGCTGAAAAATAGCAGTTATTGCAGTAATATGATTGCTTAAAGCAGAGCTAGTAGCTTGGCTTACGATTATGTAACATTAATGCACTCAATCATTTAAATGTGGTAAATGATTAGCTGCTGCTGAAAAGTTATTGTTAGGCAGAATAAAGCCGATTATCAATGAACCGGGTGCACTGTGTGCTGTGATACAACCTCTTCTGTCGTTTGTAATTATTAACTTGAGTACCGTCGTGCATATGCATGATGACCTATGACGCCTAAGACGCACTGTCGTAATGTAGTCGTACATAATACATAGATTACTTTAATTCAGTTCAATAGTCCAGTTTCACAAATGACGACTGCAGCCCACCGTGCTCCTAGTACTGTTAACTAGGCCAAGCGCCGACAAATATGGCTATATAATGCCGGTCAGTCTCCGGTATGCTAAATCGTGTTAGTCATGTGATGAATAATACCCCAGCCGTCATTAAGATATCGGGTAAAAATAGCTGATTCTGCTACACATTTATCCAATGACCCAAACCGTCTAATTTATTTTATTAATAACGAATCTTGACCAAGGAGCTCCCTGCTCCGTTATCACACATATTGCATGACTGACTTTTGAGTGAATCATTCTTTTTAATTGCGAATACTTCAACAATGCCTGAGCATCCCATATCTCGCTCCGGTAGGCTTATTGCTGTGGGTTTCTGACATCTATGGGAGAGCTGCATGTTATTTCACTGATAATATTGAATGTCCACATTGAAGAAAAGCATCAGCATAAGTGCAGTTGCGAGGTTTGCTTTCAACTGATATTGCGCCGGGAATGTTCGCATCAGAGAAGATTTAATGAGCAATAGCCTATTTGACGGTGCCTACGGTGCTACTGAATCAGTGATGCAAAATCTGAACTAGACTAAAAAGGCGTTATTTTACATTCTACTCGGGTGTGCTGGATTTGCAGTAAATAATAGTTTCATTCAAACATTTATACATACATTGACTGAACTAATCAACATGCCTGTTGCATTTTACAGATGCGACGTATTGCACACGGGAGAGAAAGGCTGTTCACTGACACATGAAGTAATTGTACATTGCTTTTAACACCAATACCCTCATGCACTCTCCACTCAGTATCCCTTTATATGGCAATATGTTGGTGAAAATGTCACCACTTTTATCATTGAAAATAACATTACAGACATTTAACAAGGGTTTAATTTATTCGTCCGTTAATGTGTATTCTCTCGAATAAGGTCGAGTATATTTCCATAATGCCACGCAAAGACGTAAATGTAACTATTGTCAGCAGCAGTATAATCATTGCAGCGATAGAAATTAGGATAAAATTGATAACAATTGCTTCTCTATCGCATTTTGATTACGGACAGAAAAAGAGATTTACGACGCAGCATCGGGGATTATGCTAACCCTCCATTACTTGATCAATATGATGCTATGTGTAGATTCAGCTTCGTATCATGCATTGTGAACTTGATAGAGTGATAACTTCAGATTTGTAGACAAATAATACCCCCGCGGGTGATCAGATGTCATTTTGTGTACAGGTAGTAACGATTTAAATTACTTAATAGTTTAAAATGAGGTAAGCAGTTAGGCTTACATTTACTAACAACATAAATGCAACAAACCATTTAAATGCGGTAAACAAATACCCGCTGCTGACAAGTTATTGATAATACGGACTACCATCGAACCTGCACAAGTTCAACAACTTCATTAGTCTAATTGATTGAATTATTAGAGACGCTTGACTTCGGACCTCTCTGCTCCGAAATCATTAATAGTGCATGTGACTGTGCATTTATTTGGAGGGAATAATCCTCAATAATTCAACAATGCCTGGACACCCCATAGCTCGCTCATTTAAGCATATTGATATGCATCATCTACGTCTAACGGATGGCTGCATGGTATTTAACTGATAGTTATCAATAATAATATTAAAGGAAACCATCAGCAAGTGCTATTCGCGAAGTTAGCTTTACCCGATATTGCGCAGGGAATGTTCACACTAAAGATCATTGCATGAGCAACAGCCAGCCGACAAGAGCTAGCAGTGCCTACAGTACTTGATTTAGGTGGACCCTTCTAATGACTAACTATATTGTATATGCGCTATTGTCTGATCAAGGAGCCGTGAGCTTTCCGGCATCTACTCGGGATTTTTCCTCAATATATGATTCCATCCTTTACAATACTCAGAACCCCCGTACAAAATTGTGATCATACTGCAGATTGTGATAGCCCATTTCGATTGAGTTACACATTGTGTATGCAGTTCGGCCATTTAGTTTAATGCCGTTCTGGTATGCCAATTATAATCAATAATCGCGAACTACGTCTTATGGCTCAGTTCGGCTGTGAAACAACCCTGATTCATTGAATATAAACATATATGCGCGGTGTATAATGTTCGCTGCTTTATTCGAAGTACGCGTCCTTATTCATATACGATCCATAGACGACATGTTCGATCAACCATGTATATGCTGCATTTACATAGCTTTACGGTGTTTAGCTACGGTATGACGTTTGCACACTTTAACACGGCATTGACAATTATCTTAGCCTCTGCATTGAATGGCATCAATCTTAGTTAACCTCCTAATCCATGAAAATGCAGGAATACTTATATTATTATTGATGAATATAATTTTGTTGTATGTTGTGCTATGCTGTTACACAACATATATATCTGTAATAACGGTATAATTCACCTGGTTAACACTCAAACGATAGTGCGAATGACACCGTTGAAGATTAGATTGTACTTCTCTGCGTAAACAGTGAGTCGGTTCCAATGTGCGCTTGGAGTTGTCTAAACATATGTCCATTCATGTTCGTTATAGCAAATACAACAATATATTACTACTGGGAATAACTCTTGTTTCAAATAACTTTGTTGTAACTGTTCTTTATATTCATTCAACTTTTATGGGGTTGCCGAGTGTGGTTTAAAGATAGCAGACTGTCACATAGGGTGGCGAGGTTTTGAGCTCTGAATGCTTACCCCCTCGATGTGAATGGTCAATCAACCTTACTTAAAGTTAATTTCTAATTTAATAGACAGCGCATAATTTCCCTCCGCGTACTCGTGAAAATATATTCTAGTCAGTCAATTGAATGAATGGAATTGGAATGTGATATTTAGAGCTCACATACAGTATGCATCATGTTGATATACATTTGCTCAATCAAAAATAAATGTATGCTATATATATATCGTGTGAATTTGAGCAATAACCAAGAATGTCAGCGACAACGATGGTTTTATTCACCTACCAATTTAACCAATACAAACAGTGACAATAATGGCCAATCAAGCCCCAAACGCAGTTGTTCCCATTATCCTCTCATTTTCTGAAGACACTTGCTACATACCAACCGCTCGCCAAGGTAACGATTAAATTGCTCTAACCCAGCGTTACCTTGGTGAGCTACCTCTTCCCAAGAAATACACAAAGCCATACACTTAGGCGTAGAACATTGTCATAATTGATCAAATATCAATATATAGCCTGATAATATGCATTAGATGGTACTAAAACGATTCTCTGTGTCAATACATGCCGTATGTGGGTTGTTATCCTGCATTAAAAGCATTGCCATCATCTTCTACGCCCTCCACAATATGTGCACTGCATAAAAGATGAGTGAGAAGCGTAAAAAATAAAAACATATTAGGAGCTTTATCGACATACATTCAATATGCATTTCGACACTGCAGTTGCGCTCAGTAACGACATAGTGTATTTGCGGTTTCGTCTATGAACGTTGAAAGCAAACAGAAATGATGCTCTTCCCGATAAAGCACGCACAGAAGATGAACTAAATGCTTTACATGCAATAACAAATAAACGTCGAATGAAAAAGTCTTTAGTCGAGCGCTACTAAGTAGGCGGAAGCCAATTACGAGACTTAATCAGATGTCCAACTGTAATATGGCCAAGGTTATTCGGTACTCGAAAGACGAATCTTGAAAGCTACAACATGTGATTGTGCATCGCAGGCTTTGAATAATGCTCAAAATCTGTTTAATTAATCATAAAGTGAGACATTTCTATCTAATTAGACAGCCTTTACACTCTGAAGCATCCGATTCAACGATAGATGGCAGTAGTAAAGACATTACTAATGGTAGTAAATTCCCGGTGTGTAAATGGTGCCTTAACTGTGATGGGGTTTCAAATATCAGCAGTAAACTCGCATAACCGCACACCATGAACTGTTCCAACTAGAATGAGCTCTACGATCTGACATTATAAGTGCAATATATATATATATATATATATATATATATATATATATATATATATATATATATATATATATATATATATATATATATATATATATATATATATATATATATATATATAGATATATATATATATATATATTATATATATATATATATATATATATATATATATATATATATATATATATATATATCTATATATATATTTCTCTCTATATATAGCTATATCTCTCTCTCTCTCTCTCTATATATATATCTCTATATATGTGTGTGTGTGTGTGTGTGTGTGTGTGGAGGGAGGGGGAGGGGGGGGCGAGGGGAGGGGGGGAGGGGGGGGGGAGGGGAGGGGGGCGGGGAGGGAGGGAGGGAGAGGGAAGGAAGGAGGGAGGGAAGGAGAATGAGTACGTTCTACTCCCATTTGTCTCTTGTCATAATGACGGTTTAATCCACTGGAATCATTGGTACTGTATGGCTACTCACCGTTATTCGGCATCTGAATTCTTTTCGTCTTTAATCTTATTATCACAATAAGTACTTAGATTGCGTAGGGCTTATATGAGCGTTAAACGGCTGAATAGCGATGGATACCTGACAAAACAGGAGGTGTATTTATTTTGATATTCAAAGCCACTCTAAAATCCCCAACTATTAACAAATTTGTACATGAAACATGAACGAGAAATGTATGGTTGTTGGTAACAGCTTCTTATCTAACGAGATATCATCATTGCAGTTGTTGGAGAATTAAATGGCTGCAAGCAGCATTGCTCCTAAGATTGACGGCATATAAGCAAGGCTCCAGCAAATAGGCACGAATCTTTCGTGTGTTGATAGCGCCAATATGTTTCCATTCAGAACATAAACACTGGCAGAAGCACCATATTGGGCAGAACTATTCATTTCACTAGCCCTCTCCCGACACGTCCCTCTGCATAACAAATTCTTCATCCAACTCTTACGACACAGAATGTAATTCACACATTATAATGCTTTAGGCAAATATCGCACTAGGTATTTAGCATAAGATCGAAAAAAAAGGATAGCATGGTCAGGTCGCAGCAGTCAAAGAGTGAATAAGGTATGGCGTCGAAAGTTGTTCGTCATCGCTGAACTAAAATACGAAATTGTTAACGTAGATATTGTCTTTTAGTTAGTTATGAGTGACTCCTCACAGCAAATTGTGTAAGGCTTATTACCCGAGGCTCGAATATCGAAAGGCTTGAATTATATCTTACAATCGCAATGTTTAGAGATTGCTCCGATCATATTCCAAGATCATAGTGATAGGTTTTAAAACCGCGTCATCGTTATCAAATTTGTTAATTATAACTTAACTTGTACTATGTGTATCAATACACTTAATCATGCTAAGCTTTACCCGTAAAATAATTTCTGTAGTTAATCTAATGTAAATTGCTCACCAAATATAAATATCAGTCCACGACACATAAGCGGTTTGATTGATTAACAGTTGCCCTCGTCGTATGTAGAACAGATGCACGATGACTGTTGTAGCTTAAAGACTATATGTGATCCATATATTGTCAAAATGCGCATAGTCTTAAAAAAATTCTTATTGATAGTCTGAACAATAAAAAAAAATTGAAATCAGTATATGCGATGGATTGTCCTCGGTCGATAGTCGAAGTAGCTATTTTTATCTTCCAGCACACTCGGGCATGAAGCGGCAATGTTGGTTCTAATATCACGAAGCACCGAGAAGGACCGATATTCAAGTATACTGTGGAAGGGTTAATGTAAAATTATTAATAACAAAATGAATAAATATATCGCTACTTATCATTTACAATCATGCGGATGCCTTTATGAATGAGGCGAATGATCATGCTTGTATGGCTGATATCTAAACAATCGGGCGATGGCTGAGGTTGGGTAATTATTTATCTGCATGAGGCCTGACCGCTAATGAAGATCCGTATTCTGTAATGAATATCTGGTAATTACTGAAGCAGTCACGTATATAAGCTGGTTATATGAAGCCACAAGCGATAGTGTTATTTGAGGTTCCGTTTTGTATATGTATTAGTTTTATGCGACGGAAACAGCCAAGAATGTATTGATGTCGATGTGAAAACTGTTGTTTATTCAATGGGCTCTGCGCTTGTGTCGTCTATATGTTCCATTAATCAACAGTTGCATGTTTAATGAGTACTGATTGGGCTCAGGTGAACGAATGAATGAGTCTCAGTTGCACCACGGCGCCTATATTATACATGGTATTACCGGTTTGCGCGATGCACAGCATATATATTACACTAAAAGATACTATGTATATCTCTGTTTTAGCTCTCTTGGTGACATCAACTGCATCAATCATACGTGCTGTGTCGTATGTCCGTTGGGTTATTGAATATATAACATTTTCATGGGTACTTAAACAAATAAAGATAAAGTATGGCCACTTACATATAACACTAAAAAGCTCATTTTAGAAAACCGAAGGATTGGGTGTACACATATGGTCCCGCTGTTACATTGCACGGTATGTGAAAATAAGATTCTATGTTCCAAGCCGAGTGCCCGTTCATACCTTCGCTTTTTCATCGTCCACCAATTGCTCGCGCACTTATCAAAGGCGCCCTGCAGCAGTTGGTATGTAAGTATTGAGAACGTTCGTGCTTAGAGACGGGATGTATTCTCTTGCATTGTTGCTCAGACCGTCATAATACAAACAGCCATGAAATATCTGTTTAAATATGTGACGTTTAATAAACGTTCGGGACGGTGTCGGGAAGTTTGTGAGGATGTAATATAAGCCAAACACGACCACCTGTTAAATTTGTTTGCTTGTTCAAGCTCATTACAACAATGCGTACGCTGATGAAACGTGCTATTTATCACACTTGTTCTACACAAAGGACGATAAACTGTGATGTACTTGCGGCACATTAATATAGTTGATCCGCCACAACCCATAGAGCGCGGGTCTGTGTGAGCTTTGCGTACCTATATTAATAGGGCAAAATAGAAAAGCGTCAAGCAGCGGAATAAATATTTTTATGGTGACCGGATTTCGGTTATATCACATGACATTTACCAGCTTTCAGCTAGTTAACATGCAGTTCTACATAGTCTAATCATGTACAGATCATATTGAGGCAGAACGTTAACTAATATCCCTGCCGTTAGTTTTCCATTTCCACATTTGTTTTTATTGCAAATACCTGCCCGACCTTGTCCACATACCGCCCGTATATCTGGAGCAATAACTACCCTACCCTTCCCGACACGGCCAGCGCATACCTACTAGAGTAATTGTGCGTATCATTGTTAACCAATACGTTAGTCCATTTAAGTTAATCTCTTCTGTGTTGGAAAATATTTTAGTCTAAAAAAACAGTCTTGTTTTTATAGTTAGGCTGTCGAATTGGCGAAACGATCGGAAGCATTTAATCAAGGATCAATCATACATTCATTATTAACCAAATATTCATCGAGGCCGGCAATATTCAATAACAACACCTCATGGCGGCTTGAATGTGAAATGGACATCTGTTTTAATGTTAGATACTCAATTTTATCACTGAACTCAGATGTTTGATAAATATGTCACATTATTTTTTGCGAAGAAAAATATTATTACAAACCCATATAACAAATGACATATATTCAATTCAAATTATGTTTTAATAACTTACAAACGAGAAACTCTGCATGGTGAATCGCTATCGTACACAACCATTTGGCCAAAATACGCTTGACATTCAATCATTATGTTGTGTACGTAAACCGGTCATTCCTGTACCCGTTTTAGTCCACCTCATTCTTCTTCATATTCTGGACCAGAGATACACACTTTGGCGTGACGCTGCTTGTCGCTCAGGGCATATGTCACAATTATGTGATGTCATGCCTAACACTAGACATGGTCTTTTTCATCAAGCAATATTCTTTGAGTGTACCTGAATGATGTAGTTTACCTGATCATTTATTCGGTTATTTGCTCCGAAATGGTGAGCAAAAAATACTCGTTGGCAGTCTATGCTTCGATAACGCAACCGCATCGTGTGATATCCATGTTCCGAGTAAACATCCAGCCAAAAGACGTTACTCGGCCTTATTGTATATTGACGCAATTATCAGCAAATCAGCAAGTCTGCATCAATATTTTACACCTGTTATTTTGTGATACGAATTTCATATGCTGGATTTATTGCATAGATATATCCCTTCAATAGGAAAAGATCTATATAAAATTGCCCATTGTCAAGGCATCCTAAATCAGTTGACACGTTTGACTGCCAACGCAACGCGTGACACGTACTATGGCCAGATGGCAAATAACGACTGTAAAGGCAAATATTTCCAATGAGCAGATAACAAGCGGCCAATGCAATCAGCGGTGTCATAATGTTGGAATAATGGTGCCTTTTAAGTGCATTTCCATTCATCCCAAATGGTATGCGTTCTTTAAGCGACATCACATTGTAGCAGAATAACCCAAACAATGCAATATCAACGAGAGGCAAGTGTTGTTTTCAAAATTATCTCCTTCACATGCTCTATAAATCACCAAGATCGCGTATCTATGGCTTCAATAATGCTTGAAAACTTCATCGTCCCATTTATCAGATATTTTACCGCAATCAACAAAACATATTGATCACAAGAAGCAAATAACTAAACATATGACTAAAATCTAAAGAATAACCCGTTACACTTATCTTGAATAAACAAGGATCACTGTCTATACACTGCTGCAATCGATCTCAATAGATTGTGCATGACGAATCATTCTAATAATGTCTTAGTGTTTTGTCGACGACCTACCATCTATGGGCCCTGTGATGGATGCGAATCTTACAATAACATGTATCGGTATTACAGTACGGAACCGTCAAACTACCATCCCACAGCAGTAACGTGTGGCAGGACCGGTTGTGGTCTAACGTTAATTCATCAGTAAATGTTAGATGGCTAGTACTGGGTTTTGTTGACTAGACACTGCGAGACGTTGAGTGCCATTTCAATATCTAAGGGGTCCACTGATAGACAATCAACCACCAACACGCACATATGCTAGACCCGAGTGTGAACATGTTGGACTGACTTTGCTTATTATTGATTGCCACTCTACTATCTGGACTCATTCAATGACAACCTCCTTACGAATGGTTTTATTCCTCAAGACGAGTCAGTGTTGGGCACTGCTAGCAGGTTCATAGTAACAAACTGCCGAAGATAGAGCAACATGCGCTTAAATAAATTGACCTATGGGCAGCGTGTGATGCCAAAGTACTTGATACATGTCAGGCACGCTGGTCCAAGTCCGAACATTGAGCCGAAGCTGCCAACCAAGAAGAAACGATTTCGCCATGGACTAGACCAGAAATAACACCATGACGGCATTTAACTGGTGCAAACAATCCTTAAGGAATGGCAAGATAACCATTGATAAACCAAGCAATATTGCAGCATTTGATTCATGTCACACGACATAGCAAAGCAGTTATCACTTTCCCAAAGCCTGCATCGTGGCAAAGGAAACAAAACATGTCACCAGACATGTTAAATTGTAGCCATGAACAACATCTCGCAATTGACAAAATGCGAATCATTTCGTAGAAAATTGCGCTGTTTGAATGGTGAAACAGGCCATCAGAAAGCTCAAATAACCACATACCGCTTTTTTTTTTTGTTGTGATGTCCAATACATTTTAACGTATGCAGTCATGAGAAATAAGCTAATTGTCACCTTATTACACGGAATGTGCTGTATTATTGCTAATATTTATAGCGTTGATTACTATTGGAGTGATGTTGTGGTATTACTTATGCGGCCATCAACGGGGCTCAAAATTTAGATCTCCCCGGGGTACGGGTTGGCAGTTAATTAACATTTCCTAGACATTTCGCTTTTCATACTGACTTGCGCATCTCGAACAATAAATTGCGCCACATATAGTCAGCCATTTTTTCGTTCAATGGTGCCCCTTCTCCCGTTTTCATATCAACAATAACTATCTGGCACGAGCGATTGTGATTTAATTGATCAATAGCGGTTGGTTGTATGTCGTACTACGTGTCCTTGTAGCGAAAAGCTGCTCCTCGTTCAGATTTACCAGAAGTGACCCAGCCATAAGTAATTTTATTTTTGGAAATCCTTTTGCTGTTCTACGAAATGGTGTCGCTGTAACCTCTGTGCATTGGAATACTTTCAAACGGCAAGACATTGATAACAATACGGTTGTCAAGCAGCAATAATCAGCACATCACCAGATATCTATTGCTACCCCTCCAAATGTGCTTGCCTCATTAACTCGCATTGAGGTCAAATCTTTTCCTATTTGTTGATGAATTATGGCAATCTCGATAGGTCACATCTAACATCATATTGATAAAAAGTCTACAACTCATTGTAGATGGAATCATATCTATGGTTAAGTGTAAGACTCTGCCAGTCCCATCCCGTGAGTAATGTCTGACTCATCTGCTGTGTAACACATGTCACATCACATCAGAACCATACGTAAGTACAATCAGCAAGATAGCAGATGGTGATTGCCTCGCATAGAATTGCTCACATTGCCTTCTAAGCATTGATAGTGTAGACTATGTTGGTCTGAATAGCACCTTGAAGTTATAGAAGCTGATTCATGTGAACTATATATTACTCTGCTTCTAGAGAAAAGTAAATAAGTACACAAAGTAACAAGTGTCATATACGTTGCCGTGCTGTCTCGCAGAAGGCATGTCCCGCCCGCTAGTGTAACGTATTAGTCATTGCGTGAAATAGCAAAAGTGAATGTCGCAGAGCATTTATTACACGTCCGCGCAAAGTTAGTGCTAGCTGTAACCGTTGATTAGATGGCACGGAAGGCTCTGAGTAGAGAGAAATTTGCTTCTATATGCGGCTATCCATCTAGTTACGGAAGTAGCCAGTCTTACTATAATGAATGCTCCGCTTCTGTACTAAAACGGCACTAGGCTATATATATATGATAGTACCGTCAAATTGTGAATTCGCATATGTCTTCCTGAAAGCATCACAGCTAACAGTTAATCGTAGTTAATTTATTAATCTATTGCATTTGCGTTTGTGAGGCATATGGCAATGGTTCGCGGTTTAACATAATGCTTCTAAAGCCAGCATTGCATTCCAAAAGGTTTTTTGATAACCGAAAAGCAAATTTCAGATTAAAAGATATAAACCGTTACATTGACATCTATTAAAAATAACAACAGATCTGTGTTTTATGATCTTGGTTTCAGATTAACAACATTTAGATATATATATATATATATATATATATATATATATATATATATATATATATATATATATATATATATATATATATATATATATATATATATATATATATATATATATATATATATATATATATATATATATATATATATATATATATATATATATATATATATATAGAGAGAGAGAGAGAGAGAGAGAGAGAGAGAGAGAGAGAGAGAGAGAGAGACAGACAGACAGATACGGAGACAGAGACATAGACAGAGAGTGAGAGAGGGAGAGAGAGAATGTGCGATATGGTTGGATGGAGAGGGAAGGAGAGAGAGACAGAGCTAGGGAGAGATTGATATAAAGAGACAGAGAGAGAAAGTTAGAGAGAGGGAGTACGAGAAAGAGAGAGGGAGAAATAGAAAGAGAGAGAGTTTGAGAGATAGATAAATAGAGAGAGAGGGAGAGAGAGAGCTCAAATTGTTGTTTTTGTTACTGCAGAAGACATCTTCCGATTCAAGCCTTTTGGTATAACAAACGTTCGCCCTGTTTAATTATTGCTCAGATAATCTGTCATGTCGCTTGAATCCCATCAAATACTGTTTATGTCCCTTATGGATCCGTAATTGCAAGTATTTATCTATTAATGCCAAACTGCATGCACTCAAGTTTTGCCACTCAGATGGTGTATTTATGCAATGTGCACAGAATGAACGATGGTAGCCCTTCGAGGTAAATGATCTTTGAAGTAGAGCTGACGGGACTTGCGTGGTTAATGCTGGCCGCGGTATATCGAACAGCAGCAACTTAATCATATATTCTGTAACACAATAACAGTAAACTGAATGCAAAAAGGGCTCCGTAATAGCATGGGATACAAAAATTCACGGTGTCAAAATCGTATAATCAATTTGCCTGGATTACCTAAAACTGCATCTGCATACCGCAAACAAGAATATTTGATCTTGTAATTCCCAGCCATCAATGATATAAATGTCCGTATGCCACAAATCTATCCACCAGATACCGGGGTTATTTTTATTGATTTGGTAGAGCTTTTCCGTGCTATCGATTTGTCCAGTAAGCATTAAGCGATTTTGCAGGCAACTTTGCTACACATTGCAGCACTCTAACAATCCATAACGAAGTATTGACGATTACGTAGCATTTTCGCCAATCATTAACTAATGAGCTGGGCACCATCGGACAGATATTCTGCCATGCATCAACGAGTTGCCGATCGGCGACAGTGTGTTATGTGCCTGATTATATCTACCATTCTTGATGGAATCATGAATGCATGTATAAAGGATGCATAATCTAATCTGTGTTCAGTAGTGCTTGGTGATTCGATAGCATATAGCTTCATAACCGATGGCATTTACAACGGTAGCGTCAGACAACGTCAACCGTCGTCACACTTCCCTTACCTACACATATCAGGCAATTCTCACTATAAATTCACACGCAAACAGGAAATACATTTCGTAATAGTAATGTATATCCAAACCGACCTATTTAGTATCAGCGCCAATGCGGTAAGTGGCAGAATTTCAATGGTAGTATTTCAACTTCAGCTAATCAGTCCATGCATTTGTCAAAGTAGATCAAAAGACAAATTATTGTATTTACTCTGACGTCTTTCTTTAGTATTTTTCACTCATGCAGTAGCCCGACTAAGCTGAATAATAGACCCCCGTGTCAATCAAACAGAATACTATGAACAGTACTCCATAGGTATACGTGCGGGGGAATAAAAAGCAACATGACATGGAATGTATCCAATCTATTTCAACCTTAAGTAGCTGTCTATTTGCTAACACTTGTTACAGCCAGGGCAATACTGAGGGGTTTTTTTAAAAAAAAGGCTCGGTTATATTATAACGTATGCAATCATCGTATAATTATCCATGGAGCTATTACATACATTCTTAAGCAGAATGCATGCTGTAAACGATAGTAGTCATATATGTTATACCACATTGAACAATGGCATGGCCTGTGCCGTGCAAACACTAGTGTTTTCTTAGTGTCGACATGTTTAATTTTAATCTCTATATTTTGTAGGAGAGTGTTCAAACCAGTATATATAACTGCCAAGCTCTTTGATATAGCTTTGCTATCACAGCCTTACATTAGTTAAGTAATTTGTGTGCTTTTACCGAGAGCACGACTGAAATTGCCCGAGTAATCGCCGACCCCAATGTATTTTATGTAACGGCTCTTGCCTCCTTAGATAAATAATACCGATTCAGTATACTATTTTTAGAAGTAAAATGCAACCATTGGCCGTACATTTACCCTGCACATTGCCTCTGTCAAGAATTATTGCGAGTGCACACGCTTATCATATTGTACTAAATAGAGAAGCCTGTTACTCTACTAGTGTGTCGAAATGTCGGGAAGTAAATAGGATGGTCAAACGACAGGGTTGTAGAGAAAAAACCACCATGGACTCATCCTGTTGCCTGTTAAGATGGCTAATGTTCCATCGGTTTGCCAAAATATGTTCATCACTCACGCACAGTGGATTTGAAATAAACTGCTAATGTTCATCGATATTTTGAATAGAAATTTGGACCTGCAAAGCTTGCGTCATGTCGAACATAACCATTGAAGAATAATACAGCATATTGGAGAGGCAGTGTATTTTACGGCCTCCAGTACTTTGCATACATGGAACCTTGACAATTACGTCCTGTGACAGAGTACATAAAAAAAGCCATTACGTGGGGCAAAAGGCAAAGGTTGGCATATAGCTGGTAGCTAGGCTAAGAGGGTTCACTCCGATAAGCGGTACGGTGATCATGACAATGAGTGAAACATACGCCTGTCATGGAAAATCGCTGCAATAAAAACAATGAATGCACATGGGGCTGTTTATAGAACGTCTGTTGTACATAAAGATTGTTCGGATTGATCGAGGCGACCTAGTCGCCGAATTACCCAGATAATTTCAAGTGGATACGCTACGACAATGCGCCACACTGCTCACAGTTGGCTTGACTACATATTTTCCTGGGCAGAGGCGCTAGTACACATTCTTAGTGTAGCTTTGAGCTCTTTGACGGGCCGTTTGTTTTACACACCACATCGGTCGATGTTTCCGAACCCCCGTCGCCAAGCACAACTCACCTATTTTTTCCAACTTTCATCTCTGTTTGTCACCGTCAGTATCTACAACGCGGTAAAGAAAGCATTCTGAACAACTTCAAATTCTGTGTCAGATTGTATCAAACTGGTATTTTGGTCATAACCCTAATAAGGATAATATGTAAAAAGCATTCATGTCAGTAAGACAACGGGAGTATAATCTACGTTCTCAAAAAATGTTCTTTGACGAATATGTTGACTAAAACAAGTTTACATATTTGACATCATACCCCAACGCATTAATTATCAATCAACCATGTTAACTTTCATAAATGATGACCCCGTTCCTTATGATACCCGTTTTACTTATCTCTTTGTTAACGTTGCATAACACAGAATGTCTCAGAATGCAATATGCGAGTTGTGCGATAAAGCCCCGTCGAAGGTCTATATCAATCTAGCGAACGTTTTCCCCCGTTACTACTGGTCATTGATGATACTGTCGTTACGCGAAATTTTGCAACAGTGATTATTGTTCTAAAATTGCCAGGTTGCATTTGAACGCTTATAGTATAAGCAGTTACGCTCTAATTGAATTGCTTGCATGCTTATGAACTAGCCGTCTATTTATGGGTGATGCTAATTCAGCCGTGCCCAACTACGAACAAAGCAGCAGTACTTACATGTCACCTGCATTATGCAGTGAACTTATAGTCGAACAAAACCATGCGAACTGCCATTGTCGAATGGATAATTTGATATCGGACGAAAAAGGGGCGAAGCTGACTAAAATAAAAGCATAGCACGTCTGTCAGCTATTTACTACATAGAGGTTGAATTTCGATAGATATCCTCTGTAAACCAATCCAAAGGGCTGCCACACCTAATTAGTATTATCTATAAAAAGCTTCAGAGGCTTAGCTCTTTTGCACCTGATCCGGGCATAATATATCACAGGTATTTTCTTAATTAAACAGCACGTTCTACTGTGGGAAGTTCTATTGCTCAGCGATATTGTGACATGCCAGCTATAAAGTATGCAATATTGGGATGATGAACACAGCACAGTGTTCAAAACTGAAATGACCCTAAAGTTTCCCCCAAAGTAGCGGTGACAATTGGTTGTATAATATGGACCTGTAAAGATATTGAAATATCTCTAGTTAAAGAATTGATTGGCCTATGTATGAACAGCTATATCTGGGAGGCGACTATTATGTTATTATAACATATGTCAATCACGGCATAGATAGTAAATGGATATTTGTATATCCGCTTACTTATACGGTTATAAGACAACAACTGTCGCTGGTTTTCCTCCAACCAAATGCAAATGATATATGCACAAACAGTATGTTCGATCAATCGGATTTTCTCGTAAGGTCATTAATACGCAATATTTGCAAATAACAAATACTATTCGGCGAATGCATGTATTTGTATAAGGTCACCAAGTGTTTTAGCAATTTTATGATATATGAATATATATGCGTGCACAACCGTTTCGTCGTTGAATGAGCTATAGTCATCCGTATCTGTGTGCGCACATGTGTCGCTCTAGTTCATCTGGTCCCTTTCCTAGGTTTGAATAAGTGAAAAGATGCTTATTTCTTTACACCTTCTCACACTCACGCATAGGGACACTAAACAGTTCAGTTAAAAGGTACAGGCAACACGGGCACACGCTTAACAGTTCAGTTAAAGAATACAAGCAACGCAAGCACACATTCAACAGAACAGTTACATGGTACAAGCCACACAGGCCTAGGTCGCACCTAAAGGGCTAAAATGGCGGCCGATGTCTTTTGGATCACTGACATAACTCATCGACAAAACTACTCATCTTTCCTTCAAGTTGTTGTAGCTCTGAAGCAAACATTGATATGTTGGAAGAGGACAGCGTTGTGGATTTGATGAATGTACCATGCCATAATTTTATTATTAGAATAAAAGCGGCGTTCGCAATTAACAAATAGCATCTGATTAACCAATTCATTATCACACCATGCTAGCAGGTAAAAATATGTCACTTTGTTTCGAGGTCTATTTATTTTATATCCCCCTTCGTAACTTCCCTCTCTCAATCTATTACGTTATATCGACGAATCCCCAATCCCCCTATCCTCTTAGTGGCGCCATTATCCGTCTGCTTAATATTGCAAGCTTATTACAAACATCAATCATGAATTCTCATGCCCATCATATTATATGAAACCCACTGAAGCGAGCAGTCGCCTTATATGAGCATACGAGAACAGCAGGCTGCAAACAATCCATTGTTGGCTTTGTCAGCGCTCTACCACATAGATCTATTCGTTCGCGCCAGCGTGTTGACCGCCAGCAAAGCAGCTGTGGTGGAATGCTGTGTCATTACCAAGAACAATTCACGCGGTGTTAGGAATTGAGAACAATGATTGCGGTAGTATTATGTTAACTCTTAGTGTATATACGATACCATTAAAAATATTCAAGAGTCTGGCTTTTAAAACTACGAAGCATATCAACCCTACAAATAAACTCGGCCACTACCCGCTTGGAAGTAGAAACTGCTGATACCAGCCCTTATGTAAAACCAGGCTACATAAGTCCCCATAATGAAATGACGGTACTGAATGTATAATGAAACGTTTCATTCTACTGCCTAAAATAAATATCTCGTCTTCTTGATAAATGCCGCATAGTACCATTACAGATACCCGTGTTGAATTAGGATATATAATAAGTAGATATATGCATTCAATTAAACATAAACTCCGTCCTGCTTTTCCTCCCGAAAACATGCTTCTAACAACGGCAATTTACCAGTTGTTAACAAAGCGCTACAACGTACCTACCGCATAGTATTGATTATGCGCCTACGCAGATGGCTAATTTGGTGCTATTTGTAAGCTTTAATCGTGTAGTGAGCGCATTGGTGGAGAGCTAATTAGTGATATGGACCATTAAAACTACTGACGTATGGGGCATGGATATCTGTAACGAAGATTCGTAAGCCAGGCGATGTGATGCATTACAAAACTACGATACGCTCGCCGATTGTAAGGGCAACCCCCTCATTAAACACTGTGTGTTTTATCATGAGATTTAAGCACCGTTCCTTTCGCAATTCGATGATTTTTTCACTTGATACACCAGATGTTATGTATGGTTGTCTGCTGATCGATTGACATCGTGCAAATACACTATGAAACAATGGTGTGCCAATGGTTGATCTCTTAAGCAAACCGACGACTGGTCCACGCTCTAGATTGGACCAGCGTTTTTTCCCAAGACAGCTGCGTTCCTATAAGGTTTAATCAAGGACGGCGGTTTACGGAAAATCTGCAGCTGGTGACTGCTGTTAGCCTGTGGCAACCCATGAGTTAGTGATTACTGGGGAGTGGAATATCCAGTATAAACCGATTGAAGCCGAGAAAGGATCAAATTGCTGCCTGCATGACAAGACCAGAACATGACATTTGTTATTTTCTCTCTGTTATCGCGTTATACAGCAAGTCTCAATCATTATCACAAATGCCCAGCCTTTGAGGCCGTTGGGCACGCCAGCCTTGTTCAAGGTGATTGGCACGCGCACTGTTGGGACTGTCATCGCTCTCTTGCTGTGTGATATCTTGTCAGTACCGGTGACGCTTGAGTTAATAACCTTAATGCATTGCATCGCATCGCAGATGATATTACGTCGGCTGCTGATGCTGATTGAGATACCTGTATACTGGTAAAAGCATGGCATTGTTCAAGCAATCTCGTCGATTTCCAACCCAAACGACGCATGACCACGCGAACTGGCATTCAGTGCGACAATTGGACGATGACTTTTCATTCACACGGAACATAGACAAGACCCATCTGCTATCTACAATCAGCTTTGACTTACTCGCTCTGCAATCCCGCGTATGGCGGTGAGTAGCCATGTCAATAGCGTCTTGGAGCTGCCAGCAGTCCCTCGTATAGAAGACTCAAGCCTTAACTCGCGCTCCGTCCTTATCAGCTTAATGCGACAAGCCAAGCCCGCGGCCCAGATCTCGTTAGCGCGACAAAAATAAGGGAAAATAAGATTAAAAACACTATGAGGCTGTATTCTGTGAGCTGGTCGAAAATAGTGAAAGGTTCTGTCCAATTAGGAGTGTTGTTCGGGCGCCACCTAGCGTGTGCCTACCCAGTCAATTAGCGGCCATCAAAGGGATGAGAGGCAGCCGCACGCAGGACGGCGCTACAGCCTCTCTCCGCGTCTCAAACAAGCTGGAGTTCAGCTGCAGTAGCTAGCTCGCTGGCTCTCCGCAGCCACCTGAAGAGCGCTGCGTCGCCTGCTAGCGAATCGCACGCTGAACAGCCAGGGAGGAACTCACATTCTATTTCAGTTAATATCCACTCGGATATCTCATTTAACGCACAGCACTAAATCCTGCCTAGTCCGCCTATCAATTACCCGGCAGCGTTCCTGCCGCAGCCGGATTGTAGCAAGTGACAAGGAGCGAAATAGGCAGAACAAAAGATACTTTGAACTCGCTAAAGTGTTGAAGGAATACGCCAGTATCAGGGCAAAAGGGGACAGCTCTTCGGACAGTCGCATTGCAAGCGCAGTTAATTTACTGGGTGTCCGGAGGCATTTTGTGGCTCAATTTCGGCAAGCTGCTGCTCCTGCATATTGGTAAATGCTCGTAGGTGGTCGGGCGTGGGATGAGCGCTGGGTCGCAGGTCTGAGCAAGTAAGATATCTCGCGCGCCCCTCTATTCTCTTGTATTGTACTACTCTTGATTGAAGGGATATCGCGCCCGTGCTTAAAGCAGGGTAAGGAAATAACCCACGCAACATGGAGTGGATGGTATCGCTGACTCTGATGGCCTTAACTCACTACACCCATGGTAAGTAGCCTATTCGCTTCTTGTCCCTCTGAGGTGATGGAACACTTTACAATGCTAATTGAAATTCATAATGGCCCCTAGTGGCTTGGAACGGCGACTAATTACATTAGTAGGTAGTCTACGGCGTTAGCAAACAGCTCCCTTAGCACCCACATGCCATTGTGAAGGCGACGCCACTAGATTGAGGTCAGGCGCACAGCCCGTTTATCATGTCGGCCCCGGTCACTCTAAAAGGTTCGCTTATGCTTAATAGATTGTTATTGAGGCGGAATGGCTTGAATGGCCATTAACTGGAATATAATGTTATATATCTTTATCCAGCCAAGCCTTGCAGCACCAGGCGGGTCAAATAAACGGATGTTTTGCACTGTACTTTGTATTAATCTTGTAACGAAGGGTAGCGCACGTATGCGCAGCGCAAAAACAATATCCATCCGAATATTAGTTGGAATAAATCGAAAACTAAAATCACCATCAAATTTCAATTGTATTTAAAAAAATTCAAGGGCTGTAAATCCCATTGAACGGCTTTTCTGGTATTTGACGACCTCCTTTAGCGCCACACCGCGATCATCTACATGGGGTGTTAACAGCATAGTGTCGTAGCCATTGTGCTGGTAAGCATTGTGGTAGCGCAATGGGTGGGAATATATGTCGTTCGTGATTTCTCTCCATGATAGAGGCTGAACGAATCCCCAGTGTGCTCTATCGCGATCTGCCTGACAGCCGAGATTACATTGATGTCGAGTTATTGTGCCACATTCCGCTGAGTGCCATGTGTCTTCATCAACTCGTCTATGGTGACATTTTCAGCACGCACCTCAGCGCCCCGTCACAGTCGATACGTTATCAGGGGAGATCAGGCCACATACTCCTGCCATTCATTTCCCATGCATCATTTAGAGATCTACTGATTCATAATCTAGCCACCATTGCACCCAAGTCTGCCGGGCTTAGCTCGCTACGACTCCATCATATCAGGCCGCTTGTATTATATACTCCCTGGCCATTAACGCTGAGGGAGGAGGGATTTAGTTCCGATATTCATGCTCTGAACGACGCTGTTACATGGCCCGTCGGTCGGTATTTGTTCAATGGTGATTTAATGCTTTATTTAGTGGCTGATGCCGTATTGGACACATTATGATGACTGCTCATCACTCGACGCAGGTGACAGCCGTCGCGCGCATTCAAGCTCATGACCAGCACCATATTAACCACCTAGGCATTAGGGAGGGGATTACAACAGTATTTGATGTACTATAGTGTAGGTTGAATAATATATGGGGCGATGAATATGTAGGTAAACTCAAACGGCGATGCAATACTGGCGGGATATCATCGTCATGGTTATCTATCAAATCTGGATTTAGCTTGCACATTACCCGCCACGCAAGTTATATTACAACTGGCGCCATCAGTTTGATTTCTGAATGAACAAGTAAGGTCACATCCCTTGAAGGTCTGCGCAAAGACAAAAAGCGTTATCCCTGTATAGATATGGGGCCGTTTGATGTAGCGCGTTTATATGTGCTCAAAGTGGAAGCATGGTTCCCTAGTGATCACATCAGACAGCCTGAATGTGTATTGACAGAGTAAGAGAGAAGCAGCCAGGCGTATGTGGCTAGCCCTGGCTCCATTGCAAGCATCTTTTGTCCGTTGACCGGGCCGCAAACGTGGCCCCAGAGGGTCGTGTCCTTTATTACAAGCATTACTCAGGCCTTCCCAGCTCAGCAAGCCGGCTATTTTGCAGTCTTCTCCTTTCTGCTTCAACAGAAACGCAGTGCTTTTCGCACCTTATATGATTGTTGTACGAACGCGTGTGCAAATGTATGATAGGATATTTTTGATTACATGCGTTGCGGTTTACGATGAGGCAACGCGTGCTTGATGACAGACACGAGCTAAAAGTGTCCAGCCTTATTACCTGCGTCATAACCAACGCGCGCGTGTTGCGCGCACAATCGATTCCCCACAACTAGTCTTGTCCAGCACTTGTCATACGCATAGGCATCCACCAGTTTACCTGCGAGTAAATAGGTTTTCATCAGTGCCAAAACCTTGAACTGCCATTGTTGTAGCGGTCAGCTATATCGAATACCTTCCCCTGGAATTATCTAATTCGTAGTTCAAACACATTTGTGGTTTAAACGCAGCTGTGTTTTACATAGTGGTGTGCATTACAAAAATAGGGTATATGCTTGCCAAAACATGTCGCCGGTCGGTCGCCGCCTTTAAAAAATTTATTGAAATTGTTCGTTGCACCAAATAGTGTAACTGCGGAAATATTTTGCCGAATCCAAATAACATGCTTAATTAGTGTTGCAGGTATACAATACAAACGAAAATAAATCTGTTCAGTAATAACATAATCAAATCGTCTATGCTTCCGGCGTCTCTGTTCTAGAATAATTGCCAAATATTTCATAATCACCAGTCCCTCTTGTTCACAAATCCATCCCCATGGTCGCAAACAGCCGTACTTGCGTTTGAAGAGTAAAATCACAAACTTCATGTGTTGCTAGGTAGAAGAACACCGCATATTATTTACGATTCACTGTGAATAGAGATTGAGTATGCGTGAACATTAATGATTCTGTCTCTGGCGGGTTGCTTTATTTGATGTAACTGCAGTAAGGAACGGGCGAAGTTCGTTCGGCCTTATTAAGCAGGCACCGATGTGTGCAATTCTCCCTTCCATTGCCCATGGGACAATGTTTATGGGTCTATTGTCACTACCATCCAAATCGTTTTTGTACATGCAATGAGATTTCTTGGCTATAAATGTGAGTGCAAGCCGATGGGTTGTTCCCTGACATTACGCCCAGTTGCCTGCGTTACTTAACGCTATTGATTCGATAGCGGGCGTTTTGTCAGGACGGTTACATGCGTAGCAAAACGACTTTGATGCAAACAACTCTTTTGAAAATGGTTCAATGAACGATAACGACTTTTAGAAATGTATTAAGACAGTGAACACACAATAGATATACGGCACATGCACTTAAGCAATACCGTCGACCTCCGGACGAGTTTCCTGCCGGGTCCGAACCCATGGGAAATCAACCTTCTTGCCCGGCAAGTTTTATATCGCAACTAGTCATAGGAGTGAAAGTCTTGGGGATGAGAAACTACCAACAATCTTCTCGACCATTACTGATGGCAAGGCTATCGTCTTATGTCTCGTTAAAGTTCAATCTATGTCCGCCCGATTTAAACGCGGATTATCAATTAAATGAATACAGGAATGAGTTAAAATGACAAAAGCTCTCTAGAACTTGGATGCTAACGCATGTTTTCTATTAGGGTAGATAGGTGACTTCAGTACTCTCATTCGTTTTTTCCTGTTCTTTATGATGTCTGAATATGCTTTTAATTTGCGATTTTGGAAATGGAAATGTGTTCGACGCAGACGACTCGGACAATTTAGTCTTTTTTTCAAACTGTCTAATGCTGATGAGGTACGGACCTAACCAATACATTGATCATTATAAATGTCGTAACATTAAACTAATGCATCTAAATGTTACACGGAACGGACAATTAATTTCGTCGTGTCAGCCTGGGTGACACATTACATCATGCTGCTCTTAAGCCGAACGTATTGAAAGTTACACATGATTCGGACTGCCGAGCTGCGTGTATAATGGGGTAGATGTTCACTATGTTACAACCACAATAATCCATCCTTCAAGGTCATCACACGACCAAATGCAACGAAACGAAACGTGTGACGACCACAACCGCTTCCATAAGAGCCATTGTCGATGTGACGGGTGCATTATACATGCGGAGTAAGGAATTATGTTAGTTTAGGGTATAATAATGTGATATTGATACTTAAAACGAGCGGTTCTCGATTATTAGAAAAATACAGCATGCAGACATTTACCTTTCATTATTAATGTAATTCTCTGATTTCAATTTATCGAGTCATCTGTCGTCTATGGCTACGCACGACAGCGTCGTTGCTCATGCGTGTCGCATCTTAAGTGATCCATGCTTACCGTCAGGTCGATCGCTGTGATATGGGAGTCCCAAATATCACACAGCACCTATCTGACCATCAATATACGTCACTCTTTCACTTGATCGTATGACAATGACGTATCAAACCCATCAGTCACGCGTCATAAAGCAACCCGCTGTTGTGAATGTACCGATCAGTTCTTCTTAAGCTGTCTAGTCGGAATCACATGAAGCTGGATACAATTTGTCGTAGTTTGCCGTTTTAACAAACGTATATATAACATGTGTAATATATATTTGAGGAAGCTTGTCAGGCTGTTTTGCTATCTTCGCACGAATGGTTGCACCTTGCAAGTTCCAAATTGGTATACATGTTCAACTTTTCACTAGGTATCTACTACTTATGAGTGTGAAAGTCTGATAGGTGATCATCTTAAAGGCCATAACTCTAATTTTTTGCTTTGAATTCGACACCATACTGCGTAGAAGAAAACCATCTCTTTTCATTCTCAGTTGGGAAGCAACCATAGTTAAGACGGGAATAAAGGTGGGGTCACAACGGGGATGAAGTAGGAGTTAGTACGAGGAATAGGGTAAACCGGGCAACCCTGGACTATCTACAAATATATATATATATATATATATATATATATATATATATATATATATATATATATATATGTAGATAGATATATATATATGTATATATATATATATATATATATATATATATATCTAGATAGATATATATAGATAGATATATCTAGATAGATATATATAGAGAGATATGTTTTCTATATAATAATATCTCTATAAAAATACTTATATATATAGATACTTATTTCTAGATATATACATTTCTATATGTGTATATATATAAATATATATATGTATATATATACATATATATATATATATACATATATATATCTATATATATATATAGATATATCTCTCTCCCTATCTATATCTATCTCTCCCTATATATATATCTCTCTCTCTCTCTCTCTCTCTCTCTCTCTCTCTCTCTCTATATATATATATATATATATATATATATATATATATATATATATGTGTGTGTGTGTGTGTGCGCTCGCACACATGAATATGTGTGTGTTAGGCCGGTATCGTCCGGGTCTATGTATTAAAGATTGAATCGTGCAAATCGCCTGTCCTACTCGCATGAATAACACGCCCATGTATACCTTTGCATTGCCACACCCAACAGGTGATGTATTTATCATCGAGGGTCCTGTGCATCAGCGGGTTCGGGCCGGAAGACCTGTGACATTCCGCTGTGCAGCTGGCACAGATTCATTAATTCGTAGCAAGCCGAGCATCAGATGGCTTCGTGATGACGCGGAAATAGACTTACCGGCGTGGAGGAGATTTCACTTTGACACCATCGACCAGTCCCTGACTATTGATTCAACCACAAGCACAGATACGGGTCTATACAAGTGTATTGCTGAGCTAGACGGCGAGGCGGATACTGCAAGCGCGGAGTTAATCGTAGAAGGTAGGCTATTGAGCTGTTTGCTGAAGTCTGCCTCTTGGGGTCTATCCAGATGTTGTGCGCATCATTTTAGCAGGAACGAAGACAACCTAGCGGTCATATAGTTCGTTGGAGATAATGAATGCTATTGCGGTCCACACGGACCTGACATCCATCAATCCTGATTTGCACTAAACCAGTAATTATAATAATTATGCGCTCTATGGCAGATGTTCCTGATCCACCCGTAGACGTTGAGCTCATATCAGCCTGCGACACAAGGGTAGCAGAAGTCCGATGGCATCTCATTAGTGAGAATTACTCGCCAGTTTCGCATTTCATCATTGAATACAACACAAGCTTCCGACCCGAGTCTTGGACCATAGCCAAAAGTAATGTGTCTCCCGACAGAAACTATCAACGCATAGCCCTTTCGCCGTGGGGCAATTACTCATTTAGGGTTATAGCGGTGAATGCCATTGGCAAAAGTCTCCCCAGTCCACCGACGACAAGAGTGTGCAGAACACCGCCTGATGTTCCTCACCACAACCCAGGCGGTGTGTGCGCACGCAACGTCCGGCCACATGTCTTGTTTATATCGTGGCAGGTAATAAGAACACGTCTACTGATCACATCAGCAGTAGTACACCTTGTAGTAAAACAAAGCTGTGATAGTAAGTTATGACACGCCACAATATGTACGCAACCGTAATTGTCGAGCAAAGTGTAAAGTTTGGTTAGGCGGTCCTCTACCATTAGGTTTGAATGATTTACATTGTGCGTTATCTGTCGTTATCTGTGTGATCAGCCGATGCCTGAAGAAGCGCAAAACGCTCCAGGTTTTTATTACGTTGTCAAATGGCGAGAACAGGGTAGCCTGGGTGATTTGGAAGGCGAGCGAAACGCTCCCGAATTCGAGGAACGAGTTGTGGGAGCCTCTTTTACTTATCTGGAAGTTGAAAATCAACCCATCTACGCGCCCTATGATATATTTGTGCTGGCCATGAATGAAGTCGGGGAAGCTGTATCACGTCCCAAAATGGTTCTTGGATATTCGGGAGAGGATGGTGAGTCGTTAGCACAAATGTGTACTGCATTCTGTTATTACTCACAGTACACGCACTGTCGTTATTATTTATATTTCGTTGTGAAGTACCACTTGAAGTACCTCAGAATTTTCGACTGGATCCCGACAAAGAGGTTACCTCTACAACGGCTGACTTTATATGGGATAACGTCATGAAAGGGCCGTGGCGAATGCAAGGGTTCTTCCGAGGATTCAAGGTATTTCATATTCCGTCATTCTGTTTGATTGGTAACATAACCGGGTACTCTATTTGGCAAAAGCATTTTCTGTATAAAGATTAGTCCAAAACGGCTAATAAATAGACGGAGCAAGATGCTACTCTAATTTCGTGAAATAGCTAAGAATAACTTCTCTCGTGGGTATGTACATACGATGTGAGTGTTATGAAAAAGCTTATCTCCCTTGCAGATCATTGACATTGTTATGTGTGCCAAAACATTTGTAAAACGACAAACCTTGCCGATGAACGTTGCTCATTATATGGTTCACAATTTGGTTAATACGTCGATATAAACTATAATATTTGTTTTCATTAAGATCCAGTTTTGGAAGACGTCTTCTGGATTCAGTGGATTGCGAGAGCACAGTATCATTTATAATGAGCCTGATCACTGCTGGAGAAATGACGCTCCGCTACACAGATATAAACGTCACGCCGGGAGCGGGTCCGACTATAAAAGCCATCTTTATAACTTATGGCCATATACCAATATCACCGCTCACGTTCTCGTGTTGAACACAAAATATGAAGGTCCACCCAGCATCCCGATAACATTCATGACAAGCGAAGGAGGTAGGTTACTGCCATTATGCAGTTGCATTCGTTTATATTTGATATATCGGTCGTAACAATTAAGTAGCTTTAAACATCAGTCTCGTCTGAATTCATCAGTTCCCAGTGCTGTACCACATCTTACACTGGTTCAAAAATGGCCTGACCAACTCAAGTTGCAATGGAGTAAACCAGTGCGGCCTAATGGCGTCTTAGTGGGCTACACTATTACTTACGGAGGTAGCTGGCATTATTCTATTGTAGAAGGCTGATGATAGGCATGAATAAATAAATGTAATCCATTATGTAGACACTCCCTCCCGTGTACAACTCATTTTGTGTCACTCTTCTTATCCCTACTACGTCAAATAAGCCACATGCACATGTGGCACATATGATGAATGTATCGTTTGCCGACAACAATAGGGTTTAATTAATGACGTTGAAGGTGCTAAGGAGAGCAGAGAGGCATTGCGGGAGGAGATCGTAATTGATAACAGCGATATCACAGATCATATCATACCCAGGCTTCGTCCTGACCAGGCTTATAGGATATCGATCCGTGCCCGTACTCAAGTCGGCACGGGAGCGCCCTTTATGATAGAGGCAGCAACCTTGCCGGGTGGCCGTAAGTTAGCATGCACATCACTTTTTGATAGCACGAGACATAAATACAATGCTTAATGTGTAATATACATACGGTGTTCAACAGTTTCATGAAATTATCGGTAAACAAATGTTTGCTTTTGCTACTTTTCAGCGCCCGTCGCACCTAACTTCACTTTTGTTGAACTCAATTCTAAGTCCGTAAATATCACTTGGTTCCCAACCGGTACTGGAAACCCGGGAACGTCTTTTAAAGTTCAGTACAGGACTATAGGTTAGTATTAGGCACATCGCAGCTCTTCATCCAGACATTGATATTGATTGCTTTGAGAATCTCGATAGTGATATTTTTTTGATATTTTTATGAATGTTATTATTCATTTCCACCATTCGGTTTGTGGTTCTTCATATAGGACACACACAATGGATTGCGTCCCCGAAAGTATTCACAAGATGCTGGTTTATTCTCGATCATTTGGTGCCCTCCATTATCTACCAGGTGCGAGTGGTCGCCTACAATGGGGACCATGCAAACGCACCATTCAGCATGAGTCCCGTGCGTAAGGTCTACATAGGTGAAATGAGGGGTAAGGAAAATCAATACTCTCCATTGGTATATTTATTCAGCAATCCTGTGTTCGTTGGGAAATCATGTAGCACTAAATCATTGCATCTATTTTTCAGAATTAATACCACCGAAATTTAAAGTCGAACCAATGAAAGACAATACGATTGGCGTCCGATTACTCACCCATTATCCTGCCGTGTCTTCGTTTTATGCGCAGTATCGACCGCAAGGTAACTGTGTTAAAACCTTGGTTAAACTTAATAGATATAAGACATGGGTGCGTAGTTGTTATACAATCCGTAGTGCCATATAGTATCGTGAGCTGTTATTATGTGATAATTCAGGGTCATATCGTTGGTTGGAAACTGATTCAGCAGCCAAGATGGGATGGTCAATAATTCGCCATCTGGTTGATGGGAAGAAGTACGAGGTCAGAGTAGTAGTACAGAGTGACTACGGGGAGGTGACAAGCCTTATTGATACCATCCAATCTGAAAATGATCCAGGTAATGTATAAAGTATAATTTTCCATATAGTTCGTTAGATAAGTAAATTTAAGCCATGATCCATTGATTGTTTTGATGCATCCTTGCAGCAGCTCAAGCTTCCGTGGGGACTAACGAACACAATGGAGCTCAACGTATTTCTTATATGTTACCTTGTGTCTTGTGTATGATCTGTTTCCTCAATCTATTTACTCAAGTTTTACAAATAATTTATGCATATCTGCTGGACATTGTTGCCGACAATAGTACCATTCTGGCCAACGGGATAGCAACAAGTCTTATTAAGCAATTGACGATGCCAAGCATCCTTGTCAGTCGGACATCCTCTGTCGAAACATTTGCAGATATAATATCAGTCCCTCGACAAATGACAAATGCACTTCAAATATATCCAAGTTTGCTTCGACAGTCACGCGAGACATACGAAACGAGAATGGAAATGATCTCGCCCACGGATTACTCATCCAGTATAGAATTCCATGGTATATAGATACATGGGATGTTCTTGATTTCCCATGTGCGTAACAACGCTCATTTTAGAGTGAGAACACCGTATGTTAATGGACCATGTATCAACCGTGATACGTTTACTTAGCACACATAAACCGCTTATACTATTGTCCATCCCATCAGCTTAAAGTCATCGTAGCATTCATAATATTGTGTGCATTTGATTTGTCTCATCCCTGAGAGTTTGTTCAATGTATGTGTCATTCTGCATTTAGAACAATGAATTGTGCTACTGCTAGCAATATCGTTGCCCAAGAGTCATGCCAAATATATATGTTGTTACGGAAGTGTGCGCGTAAAGGATGTCATCATGCTATATATGGAAATAATGTGTCATTACGATGTCATATTGTGTGTACCTTTATAGCGTTTGAGAGTTTGTGTTTGATCAAAAGCACCATTCGCAATATCGGTAAGCTTCTGTTGGTTCTTTGGAGCTGATTTGGTACACTTACAATGATTGACGCCTTCTGGGACTGTTCGCTTTCCTACAGTTGCAGTATATATATACTTGAGAATAGGTAGCTATTAACAATCTGACCGACTCAACTTTCACACCACGCACCTATACTTGTCGGTATATGATGTGTGATTACTGTCCGCCAATTTTCGATAACCAAAGCATATTGCCTAACGTTCAGTGGACATGGTCTCATGATTTTGAGAACTGCTCTATTGAGTTAATATGAAGCTCATTGTCAAGCCTTTAATGATTTAAACTGAAAATGTAATATTAGTGTGATAGCACCTACTCATGATCATTGCGCAAGAATGTCTATATTTATGGCGCTATAATCATGGAAATCGTCGCTAGAGATTACAGCATGACCGGTACAACACATTTGGAGAAGCATGGATGAAATGTGTTGGTGTTCGATGTATGTGAGCGAACAGATTGTGATGAAGGTTCCTGCGGCAATATTACTGCTATTTCCGATTCACGTAATTAAGCTCTAGTCCTCATTGTCAAGCAGAGAGCAGGCCGAACGCCTTTTAGTAGATATGCACTAATTTGTGCCCCTTTTGTGACTAGGCGAACTAATGATATGGATTATCATTTTGTGCGATAAGCGTACAGTAGACGGTCATCAAATTTGATTTCAAGGGCACTTGTTGTCATCATAATACTAAATTTAGAAACCTGGTCCTCAGTTTAATACGGCTGCGAAGGTATCAGGGTACTCAATAACCTTTTCATATCGATGTAACTGCATTGTTATAGCCACTTTCGATTCCATCAATGGGAACTTTGCCATTTCGTTTGATATCACCAACTTCATCTGCGGCATGTACGGCTGCTTTATAGCTCATAAGCGGAAAAATACGAGCCAGTATCTAATGTGTGTCGGGGCAATAGAAAGAGCGTAAACATTGCACCAGGTCCCTCCAGTTTTTTTACATAAAATTTGTGGTTGGGGGTGGTTTGGAATCTGTGAGCTGCTGCATAATAATTAGGTTAGCATTGGGTATGTGGATATGTTGTTATATTTTGAAACGCAGGTCGAGCAATCGAGGGGTTTCGTTCTGTCAGTCTGTAAAGGATGGCTGATAAACGGCGGGATAAACTTTGTTAATAAGTCAGCTATATTAAAGGATAAAGCGAAATTGCCAAAGTAAACGATGCAACGACCTTCTCGCAATGGCACCTACCTGCTATCAAACGTACAATCTGCATTTTATTGGTTAAGGTCACATTGATAGTCGTTGCAAGGTAATGTTCACTAAAGATGCAATCGGAATAAGCATTTTGGGAGAAATGGTTTTCAGACTCACGTACAACCTTGAACAGTGATGTTACGCATTGCATGCAAAAAGGAACGTCCTTAAATAGGACAACTTGAATGAAGTAGGTAATCATCCAATTACTTACTGTTAAGAGCCCCAAAACACTCTACCAGTGTACGAAATATCCCCCTATCCCTCTCCCGCAACCATAGAATCAAACAAAGTCAAAATTACTGCGACAAGATTCGGCTCGCGCGTGGCTTTATAACAAGCGTTGCATAGTGTACTTTGTAGAACGCATTTTAGAAAGTATGACAACGTCTGTGTGTTGTAAAGGCAAACATAGCACCCAGAGCCGCTATGACACAAGGAACGTTCCGACCTTTACAACAAGAAGCATTAACATTAAGTTCAACATCAAAACACAGGCCCTATTGTCATGCCAGCTTTAATTGTAGTTTAACGATTCAATTACAATGGGATTCCTAACACTAGAGACGAAATAAAGTCGGCAGCAGACGGACTCTTTCTTTTAACTAGCGCATCTTTAAAATACAAGGTAATACAAGACATTCAATGCAATTGAATGCAAAGCTAAAACAATGCAACATGCATTCTACTGATTGTACACCGGATGAAGAAGAATTGGCAGCTAATATATTGCGGAATTAAACTTCATTGGCTGATAAACTGCAATTTTGGGAATATACGTTTGTAAGCATCAACTCGCGAAATTTCATTTAAGGTTTTCTGTTGTAACAAGTCTCTTTTGACTGATGTTTCATAGGTTTCAAATTACTGTCGCAGCCAGTTTAAATCAATCATCCTCTTTTTAGCATCATTATATGTTCATCTTGTTTCTTATGAAGCAATGAACCCTTCGTCAGCCAGTAATCTGTTTCTAACATAATCATCGGAAATAATTCACATATCTCTTGGTTATTTCTGGAAATAATGTAATCACAATATCCAGCAATGGTAACTACAGTTGAGCCCTGACTATTCCTGTCATTATAAATATGAGTGGAACCATTTGTGCAACTATACCTTAACTCCCGAGATAATGTCTGGTGCATTAATAATAATACGCATGACGCGTATGCCAAGTGAAGTTTTACAATTTGCTCGGCAGATAACAGGCACTTCTTGCCTGCACGAGGGCATCAATTGTACTTCGCAATAGTTGCAATGCTTGAAGAGGCTCATTAAGAATAACTACATTTTCCAGCAGCGGATACACTAAGACAGCACCTACGAGATATTGAACGCGATGATCGATCGGCAGCTTTTCACATTACATTTGATAAATCAGGTTACTAAGCTAGCAACGATATGCATCGAGTCGCACTTATCAGCGAACAAGGTTGATAAGTAGGAAGACATTATCAACCTGCTATGTCATATAATATGCAAGAATTAAAAGAGACCATGTTCTTTTTCGGCATCGCCTATGAATCGTACGCTATTAAATGCACGTATCCAGACATACTATTGAGCATTATTCACGTCACCACATTTGATGAGTCTGTTATGGTTTAAATCCTAACACCTAGAAAGGTAAGAACCCTCCGACATATACATTCTTATCGATGATCACACACACAAGATGGTTACCATTTTACCCATATCTCTGTTTACTGAGTTACTTGGTCTTTTTATTGACAGTTGCAAATGGACATACATCCATTGATGATAACTAGCATGATCAAAGTCGTAGTATTAATGCGACATCATCATCACATGATAACAACATGAACAAAGTACCGTTATTTATGGAGACGCTTACATTATAGAGTAGTTATCATTATGCAAAAGAATCATCCCAATCCCGAACAGAGAGTTGCATTCAGAGGGCTTGGCCGACACATGGGTGCTGTCGTTTGGAGATAGTAGCTCGGCCGTCCGCATGGGAGTAATATGGATCAATCATAAGTATAAAGGGTAAAGAGTTCGCTCGTCAGTATACATTAATTAACTTGTGAGTGCTCCTTATTTACAACAAATAAGTATTGATACATAATTGAGCATCTGGTTTACGAACGCTCTTTAAAGATATTTAAAGACCTGAACAAATTCTTATCACCTTCTGTGCATCACCGCTCGTTACCAGTTAAGGCCTAACTTTCCTCCTGAGGTCTCCTGAAAGTAATGCATATTTTTGGGCTTTTTTAAGGTGATGGTAATAGAGATTATTTGCAAAAAAGAACCATAGTATTGCAACTGACATATCTCTACTGTGTAGTCCGGCTAGTGTAAATATGAACAAAGAGCTGTTTTTCGAATTTATCGACAAAATGGCCAGAGATGTAAGATGTTCGATTTGTGCGGAACGATCGTAAATAACAGTGTCACGATTTCACAGCGTTCTGCTATGTGAATGCGAATAATTATTAAAATGAATTAATCGTCACATAGTCTCATCGTAAAATAGGTGAGTGACTGAGACATCAGAATAAATAAATTAGTGTACGATACCTCGAATACCATTGATCATGGTGCTGTTCATTTGATCATTGCACTAGTGGACAATCCAACGCCGATGCAGGAAAAGCGGGTACCGCTGCATGTTGTAAGTACGTTGTCAAATGGCGAGAACAAGACAGCCTTGGTAGTTCACAAGGCGAGCAAAATGCTCCCGAATTCCATGAACGGGTTGTAGGAGCTTCTTTTACTTATCTGCTGAGTGACAATCAACACCCCCTACTCACCATATGATTATATGCACAAGCTATGAATGAAGTCAGGGAGGCTGTTTTACGTCCCAAAACGGTTCTCGGATATTTGGGAGAAGATGGTTCGCACTTATGCCTAAAGCACACTGTCAATATCCACAGTGCATGCAATGCCAATATTATTAATTATTACGTGCCTCTTGAAGTACCTCAAAATTATCGATCGGATCCCTACCAAAATGTCACCTCCACAACGGCCGGCTTTATATAGGATAACGTCATGTACCTCACGTTGGTAAAACGTCAAAACCTGTCGATAAAAATAATTCATGATCTGGTTCACAATTTGGTCGGAACAACAATGCGAGCTATATTACTTGCGTCCGTTAAGAACCAGTTTTTGGAGACGTCTTTTAGATTCAGTGGATTGAGAGAACACAGTATCATTTATAATAAGCCCAACCAGTGCTGGGAAAACGATGCTCCGCTACAAAGACGTAAACGTATTACCAGGAGCGGATCCGACTATAATAGCCATCTTTACAACATATGGCCATATACCAGCGTCATGGCTTAGGTATTGTCGTTGAACACTTTATGCAGGGCCACCCTTTATCCAAATAACACTTGATTGGCGACGGTAGGTAACTGCCATAACGCATTTCGCATTCATCTACGTTCAATACATCGGGCGTATCAGTAAAGTAGCTATTAATATCATCCTCGTCTTTATTCATCAGATCCCAGTGATGTACTACATGTTACACCAACTCAAGTTCAATAGAGCAAACCAGTGCGGTCTAATCGCATCTTAGTGGGCTACACTATTACTTACGGAGGTTGCTGGAATTGTTCCATTGTAGAAGGTTGATGATAGGCATGAATAAATAAATACAATCCATTGTGTAAACACTCCCTTCCGTGTACAAATGATTTTGTGCCGTACATCAAATCCAAAATACGTCAAATTATCGTTCGCAGACAACACTAGTCTGTAATTGATGGCGTTGAAGGTGCTAAGGAGAGCAGAGAGGCATTGCGGGAGGAGATCGTAATTGATAACAGCAACATCATAGATTATATCATACCCTGGCTTCGTCCTGATTAGGCTTAAAGGATATCGACCCGTGCTCGTTCTAAAGTCGGCAAGGGAGCGCCCTTTATGATAGAGGCAGCAACCTTGCCGGGTGGCCATAAGTTAGCATAAAAACCACTTTGTAATTACATTAGAGATCAATGCCACGCTTAATGTTTAATATGCAGACGGTGTTCAACAGTATCATGAAATTGTTGTTGTTACTTTTCAGCGCCCGTCGCACCTAACTTCACTTTTGTTGATATCAATATTAAGTGCAAGCAATGAATGTATGAATCATATTGTATACACCTTGATGAGACACCATTTGTAATAGACATGGGTGCGTAATTTTTATACAACCCGTGGTGCCATATAGTATCATGAGCCGTTTTGATGAGATAATATTGTTTGTTGGAAACTGATTCAGCAGCCAAGATCAGATGTTCAATAATTCGCCATCTGGTTGATGGGAAGACGTACGAGGTCAGAGTAGTAGTACAGAGTGACTACAGTGAGGTGACAAGCCTTATTGATACCATCCAATCTGAACATGATCTCTTGAATTTATACTATATAATTTTCCCTATAGTTTATAAGATAAATAATTTTAAGCTATGATCCATTGATTTTTGATTGATGCATCCTTGCAGCAGCTCAAGCTTCCGTGGGGACTAACGAACACATGGAGGTCAACGTATTTCTTATATGTTACCTTGTGTCTTGTGTATGATCTGTTCCCTCAAACCATTTCCTCTAGTCTCGCAAATAATTCATACATATCTGCTGGACATTGTTGCCGACAATGGTACCATTCTGCACAACGGAATAGCAGCAAGTCTTATCGAGCAATTGACGATGACATGTATCCTTGTCAGTCGGACACCCTCAGCGAATGACAAATGCACTTCAAATTTCCCTGGGTAAGCTTCGACATTCTCGCTAGACATGTGAAACGAGGATGGAAATGATCTCGTCCGTGGATTACTTATCCAGTGTAGAATTATGGTATATAGATACATGGGATAGTCTTGATTACGCACCAACACTCATTTCATAGTGAGAACACCGTTTGTAAATGAACCATGTATCAACCGTGATATGTGTACTTAGCGCACATAAACCGCTTATACTATTGTCCATCCCATTAGATTAAAGTCACCAAGCAATCATAATATTGTGTGCATTTGATTTGTCTCCTCCCGGAAAGTTTGTTCCATTAAGAAATACCCGGTTTTCTGTTTGATATGGCTGCGAGGGTATCATCGTACTCATTTACCTTTCCGTATCGATGTAACTGCATTGTTATAACCCCTTTCGATTCCATAAACGGGAACTTTGTCATTTCGTTTGATATCACTCACTTCTTCTGCAGAATGTTCGGCTGCTTTTGTTGATTAAAAGCGGAAATATCAGAGCAAGTATCCTTTTTTTTTCGGGGCAATATAAAGTGTGTAAACATTGCACCAGGTCCCACCAGCTTGTTTGAATAAAAGGTGTGTGGATGGTGGGGGTTGGGGGTTTGGGGGTGGTTTGGTAAGGATGAGCTGCTTCGTGATAATTGGGTCAGCGGAGGGGAAAAGGATCTGTTTTTTGGCTGTTCGATAATATTAACACAGCGTTGCAGTCAACGTTGATATAATTGGAAACACAGATAAAGCAATCGAGGGATTTTTATATCGGTCAGTCGGGCTAATAAACAGCGGGATATGCTTTGTTAATAAGTCTGTTTTATTGAAAAATAAAGCGCAATAGCCATAACAAACGACCCAAGGTCCTTCTCGCACTGGTACCTACCTGCTATTAACCGTATAATCTGCGTTATTTTGGTCAAGGGGACCACACTTAACGTTCTGCGTAATGCTCTCTTCTTGAATTAAAAAGTACGTTACTTCGGAAAGTGCATCTACCTTTTGGCATTCAAGAAACCATCGTTAATTTGATAAATAGGTAATGCGTCAAGGAAATATTCGATACAATACGATGACGCCAATAACAATAACATGAATCGATGTGTGTTTGTCATAGTTCCTTATCTGTGTAGGTTTGAACATGCATTGCCGATAAGTTTCGTCGAGGTGGCACACCATATTTGACGGATTTCATGAAATTATAACAATAACTGATACCACGAGCTATGCGGTGTATAAAGGTGATGTGCTAAATATTTAAAAAGGTCATTATCTGATGGAAATTGAATTTGGCGGAACGTCAGCATTGACTAAAAGGTTGCTCTGATTCCGTCACGATATGTTATAATATAGTCCGCAAATGTAAATACTCAACATAGGGATCGTTCAAAACTTTGCATTTAAAACGGCCTCCAATTACGCAGTTTGCAATGGAGTCGTTTCATGGTGATACTGTATACAAATGCAATCACAATCATATTGTTCGGATGATTGATCTTCGAATTCAAGTATACTTTTTATAGTAATGATACGTATTGCATACAAATGAGCACGTCGGTCAAAAAAACCCATATTGAAACAAAACAAACGGAATATAGAGGGTTATCATACGAGTTCGTGACTCTCAAGAGCCCAACCAAACTCTGTCAACGTAGGATATAACCCCATATCCATACCCCATCGATGGCTAATAAACAGCGTGTAAGCTTTGTCAATAAGTCCGCTTTGTTGAGTAATAAAGCACAAAAGCCATATCAAACGTCCAAATGTCCTTCTCGCCACGACACCTACGTGATATCAAGCGTCTGCTCGTAATATGCTGCGTAAACCGCTCAACTTTAATCAACACGTACGCTATTTTGCAAAGTGTATATACTTGTTGCATTTGCGAGAACAATGTTGTAGCACCTCCCATTTGATAAATGGGCAATTATTCAAGGGGATTTGCGATATATCTTCGCCGACATTCTAATTAAACTGTAGCTTGAAGCAAACGACAATTTGATGAATCGCAGCTGACATTTCATTGGTGTTTTGCGCTGTGTGGGTTTGCAGATATCGAACCTTTTACGCAGCATTTGAGGGTGTATTACCAATAGGTATTGTCAAAACTGCGCATATTTTTAGGCTCATTTCACGTAATTATCACATTGAATGATAACCACGATCTATAAGGTATATTCATTTCTCTAAAAGTGATGTCCCCAGCATTAATTTGGGTCTTTCATACCGTTGGAAAAAATTGGCTCTACGATTTCAGCATTGACTTCAAGGTGGCCCTGATTCCTTGCCGTTACGTCATAATTTAGTCTTCTTGCGTGAATACTCAACTAGTAATAGTACGACACATTGGATACAAAAAGTTTTTCAAAATTTCACTGATCACATTGATAGTCGTTGCAAGGTAATGTCCAATAAAGGTGCAACCGGAATAAGCATTTCGAGAGAAGTGGTTTTCGAACTTACGTACAGCCTTAAATAGTGATGTGACGCACTTCATGCAAAACGGAACGCCCTGAAGCAGGACAATGAAGAGGTGATCAGCATGGAATGAAGTAGGTAATCATCCAGTTACATACTGTTAAGTGCCTTAGTACACTCTGTCAGTGCACAAAATATCCCCCTATCCCTCCGCCCACGTCCATTATAATCAAGCAAAGTCGAAAATAACTGCGATAACATTCGGCTTTATAACAATCGTCACGTAGTGTACTTTGTAGAACGCATTTTACTTGAAGTATGATAATATCTGTGTGTTGTGAAGGCACACATAGCACCCAGAGCCGCTTTGCCAAAAGGAACGTTCCAACCTACACAACAAGAAGCATTACTATTAAGTTCAACATAAGAACGCAATTAAGGGTCTTTTGGTCATGCAAGCTTCAATTGCTCTCCTGATCGATAAGTGTTTTTGTCAACTGACACCATTCAATGCAATTGGCAAGAAATTAACTATGATTATATGTATTTAGTGCATGGTTCAGACTGACGACAAAATACAGGATTGCCTTCGCCCCCAGCAATGTGATTTTTGCCGATTTATTTATCGAACAACAACTTCTACAAGCTTGGATTACACTCTCTCGTGACTGATGCTCCATGGGTTGCAAATTACTGTCGCAACCAGTTGAACTCAAAGGTTGTTTTTTTTTGCATAATCAGAGATTTATCTTGTTTCTTATAAAGCAATGAACCCCTTGTCAGCCCGTTATCCGTTCCTGACGTAATAATCGGACAAACCCTGATATCTATTGGTGATTTCTGGAAATAATGTGATCAAAATATCAAGCTGCCGAGCAATGGTAACTACAATTATGCCCAGACTATTCCAGTCATTATCATTATGAGTAGGAACTATTTGTGCACCCGTACCTTTATTCACATGATACCGTCAAGTACATTAATAATGATACGCATGACACGTCTGCAAAGATGGGGCCGAACATGCGCACGGCATTTTGTGCTTGTTCAGCTGAAATCGCATATTGATTTATGTCTTGTTCGGTCTGCGAGAACCTGTAATCATATACCAAAAGTCCCATCGGTGCAGTTGCCACCCTAAAGCAATCGTATGTGCCCTTCAGATATGTCCTTCCATTACTATCAATGACGTCTACATATACATTAGAAAACCATAACGAAACGCACGAAAAATGTTGATACCTAATTAATTTTTAACGCTTTTTACAAACTTCGGCAAAATGTCTGAATGATTCGTTGCATCACCATACAAAATACTTCCTTGACGAATGGTCATCAATCAGCTGATGTAAATTTGCAATAATTAATCAATTGTACGCTTCTATGTGGAACACTGAATAGTTAAACAACATGTCATACTGCATGGCATAGTACATGATCAAAATAGGTCGAAATTGATTTAATGCAACATCATTATCACCATTATATCACAGACTAATTCATTCCATATATAGACGCATACACTATAAAGTAATTATCCTGAGGTATCATTATTCAGAGGAATCATCCCAATCAATTCTCTGAACAGAAAGTAACATTCAAATTGCTTGGCCTACACGTGGGTGCTATTGGAGACCGTAGCTTGGCTGTCCGCATCGGGATAATATGGATCAATTATAAATATAAATGGTTTCCTGATACTAGCTCGGTATACATGGATTTGTTCGCAGGTGCTCTTTATTTTACAACGGATAAGTATTGATGTATAATTGGGCACCTCATTTACGAACGCTCTTTTATGTTAGTTAAACATCTGCGCAAATTCTCATCACATTCGGTGCACCACCGCTCGTTATCAATTTCGCCCTTACTAAACTTCCTGGAAAGGTTATATATATTTTTTTGCTTATCTAAGGGGATGTTATTTACACGAAACAGGACCATAGTATTGCAACTGACATAGCGCTACTGTGTCGTCCGGTTGATGTAAATATAAACAAAGAGCTGTTTTTTGAATTTGGGAAACTAAGGTTGCTCTAAAATCGGCGTTTCGACGCTGTTCTTTTTTCTCTACCTGTCGGCATTCATGTATATTTGCAACCGAGGGAAATTTTTTGTATAGCATATGGCATGGTATTGGAGTATTTGATTCTTGCCCTTTCCCTAGTAGACAGATCTTCTTGACGCCATCCATTTTCCACAGATTCTCCATTTGTGTATCCAGCATATATATCGAGTCAATATTCGTGACATTGTATCAACGCAGCCTAGCAAATTCAAATCCAAAAATAGACATTTTATATTAAACAAAAAAATCCTTTGAAAAACTTGGGGTTCCAAATTTTTTAAACCTTAGGGTTCGGGGTGAATCATTGTGTTCGTCGTTGCAAACAGCAGCTACATGTTGTTTAACTTACTTTAAAAATATAAATACATTTCCGAGTATGAAAAAGTTGAACATAAATTTGCTGCCACTGCAGTAGAATGAAGCTTTCAGTTGATATATATTCCGCTAAGCAGTCATTGATAAGGCAATAAACATAACAGATCCAACTCGTATTGGCTGAGGCGGCCAGGTCACCGAATAATTCGTGGCTCTCTGGGGTTTAAATATATGCTACGATAAAGCACCATGCTGTTTACAGGTGGGTCCTCTAACTGATGCTATTAGCTGTTTGACGACACAGCAAAACGATCCTGATAAGTACTGGTGTTCTCGTAAAACCGACCGGTCAAACTGCCTAAGACAACAATTAATAACGATGATATTCATTAAAATGAGCTAAATTGATTAATGTCAAAATGTGTTCGATCGGGTCTATGAATGCGGAACAACTTCTGCATTAACAGATCATTAGTCTAAGAGAGAGTCTAGGTCTTTTCAATCTCGTGTGGCTGGTATCGGGATTCTTGTCTGCTGACAACTTATGTCAAGACTCCATTTATCGTGGTGTTGCTTTGCTGCTTTAGGAATCAATATATCATGGTTACCCGTGGATGGTCTAATGTGGATATATCCACCGATTGATGGCGAAAGGTAGGGAAAAAAGAACAAACAGCGTAAGGTACATATATATATATATGTGTATAATATATATATATATATCTATATATATATATATATATATATAAATATATATATATATATATATATATATTTATATATATATAAATATTTATATATATATATATATATATATATATATATATATATATATATATAAATATATATATATTTATATATATATATATATATATATATATATAAGTTGCAGTAACATACCTTTCACTGGAAGAATATTTCTTGAAGCGTTGCTATATGAATGCGAATAACTATTTAAATGTGTTACTCGTTAAATCGTCTCATTGTTAAACTAGGAGAGTGACTGAGACATTAGAATTAGTGTACCATACCTCGAATAAAAAATTCTGATGGTGCTGTTTATTTAATTGTTTACACTAGTGGACAATCCAACGCCAATGCAGGAAAAAGCGGGAAACGCTGCAGGTTTTTATTACGTTGCCAAATTGCAAGGAAGGCGGTTAGGGATGCGAGCAAAACCCTCCCGAATTAGACTCTCCTACTTATCATACCGGGAGCGGATCCGACTAAACACATCAGAGGAAAACTATTTACTGTTCCATAAATAGAGTACAGCCTGTCATGATGCTGTTCATTGAAATTTCGCACCAGTGGACCACCCAGCGGCGATGCGGACAAAAGCGGGTAACGCTGTCAAATGGCGCAGACAAGGCAGCCTTTGTGGTTTGATAGGCGAGCGAAACGCTCCCGAATTCAAGTAACGAGTTGTAGGAGCTTCTTCTACTTATCTACAGGATGAAAATCAACCCCTCTACTCGCTCTATGATAGAAATGTACTAGCTATGAATGAAATCAGGGAGGCTGTTTTACGTCCCAAAACGGTTCTCGGATATTTTGATGAAAATGGTTCGCACCAATGCATACGCAACGTCTTTTTTTAATAATCTTTCATTGTTGCGTACCACTTGAAGAACCTCATCGACTGGATCTCACCCAAGTGGTCACCTCCACAATAGCCGGCTTTATATAGGATAACGTCATGTACCTCATGTTTGTAAAGCGTCAAAACCTGTCGATAAAAATAATTCATGATCTGGTTCACAATTTGGTCGGAACATCAATACGAGCTATAAATATGCTTCCGTTAATATCCAGTGTTTGGAGACATCTTCTGGATTCAGATAATTGAGAGAGCACAGTATCATTTATAATGAGGCCTGACCACTGATGGAGAAACGATGCTGAGCTACAAAGCCATAAACGTATTGCCAGGAGCGGATCCGACTATAACAGCCATCTTTACAACTTAAAGCCATATAGCAACATCATCGCCTACGTCTTAGAGTTGAGCACAAAATATGCAAAGCCACCAAGTATCCTTCGTTGGATTTCCTGTCGGCATGCAGACAGCGATTAAGTTGGTCAATAATTGTAATGCTTAACGAGGCTTATTAAGAATAACTATATTGGCCAACAGCAGATGGTCAGCGACTACCCAATATTGAACGCGCTGATCGATCGACATCTTTTGTTACATCATGTTTGAAGGATTGTGCTAACAAGCTAGTACCGAGAAGCATCCAGCCGCACTTAGCAGAAAACAAGGTTGATAACTAGGAAGTCTTGTCATTCTTAATATGATGTGTTTTATAGCAGGCAGTTATGTTCTTTTACGGTATCGTCTATCAATCGCATGCTATGATGCATTATTTACATCGTCACGTCTGATACCTCTGTTATGGTATAACAAGTGAAATCTAGAGTGGTTAGAATCCACTGACATATTTAATTCCTAATGACGGTCACAATAGCATGTCAAATTGGACGCCCGAATATATGGTTGCTGCGGTACCGGCATTCCTGTCAGATCGCGCGGAGGCATAATACCGAGATATCGCCAAATCCCGTACAAGTGTCGCCACGTGGAGCGAAGTGCGTGATCGCATGCAAAAGCGTTTCGGTAAAAACTTTGATGGCCACGCCGTCCTCGATCCCCAAGGCGACGACGAAAGTGTGACTCAATTCGCCACGCGTGCGCTCAGTCATTTTTTGCACTTTAATTTGGCAGAGGACCATGTGCGCACCCACCTGTTTGTGTCCAACCTACGACATAGGTTACGCGCACAATTTATTGGCCTCGACGCGCCCTCCATCAACGAGGCGGAGAAACAAGCTTCCATCCTCGAAAAACGATGGGCAGCGGAAAAAAGAGAGCAAACGGGAAACAATGTGATGGCTGTCCGCTCCATCGCCCGCCAACATGTCCACTACGACTATACTCGTGGTCGCGATCAATCCAGGAGGCAACAGCACACACATGGTTCGTCACGGCACATGTCTCCAGAACGGCGACGATCAGTTTCGCGGGACTCATCTCGCCCCTGTTTTGCCCGCACAAACAGAAGTGCCAGCAGAAGCCGGCGGCAATCCAGTGGTAGAGAATTCTCTACAGACCGCTCTCACAGCCGCACTCGGTACCACGGACAACGAAAATCTTCCCATGACCGCGCTCGCTCCCGAAAAAACATCAGCTATAAGCGCGAAGACAGATCACAAAGTCGAACACCGTCACCAGATCCAAAGGAGGTCCCCCACGCCTCTCCGGGGCAGTGTTTCGATTGCGGAAATAGTGGGCACATAGCGCGAGAGTGTCCAGTATACGAGTAACGCACCGTATATCGCATAAGATAAAGGTAAATACAGTGGAAAGTGTCACTTCTGTTAGCACCCCTTTTTTCGTGATCAAACGGTGCGCATCAAACTCAAAAACAAAACATGCACGGCACTAATAGACACAGGTGCAAACATATCGTGCATAAACAAAGATCATTTAAAGATGCTATTTGAAAACCAATCCCCAATCATTCACGCTTGCAAGACCAAAAGTATCACGGTTGCAAATGGCAGTGATTCAAAGGTTGTAGGTAAGCTGAATATTGGTGTCAAAATACAGCAGAACGTATTCCCAACTTTCTTCCATGTCATCAATAAATTGCGACCAAACATAATCCTAGGTGCCGATTTCATGCGAAGGTTTGGGGCCAATATCAATTTCAACAGCAAGACCTTTTCACTAAGCCACAACGCTGTCGTTATTGCACCCTATGACCTATGTATTCCCCCAGAACATGAAGTCGCGTGTATTGGTCGAATAAAAGACAACCCGCATTCCTTTCCCACTGGCCTAAGTCCAATTAACACTGAAAAACCGTTCACAACGAACGCAAACGATTCAGGAAGGTAGGGCAATTGCCATCTTTAAACCGATTCTCTCTGCTAACTTGCGAAATGCCGGTAAGCTATTGTCTCTTATGTCCAAGCCATTACATCAGGACGAAACCGACAATATTTGCTCGACGCAGTCCCTAGACAATACACCAAAGGACAGGCAAAACAGTGACAGAGAGCGCAACCAATCACCTCACCACACCGATTACACCTATGTCAACACAAAACCCACAATTGCAATTATCTCGCCCAACACCAGCGATATCAAACTGAAGATAAATTGCAAATCCCTTAACCACCCAAAATTGTCGCCAAGGAATCACAATAACCAACAACACATCTGCCTACTTAAAACAATAAGTGGGGATCAGACCAGAAAGTCTAATCCTCCTAACACACGGGGCACAACAAAAGGCTTCTCGGGGCCACATTCTGCAAATGACAACGCGCTATACGACACTGACACTTTGACTGTCTGTATTGACAACAATCAGCTGTCTGACAACCAGATCAAGGCAATTAACGCAATGGTGAACGCAAACTTACCTGCATTGCTGGACAACTCGGGAAACTTAGGCAAAACACACCTGGCCGAATATACAATCAACTTGAAGCCAAACGCTATGCCACGGAAATGTAAGCCCCATCGCACAAAACAGCGTTTCTCGTGGCCAGGAATGTACAGAGATGTCAGGGAATTTGTTGACAGCTGCCCTCAATGCATAGCCACCAAACGATCACATCGCCGCGAACGACCAACCATGACGCTATTTGAACCAGTCACCGCGCCATGGCAAAGAATCTCAATGGACAACAAATGGCCTATGCCACGAACTGCAAACGGAAATGCGTACATTACCGTTGTTATAGATCATTACTCATGATTCATAGTGTCCTTGCCTTCTAAAAATCTCGAAGCTAGCACACTCGCAAAAGCTTTCTATGACAAAGAATTGTTGACAGATAAAGGTACTGATTTCACAAGCAACCTTCTCAGGGAGTTAAATGTACTATTTCAAGGCACGCAGAAATTCACGTCCGCTTATAAACCTTCCACTAACGGCAGAACGGAGAGAGTTAATAATACTCTAACAAATCTTCTGCGCACGTTTTGTTACGAGAAGCCTAACACGTGGGATAAATATTTGTCGTCAGTTACATTTGCAGTGAACACTACAGTACATCGCACCATTAACATGTTCCCCTTTGAGCCATTGTTTGGCAGAACCCAAAGACTACCTCTGGAAACAGATCTCAGATCAGCGGCCGATAGTATTCAAAGCAGAGGCGATCATTTAGACGACATCCTCCGAAGACTGCAGGGTCGCGAAATTGCATTGAAAGCCGCTGAAAAGAATGAGGCCAAAATGAAAGCTACATGGGATAAGTCAACAGATCCAGAAATTTGCCACCAGGTTCAAAGGTCCTTTTATAGTTACTGCCGTTAAAGAGCATACAGCTAAACTCACAGACCTAACCACAGCAAATTTTGTGCCAGGCATAATTGCATTCAACAGATTAAAATTTGTGAAACAGAGACCTGCAGTACCGTAACTGTGCATCTTTCCATTGTACAGAATCTAATATAATCATCACTTATATTTTAGGACTTTTTTTCATCTCTTTCAGGGCCTACATGCGTCATTTCATTAATTTTTTTTACGTAACGTTCACTGAAACACACGGCCTCCATACCCAACAGTCACGTGCGCATTCGGATTTTCGCTGAGGCTAACATTTCCGCATCGGGAGTCTAGTCCCCTGCTTTACTACTTCATTGCTAGTCCTTCCCAAATTAAAAGCCCCGCGGCCCCACTGATTGGCTGACCAGTTCTAACCTACGCTTTTCAGCCACCCCTGGTCACTCAGTACTGCCTCGCCAGTATTAGTCAATCGGAGACACCCACCCCTTGCACATGTCAGATGGCAATGAGGTTTACAGCAGCCAACCAGTCACGTTACCCCAGTAATAAGTCAGTTAATCCCCAGGAACGCGACTTTAAGTAACGTTAAGAGGTGGAGCCTAGTTAATTAGCCACTGGCTTTTATAAGCTGGCCCGCAGGTAGACAGGTCTCTTGGCTACTCCTAGACCGACCTCCATCCTCTGCAATGGAAACTATTATGGCAATTTTGCTGAATGAGGTAGTCATGCCGCACCTTGTGCTGACCATCTCACTAGAGATGCCGCACAGGTCAAAGTCAACAACGGGGTGGCGTTCCCCTGAGAAGAAGGCCGAATTCAATCTATTTTTTATTCGGCACACGCGGACTTGGTGTCACACGCACCAACTCCCTCGATAACGGAGCAACAGCTTTCACTTTTCCTCCATTTGCCACGACCATGACTTACTAACGCCGTTTTCTTTCTCTTTCAGGTATACACCCCGATACCATTCTCTTGTACATATTGCCTTCTGCCAATTTGTTGTGCCCATATAATGTTGTAAATAGCTCCGCAGCGACACCCCACCTGCCATGTGAAGCCGTTCCGTGCCAGTCTTCTATGGTTGTGCGATGACCAAAGCTATGCGAGTCATCAACACAGAAAATAGATCCTCCCGAAAATACAAACAACCCACGGACAAGACTTAATTAAATGATTTATCTTTAAATTAACTCCCATACCTTATATACGTTTCAGTTGAACGTTTGACTTTAGCTTCACTAGTGTAATTATTATTCTATTTTTTTTCGTGCCACCATTTTGCACCCGTATGCTTGCTTATTGAATGATTACCATCTCACGTCTTTCATTCATTTTAGCTCTTAACAAGTTGCCAGGGGTAGAGAGTACACTTCCTTTTTCCCAGCCGGTCTGAGCCTCATAGGACAAAACCTACCACCCTCTCCACATGAGTTAGGGTTGGGTAGCCTGATCGCGGCGCGCTAGTCAGTACCACACCCTAGTGCAGTTTACATTTACTTGGCAACAGGTTCTTTCCCGTTTCGACCTTAAACTCTAAATTCCCCAGTATCGTTCCCCACTCATTCATACATTCATAACCGGTTAGCTGTACAGCCTGTCAGCATGATACTGCTGTACCTTCTCTACACTATTAATAATTGTTTCCAAAAAGAACTTACATGAATTAGCTAACTAAGTTCTACATCTTCATTTCTACCTATTAAGTATTTATAACTGTTCCTTATGAACAATTGTTGGGAACACAAAAACAAAAACAAAACAAAAAAATAATAAAAAATAAAACTATAAGAGTTAAAACAAATTAATACAGTGATTAAATACCTAAGAGCTATTTGTTATATTAAAAGATCATACCAAAATTCTACTATTCTCAAATATTGCATAACAGTTAAATTCTTACACGCTAGCATTAAATGGATATTCATCCACCTTAAAGGGGAGGGAGATGTCATAAACAGTTTTACTTAATTTCACCCTCTCTACCTGGCTCGCCGGTTACCCGTAAGTTCTCCTTCCCCCCAATCTAACTACCTCATTATGGGGCGACCTCATTGGTGATCCGGCAAGAAGCCTCTCAGCCAATAGCACTCACCGATTGGGGGCAGCCCCGAAAGGTGACAGGTATATAAGGGAGGGAGGACACGCTCACGGGAGAGAGAGATAACCGACCATATTTAAATATCATCCTTTTCGGCCACGTTTATTAAATAAAGATGTTATCCTGTATTAAGAAGAATGAAAATATATTTCATCCTTTTCGGCCCTACAACGTCGTTTGTGTCTTCAATTCATCACGTCTTCAAAGTCGACAAAACCAAGCTCGACATCAACCCTGCGTCGTATTGTGCTGAACTCCCAAGTATTCATGTTTATTATTGCAATACTAGTTGATATTCAAACCTTAACGCAAAGTTATTATGCTGATTCGATCTCGGTACTGAATATATCGAAAGTGGCAATGGCAGTGACAGGTAATTTATCATGTCCAGTCCAATTCGTCTAAGTTCGATGGTGAGTAGATGAGATCAAAATCAGCCATTTTCGGCCTACGTATTCCGTTAGCATCGGTCAAGAATTATTTGTTGCTTGAATAGATTTATCATGCGTAACTCAATTATACGTAAAAATTATCGCTAGTGCTTATTATCATGAAGTCACTCCACCAACTGCGTCAACTGCTAAATATCAATACGTGTTCTCGTCTGTTATAATTCTACCTTACGTCTTAGCAAACAAAGCAATGCTTAAATTGTAAACTCGGATGTAATATATTTCTTTCAGACATGCTTTAGCTTTGTCATTCTTAGATAAGAACTCATCTTCTTCCAAAAGTCTTTTTATGAAGTTGCTATCTTTACTAACACAATGTTACATCACCGTATTATCCGCCACCCATTGGAGGGCATTTCACGTTATCATTTTGTAATCATGTCGTAATGCGCTGATGATTGGATTTCAGAGCAGAGAGTTTTAAAGAATGATTGCCCATTATACCTAATACACGAAGCAAATGATGAATATCCACCACTTTGGATACTAGGGGCATGCTACATCATATTTGCAAATGGAGAATGAAGCGTTAGAAATGACCACTGTTGATAATTGAACATTAACTTTAGTTTGTTGGCTGATGTGTATCAGAGAATCACAAAAGATAAGAACACAGTAACAATGAGAAGTGTTTGCTACGCCAAGCAGCTTAATAAATGCCAATCCAATGAATAAGTATATAATATTTCACGAATAACTTTTTGACAAATCAGGGTAAAAAATCGTCGGACGGGTTAAATCAATGTGTCTGTCGTTGCAAACAACATCTACATGTGATTTGTGCTTTCTATCAAGTTGTCAGTACTTACATCGTGATGTCTCTGTGTATGAACAAGTAGACAATAATCTATTGTCACTGCCCACACATGTCGTTTTGAATCGTTCCAAAAGATCTTTTAACGAGAGGCTTTAAAAGATCGTCTAACAGATAAATAAAATGACTACGTTCCTTAAGTTAATTGTGTATAAAAACCCTATTTGAAACATTTCATGAACTCAAGAGCATCAAATGCCGACTTCAACGGAAGTAAATGAATAGCTTCTTTAAGCATGATTGAACGCACATTTGTGCATAAAATATCAGCATTGTAATCAACGGCAAAGGCATTTCAGCCAAAGGTAATTAAGTTAATTGTGTATAAAAACCCTATTTGAAACATTTCATGAACTCAAGAGCATCAAATGCCGACTTCAACGGAAGTAAATGAATAGCTTCTTTAAGCATGATTGAACGCACATTTGTGCATAAAATATCAGCATTGTAATCAACGGCAAAGGCATTTCAGCCAAAGGAATATATGGCATATATGCGTTGTAGATCTGTACCCATATTGATGTCGCCCGACGATTCATGGGTTTTCACAATGAAAAGAGAGCCTAATGCTCTGCAACAAATGGTTCACTCCAACTACCTCTGCGACGAGAAGGACAAAAATGATCATCGTCAGGTGAAGCTATCATGGAATCAGCAAAAAACACGGGACTGTTGATCCATCGTCATGGGGATCAGCGTTCCTCACATATTGGGATACTGAGTTGTCGAGGCTGCCAAAGTCCCTGAATTAATCAGAAAATTCCACGTGGTGTTCAGAGACTCTATGACAAAAGCATCAAGCTGCTCACATGTTGCATATTGACATTTGTTATCTAAGAGCAGCTGCCAATATGTTGACGATACGAATAAGTGAATATCGAGCAGATATCACATCACAGGTCGGTCATACTGTCATATGCAATAATGAACCGCTGGGTTAATCTTTCAAAAATACTTATTAACACGATTTTGCCTTCAAATATTTTGGGCTGGAATTTCAGACGTGAAAATATGAACTTGTAAACATATCATGGTCCTCAGAGCGGGGCTTCGCCTACTCATTTTCTCATGGAAAGAAATCTGTAATCAATTTGATCATCACCGTTTGATACAAAACGATTTGCAGGGCTGTGGATAGCGAATATCAGGATTCGTACGAACCTGAACGGTCTATCGAGGTTACCCGTGGTGGGTCTAATGGGTTCATATCAACTGCTTGACCGCGAAGGGCAGAAACAGAGTAGAGCCAGCAGCGAGATGTCGTACAGTGTCGAGTTATAATACAACATATATTAGGCATAGTAAACACGTGCATTATCAGAAAGTACAAGCATGTCTAGGCCCAGTTTTGTTGTCCACTTGTCATGTTGGCTTATCCCATATCATCAGAAGGGATGAACTGTTGGATTGTGAATATATCTAGTAGTACGGACTTTGTCCTTAACAATGTGTCGTAGCAAATATTGATACGATCAGAGTGTTTGTGCGGGATCAATGATGCAAATTATAGTGTCTCATGCCCTGGCATGTTGGTGATTGGTGCTCATGGCAGAAGTTAAAGAAGAAAAACATATGCGAGCACAAATATGTGATCTTTATTGATAATGCACCTTAGCATCTCTCCATATCTGCCACCATGCAATATAGGCTACACTCGTGCAGTGACGAGAAGAAAATAGGCAAATGCATGGTCGAAATACAAGTCAAGCAAAATGAAATAACAATGTTTACGCAGATGTCATTTTGTATTATGCGTATTATTGGACGAACATATCTTGATCATCTGCAAGGCAAACAATCCCGAATACATATTAAATCATGGCGCAAATTAACGTCAACGTGCGGAAGGTAGTAGATATCAGCGAAAACACAGTAATCGTTAAAAATGATAATTCAGCTGGCATAAAATGGAGAATTAATGTAAAATCAATCCTGGACCATTTGGAATATTATCATCGGAGTAATCTTACTGTTCGATAAGCCGAATGTAATTGATCATTGAATTTTTCGTATAATAATTGCTAGAACGGCGTCCCAACATATCGTAATTAATGAGGTTTTCTACTCAATAGTTTGAATTACGTTAATTCTTTTAGGCAAGAGACAGGATAGAAATAGATCGTGACTCACCCATTGCAACAGCCTCGTTTGTTCTTGCTGATTGGTTCCTAGCACAAGAACGCAGGCCCTATGATTTTTGAGCCAAATAGGGGTCGACTTTTCCAATGATTCATATAAAACAAATGGTAGGTATGTTTTGTATGATTAGGCTGGATATGAAACTGATCAGTCTGGCAACTTTAAGACTAAAGCGTTTTTAGAATTTAGATGCCACGGTATAAGTGCATTTTTATCCCGTGCAATGTGATAAAAACCATGCATTCAAAAACATTCTCGACAGTAATAGATATACTTGAGCGAGAGGTGAAACTTAGGGCAAAATAATTGCAATATGCTCATGTTACCGTGTTTCGTGTAAGCTCGGAGGTCACAGTCAGCAGGATAAAATTTTAATTACTAGATCAGGGGCATTTTCAAATATAAGACAGAGAATGTTTAGTTTGTTCATGTTTCAGAAGGAATATAACGCGGAATGAAAAATCACGATACAAAACCTTTTTAGTAGGCTCACCATCAATAAATGCTAAGAGCATAGGGTGACTGATTTATTTATTGTTGCATGCATTGATCGCCTCTGCTCTCATCACGTGTTCTATATAATCAGAAAGATGATTTATGCCAACACCTCAGGCTAAAGCATCAGTGTCTAATGTGCTATAACACAGGACGGCCGATACTCGTTTAGCACAGTTATTGGATCAGGAATAGATCGGTCCAAGGTGTACACTACATACAAACACTATCAATGCTGGGCAGTTTGCATAATTGGAGAGCATTCCTCATTTGTACTGGCAAGTCTTGGAAACTCGTACGATTGTGTAAATAGTAGGTAGAAGCGCATAACAGGGGTGGATAGGAATATGTGTTAGTTAAGTGCAGACTGGTTGCAGACTTGTCCCCAACTTTGGGAAAACTCTTGAGGCATCATCAATGCATTTGTTTGTTATTCATGGCTTATCAACCCCATATACAGGATACATTATACCCTATCATAGCCTGTCAACTGGTATTCCCATCACTTAATAACAGAAGCTCCCGTGATGCTGAGAATTCACGATAAAACCCTAGATACATGACTATCATTGGTTAAATATATGCACTAGGTTGGATCAGCCAGGCGTAAATCTTATAAGTTCGAATTCTTGGGGCCGAACATTCACTAGATACATCATTGTAAGATGATAGTATAGCGTAGCTTAACACCACATACATCATTTAGTAAAATACCAACATTACTTGTAGTGTACAACCATGAGAAATCGAACATTTCACCGAGGAGATGTATCTAATAACAACTGAATATCAAATATGCAACCGAATATCGAACATAGGTTTCAGTTTAAATTCACGGAAACATTGACGTAAGTGTATGCACTATTGTCTATTGAATGTGTTGCTTCTTGGCATCACGGGATACAGTAAGCCAACAACTCATGAAATATAAGAAACGTGTCACCACATAAATGGGATATAAAACGACGACGACGTCGTCTATATATATATATATATATATATATATATATATATATATATATATATATATATATATATATATATATATATATATATATATATATATATATATATATATATATATTATATATATATATATATTATATATATATATATGATTATATATACAAATGCATACATATATATGTATATATACATCTATTTATATATATATATATTTTTATATATATATATATAGTGCCCAGGGAGCCTACACACGTAATAGGAAAAAAAATAGCCAGCTATGCGATGCTGCTGAATTGTCTAGGCTCGCGTTCCAAAGACTAAGTATTCTACTAATTCACTGTGGCAACAGCGAGTTTGGAGTGCTATACTATCAATTTTCCCCACAAAGGATGGATCACTTTTGAGCTGAAATCAAGTTCGAATGCAAATAATATCTTGGTACCTGTAAGTGTACATACTTTATAGCATAAGTTGTTGGTCAATCAATGCTATCATGTACTGAATTTGTGAAAAACGTTGGACGCAATTCTATTTTCGTTATGATTATATGAATTTAAGATGGAAGCGCCGGCAACATACGTGCACACTCCGCTTGGAAACGCTATGTTCCAAGTCGTGATTAGGTCTATGTCGTATATTCACAATTCTTTGTAACGCAGCCAAGAGAGCTAATCCCCGATGTCAATGAACAATCACTCACCCGTCTTAACACGTCTTATGGCCCTTTGATAAATTTCCCATCGTACGCTAGAAGTGCTCCCAGCACATCCGCACATCGCCGTCAAAATCCGTCGCATATACAATAGTAATGGGTTGTTTGATGTCACTGATGGCCGTGTGAACACTATCCATCAGCATTTGCGGATAATCTGATTCCATCTTATAAGAGCCACCGATAGGGTATAGACACCAACGCATGGAAAGTCACGAGATATAAACGCTACTCAACACACGTGATGCTGCATGTCTTGATCTGCCGACAGACGAGATGAGGGACATGAATAAAACACTACGGTATCCACTGAATATCCTATAGGACAAAATGTTTGAATTTTCGTGAACGGCACCGACAATTCCTATGACCTTCCCAGTAACTCATTCTAGTCTTAGGAATCATTGAAATATAAACATTGTTACAAATAGTTTCAACGTGTCTCAACAAAAACAAACGTTATTTTCAAAATTTACTTTCGACAACATGGCCGACCATAATTTATAACGACTTATCGGTGCAACAGAAACCCTTGGTGAGTTGCAGATTTGTGAAAGAAAAATACTATATATATCATTTGGATGCCTTGATGGTGGCGCGTAAAACAAATACACCATTGGTCCAACCTTATCCCAATCTGTTAGTTCAATCTGACACACTAACCAATAGATATGTAATGATAGCCTAATGTTCGATCAGTATTCTATCTATAAATTCAAATATATTTATTGCTAGTTAAGTTTCCGAACTAGGTACGATAGCCTGGTCGTACATTGATGATATTGACGTGTTCAGATATCCAATACAGCAGAACCATTAAGTGAAATAATAGGTCGAATCGCTGCATGAACTTAATTTACAGTCATTTTGCGAGGCAGTCCAACTGTGTATATTGATTCCATATCGCTAGAATGATACACTGTATGGCGAAAGCATTGCTTGTTAATTAATTACTTACAATCTCCGTTGGAAGAGATTCCCAAAGGTGGGTATTATAACTGCCGCCTCTTAAAGCGAATAAATAATTTTACTTAATACTCTTTTCTTTCTGCATGTGATTCGTGTTGGTAGTACTATTGTTAGACATATTAAATCAAGTTTCAAATCAGAATGCTTGGCTATGTCTTATTCGTGTTATGATTATTATATTTATTTATCCTATACTTACGTATGAAATATATGAAGTCGAAATATTATGATACTCATATTCCTCATAGTTTCTCTTCACTCAGTTTTTATATGTTCATTTCTAAAACATATCATAGCTCACCATGAATTACGTACTAATCAATCAAAAGGACCTTCATCCATCATAATTCGAGCAGTGTTAAGTAATGAATAAGACTATTACAAAGTATGCTACCGTGTCTGAATATGCAGTGTAACATCGCGAACTCGCCGCCCTAATATAATATGTTCTTCTACTGATTGTGAACATTCTAGTGTTTAAAGGGTGACTCTGTCCTAGGTACGTTGTTGAAGAATAGGATCGGGTAATATTGATCCACGTGAATACACGCCCTAACACGAACCAATTACTACTGCATATAGGTCTCACATGCACTACATTCAGACTAAATGGTCATTCGCTATTCCTTGCAAGATGGCTGTTAGCTAACTAGCAATAATGTTATTCATTCAGGGCATGTACCTAAAGGAGCTGATAGCTCTTGGTAAATGATGCAATGCGCGATGCATTCGTCTCTTCAATACGACCATCAATATGCGGTATGTGTTGTGGCATCAACCAACTTTTTAAGGTGATCTCCTATATGGTTTGTCATTTTTTGGCATCATCTGTGCTCATGTAGTCAGCCGTCAATATTTATTATAGATAATCGACTATAAATTGACATGCCTGCGTGCTTTTCAGCTAGTAGTTGGATTTTCTGGATTCCCGGATTGTTGCTGCCAAAAAAATCGGCCAAATGGAGTAGCCCCTCTCACCTGCATATAAAACTTGTATGGCGTGCTTTGCATAAATATAATTATCGCCCTTTGCGTAACTGTGGTATATGTAAGCAGGCAGCATACCTCATATAATTAAACCACGGGATAGAACGTATGGAATATGTAAAGTAAGGAGCAGTACCTGTATGCTTTATGCTTTTTATGCTATATGTCGTCCCTCAGACGACATATATTGCTGGCAAACTGCGCATTTATTATATCATTAAAATTGTCAATAGCTCCTCTGCTTTGGCGACTGGAAGAAAGATAACGGAAGGCCGTATGCTATGAGTTTATATAGTATACCTACTATTACAATTATCTGAGTTCAGTTGTAACCAGCTTATGCAAGCATGTACATTGTACTGCGGCCGTCGAAGTTTGCAATGACCTACCGCATCTTCAACCCGATGGTTGATAATGCATCTGATGTAATAGCATACCGATCCAAGCCTGATAGCCTGTACTGCTACGTCTTCGTCTGGCTATACTTTCCTCTCATTTGTCTTCGTCTGACTAATAAACCGTCCCAGATTCTAATAGTCGCCCCAGGATGCAGAGATATGATCTATCACTGGTTTAATCATTGAACACACATTCAGCGCCGATATCGCTCGGTTGTATGTCGTTGATTAAATCCCTCTTACATAATAAAAGCTGATCAAACCGTTTTCCTAACCAGCAGCTCCTGTGATTCAATAATTAACTGGTACATGCAGAGAATAATACCCCGCTGACAATGTTACATTGGACCGTAATGTTGTCGTGTCATAACAGGCCGCCAAACACACAATACCCCACGTACAGTTGATAAAGTTCATTCTCGCCTCGTTGATCACTTTGGCAGTGTCTCGCCATCCAGAAGCCTTACATGAGATGAAAGGCAATGTGTAAATACATTTGTATACTAATGAATGAATGATCAATGCGCAAATGGTATACTGCATTAGCCAATTAGGGGATCGGGGACTACATTGTTTTAACTTCTCGAGTTTTAGATTTCGTTAGCTGCCAACCTGGAATATTCACATGAAGTCCATGAACGACAACAAACCATCGTTTAATTATCGTAGACTCAATCATGCAGTTTCAGGTAGCCCACGTGTGGGTAATTAAGAATCTAGCTGAGCTTATGCTACCCTGCTGTACATATAATATCAATACCAAAGAACATTGTCATAGACAGGAATCGTATTGGACAGCTACTAATTAGCAGTCGTAGACTGACTGCTTGCTCTCGCAACATATGACACCATGTTTGTAAAGAGGTTTGATATTATATCCATTCAGCATTGATATCCTCCACTAATGGTAGTTGCTGCAGCAGGCATGGATTAATGGTCTTAATGCATGCGTGACAGTTATACGCTTTCCATCCTATTCGGTAGCAAGTGGATTGCGGCAAGCAAGCGTCTCTTATCCAAACCTTGATGACCGATGTAAAAATAAAAGATTCGTTAAATCAGTTGCGCATGAAAATTGTATAATTTCATTCTTAATGGCTGTCTACTACCACTTACTGCAGTAGAGATTGTCGGATTGAATGTCTTCGTGTTGAGTTGCTAATCACTTGGATGTTTAATAAGTGACATAATCTCAAAATCTGCGGCAAAGTAATAATGGAGGAAGGTCAACAATACAAATGTGCGTGATGCTGCTATCAACGAATATTTTTTTCAAATTTGTTTGGAATCATGGCTGTTGCCTTATTTCCATAGAACATGGTTGCGGTACGGAACATTTATATTGATACTGCGCATACAGGTGTAATGATATTGTTATTACAAGAACCGCCAATAATGTACACATGCTGCATCTGCAGTATTTCATTTCAGAATATATGTTACTAATCGCAATAGGTTACCCACTAATGTTAATATGTTTGTCACTGGATCCAAAATGAATCAACCAGTATATCCAAATTATCAAAACAGCGCAAATAATTATTGTTATGTATTCTAACGTTCATCCTCGTTAGTACGACAAGTATTGCCTCAATTTGCCGCTCATTTGCACAAAGGCAGCTGTTCAGAATGTTTTAATTCTGCGGTTACGTTGATTTAAAAGAGTTGTATGATTTACACAACAAAGCTGAATGTACGATATTACAAATAGCAAAAGCAGCCTCGCACCGTACAGATCAGAGTAAAACTGTAAATAATCCGGTACGGACACCAAACTGTTGGCATGTGCATATATGATAACGTTTTAAATCTACAAAGCTCGATGATTTCTCTCGCCACAATTCGTCGATAAGACTTTATTAAATCCTGTTCGGACACTTATTAGGCAACAGCATGCCGTAGAAAGGTTCATTGAATGCCATACACAGTTGAGCGTGAGCGTTTCGTTACGTGTTATACATAGATTTATACGTATTATAAATAAACATATAAACAAAAATAAATTTATATGTGTATATATATATATATAAATAAACATATAAATATATAAAATATAAATAATTAAATATATAATATATAATTATATATGTGGAAATAAATATATATATATAGGTATATATATATTATATATATATATATATACATAATATATATACTTATATATATATATATTATATAATTAAATATATAAATATATATATAGATATATATATATATATATATATATATATATATATATATATATTTTATACATATATATATATATATATATATATATAATATATATATAAACATATATATAACATATATATACATATATATACACAAACATATTTATATACATATATATATATTATATATATATATATCTCTACAAATATGTGTATGAACACAAATATGCAAATATATATATATATCAATATATACACATATTTTATCAATTTATGTATACAAATATTTACACTTCATTTACATATATATATTTATAGATATATATAAATATACACGCATATATAATTATATATACCTTTGTATATATATACATATATATATTTACCCATATATGTGGATATATATATATATATATATATTTATATACATTTAATATATTTATATAAATATATAAATGATAATAAATCTTTATATGATATATATAATTATACATATATATATAAATATATATTCATATATATATATATATATATATGAATATATGTGGATATATATATATATATGTATCTATCTATGTATATATTTTTATACAGTTTTATATATATATTTATATATGTATATATATATAAATATATGCATGTATATATATATATATATATATATATATTTATATATATATGAATATCCATATATGTATTAAATATATCTATATATATATATATTTATATACATTTATATATATTTATATAAATATATACAGTTATATATATATATATATGCCTATGTATATAAATATATATATATATTTATCGATATATATATATATATATTATATGAATATATAATATATATATATATATATATATATATATATATATATGATATATATATATATATTTATATATATATATATATTTTTTATACAGTTTTATATATATATATATATAAATTTATATATATATATATTTATGCGCGTATATATATATATATATATATATATATATATATATATATATATATATATATATATTTATCTATAGAAAAAAAGCTTAGGTTTATGTGCTGAACATATAACAATTACTTCTTATTAAGGCGGCATGGATTTATCAGTTGAATGCTGAGGACATTACTGAACGGTAAATTAATGTTCGTTTATCCATGCATTTATAAACCGATTCCATTGGCGACACATTTAAGTCAGCAGCTTGAAGGTTGGTTCTCAATGTGTTCATACCTGGCTGGTTCCTAGCGGCTGTTATGATCGGTTATATTGTTGTTCTCCCTCTTGAAAAGTGTGCGATATATATAATAGGTTATGTCAACCCTTTGGTATCGTCCGCGGCCTTTATACCAGCGTCGTTTGCAACGTTGGCACTGGCTCCAAAGAAAAGCTTTGCAAGCATTACTATCATCCTCATCAGTCACCGATTCGATATCACCTGATCGGTGACAACGACTATATTATTATTACTTCTGCACGTATGAATTTACCCATATTTCTCAATATATCCGGAGCCCAATGAAGAATTTGTCAGATAGACATATATATCCTAATCCAATGAACAAGATTATAACAACCATTGGTCGGACAGCTAGACCTACTGTAGGCATTTACTACAGCCATATCTGTCACGATTCACGGTTTCGAATGTGCTACTAAGCCCGTAACAAATGCTTGCTTAACTGTGCAGTACAAGCGTAATGTGTATCTGTCCCATGTATATCCTAACTTGCTCATGTCAATCTCGCATATTTCTGTATATTTTATGCATTGCAGTTACAGGCCAGATTAATCGACACTTTTGGGTGCACTGCTAAGCCTGTCCGACAAAGATTTCGGCTTCAATGTGCAATTGTACAATAGATTTCGAGGCATTCAATGATGAATAGGCATTGTGTTAGCGTCAGTCCAATGTCGCAGGTTTCAATGGTCACCCACGTGTGCTATGCGTTGGCGCTCACAAAAGGCGGGCATGTTAAAGAGGTATGTGCGGTGTTGGCGGAAAAAAAGATGATGCATGTATATGAATTCTTCATATTAATTGATCGTCGTCGTTTGATGCAAAATGTTTTGATTGTAACTCACAATGTATGCCAAGATGTTCTTTGAGATCTTAACGTCAAAAGCAATCTTCGAGCTGCTTGGTTTCTTTTTGGATCCAGATACCGTTGTCACACTTGGCGAGTCTAAATCCACCGCTTTACATTGAATGTTAGGAACACCGGAGAAGCCGCAGAGAAATGTGGAAGATACGAGTTGTGTTAGCTTAAATGTCACGTATGGTAAGCCTAGTACGCAAGTGCAGCATCAGAAAGAAACAGCATGTTTAGATCATGCGAATTGTTGCCTAGTCCATTATTTAAAGGAAAGATACGGTGTGTTTATCTCTTACTACAGCCGTTGTTCGTGACATATTTACATGGCAAATATTAGTCACCTCTTTAGCTGTGTCATATTGATAATATCGGATGTTGTTGCTCATAAACGGGCATAAACATTTTCTTATCCAGTTTGAATGGCGTAATTAAAACACATCACACAATGTACATGGTACTTGCATGGAGATCAATAATATTCACACAGCGCTGCAATCCAATTGTTTGGCTAGAAAGGGGAATGACTTAGCAACTGACCCCATAAGGATCCTTCATGTTAGCGTCCGTTGTATAACATGTCAGACACAGACTGCGAAGGCCATGAAAAAATGTGCTTTCTCCTGCCGTGCTCAAGACATTTCCCTGTTTTGCAGCTGCGTCATTATTGGAAGATGTCTTCCCGTGATTCCATTTAAGATATCATTCGGATATGCAATGCTACATGTCTCAAACACCACTGCGAAATAGTTTTTTCCTGACAATAGTAAATCCATGTGCAATCTTCTCCATCGTTTTGCATTACTAACAGCAACGCTGAGCGTTACTGTAGAATCAAGATGCAAAATAGAGCTTATCATTTTCTGACCTGTAAGTTATTGGTTCTGAATGTATAACTCCCCTGGGAAACTGAGCCTACTAAGTCATGTGTGTTGTACTGGCAATATAGACGCCTTGTAAGCTGGGTGGGGCTTGTTGCATTATGAAGCCCTCACTAGAAATCATAAGGTCCACTTCATGTGTTGGATGGTGGTTAAGAATAAAGACAGTTCTGTTCCGGTCTACACGGTGTCGTCCTCGTGTGTGTGTTTCTCAATATAGTTATTTGGACATAACATAACATGGTGGCAGCAAGTGAGATCTAAAACGACCCATAGTGATTAAAAACAGTGTTTTTATCTTCCGCTAGTCAGCAGTGGAAACGACTGTCGTCTTGAGGTCAGTGACACCGGATTTCAGTGAACCGAGCAATTCACCTCCTCAACGACCCCGCTCAAACGCACATGGTCGGCGACGGATTGTGTGACTGTGGTGTTGGAATGTCGAGCAACAAAACGAGCGCAAAGTGCAAATCGCAAGTAAGCTTCTACATGTGACAATATCAGGTCTAGTGATCGTGTTGGACGTTGTGGTAAATAATTGCATCGCGTCAGTGACAGTGTGCAGTTTATCGCCCGCCAAATCATGTCGGATTCAAACCCAGCAGCAAGCGTGCAGTACGTGCACTCAAACGATCTAGCCGGTATCAAGTTGCCCTCATTCAACTGGGACAGTGACGATTTGCCTCATCAGTTTCGCTCATTCAAGCGTTATTGTGAACTGTTGTTGTCGACTCCTACGTACAGTAACAAAACAGGTCACGAAATTGTTAACTACATCCTACTGTGGTTGGGACCCAATGCTTTAGAAGTCTACGACAACTGGTCTCATCTGACAGTAGAGCAGAAGAAAACGCCAGAGTCAGTGTGGCAGGCATTCCAAGACTATTTTGAGCCCAAGGCTAACTATAGACTTGCCCGTTTTCAATTTCGCGACATTTGTCAACAGTCAGCTGAGCCCATTGACACCTTTACAACTCGTCTTAAGGTGCAAGCACGGAAGTGTAAATTCGAGGCTGCTCTCGAGGACATGCTGATCGACCAAATCATTATTGGCACTGTGCACAACCCCGTTCGTAAAAAGCTACTAGACCACGATCCAGAGAAGTTGACACTCGACAAAGTTCTTGACTGTGCTCGAACATACGAGGCCACACAACAACAACTCAATCAGTTTTGGCAGGCTACGAAGGTGGATAGCATCCATCAAAAGCGAAACAACCAAAGGAAAGGACCGATTCCACATGCTGAATCGACCTCAAGGAACACATGCCACTTTTGTGGTGGGACTAGACACCGTCGGGAGGAATGTCCCGCTCGCGACCAGAAATGCAATAAATGCTCTGAGCTTGACAGAATGCTGGACCTAGATGTCATCCGCCCAGTGAGTGAACCTACAGACTGGGTCTCGAGCATAACATATGTTCAAAAACCAAACGGGTCTCTCCGCATTTGTTTGGATCCGAAAGACATCAATAAGGCGCTAAAGAGGGGTCAGCACCGCACCCCCACACTTGAAGAGGTCACACACAGACTCAAGGGCGCCAAAGTGTTTAGCAAACTGGATGCCAAGTCCG
>CM067343.1:41211259-41281259 GCA_034190875.2 Urechis unicinctus
TTAAGAGTGACATTGTTAAAGCATGTCTAAAAGAAATATATAACATCCGAGTTAAAACTAAATCTTTGCTTTGTTTCCTCAGACATAAGGCGGAATTACAATAGACGAGAATACGTGTTGATATTTACCAGTTGACGCAGTTGGTGGAGTTACTTCATGATAATACTGACCAGCGATAATTTTGCACGTATAATTGAATTACGCATGACAAATCTATTCAAGCAACAAATATTTCTTGACCGATATCTGTCGATGCTGACGGAAAACGTAGGCCCTAAATGGCTGATTTTTAACTCATCTACTCATCACCGATCTTAGACGAAGAGAACTGGACATGGTAAATTAACTGTCACTGCCATTGGATTATTTGGTTGATGTTCGTAGATGGATGCTATACAATCATCAGAATTTCGCGTTATATGTAGACTTTTTTTTTTGATTTTTATTTTTTTTGATTGATTGATTTATTTGTCAACAACAACAACATATCATACATTATAGATAATAATTCGAGTAAGAAATACAAAGTTTGTTGTGACAATGAGGACGAGACATCATGAGATGTATAAGTCCTCGTAACATGTTCAAAAGAATAAATTGCTTTTAAGAGAAGGACATTCAACAGAATAAAAAATAATTTATCATACACTTATGAGTATAGTACTGAAAAAATAAACAAAACCATGTGCCCGGAGAGCATACTTCAAACAATGTACTTAGCAAGAATATGAATTCGTAGAGCTATTTTAAAAGAATGCAATGAGCAATATACATTAAACTTAGTGCAATTTGCGTTCCAGATATTCACGCCTTTCGAGCGCACGCTATTATAGGCAACTTTCGATTTAAATAACGGTACAATAAAATGTCTAGATTGTCTTGTAGTAATTGTTTGATTAGAGGGTTTTCGTCGAAACATTAATTTGACAACATTAGGCAAATCACCTCTATATAACTTAAACATAAACAACATGATACAATATTCATACAACTCAGTAAAACGTAACATATTTAAGGATTTAAAGAATGTCAATGAACATGTACGCTTTGGCGATCCGGTAATTACTCTACAGCATAGTTTCTGTAATTTGACAATAGAGTTTGTATATTTCTTTGCAGCTGTACCCCAAACTTCGAGACAATATATTATGTATGGGTATAGAAACGAATAATACAGAGCATTTAAGGTACTTGTTCTAAAAATATTTTTCGCCTTACAAAGTAAGCCGATATTTTTAGCAATGTTCAATTTTATATGTTGAATGTGAGGCTGCTATGTCAATTTGCTATCTAACTTGACTCCCAAAAATGTTGTCGAGTTCTCTCTCCTTGAAACCTGATCATTGATATAAAGGGTTTTATAATGTGTGTTAAAGTGCTTTTATTATGGTTGGAGATATGTCATCCCAACCTGGACTTGAGTGTTTCAGGGATTTTACTATGATAGTTACCTCTATTTTATCTGTGTTTCTGATAAATATAGAGTCAGCATTCGTATACTTTAAATATTTAAGAACATCTGCATTACAAGCAGGGATCTGTTTTTCAAGCGTAGGTCCAATAGTTTTACCATCAATGATGAATTCTTCTGATAGTTTGGTCTGCTTTTTCTTATTTAGGACGTTTTTAATCAACTCCCACGACTTCCTCATGTTACTTTTGTTTTTAGAAAAGGCATTTTCATAGTAGTTTTGTTCACAGGTCTTTATTAGTGAACGCAATTTACATTTGTAGCGTTTGTATTGAGTTTGGTTGGTCAGCGTGGGGTATTTGGTGCTTTTTATATACAATTTTTTTTTACTTTGATAGATTGCTTGAGTCCCAATGTTAGCCATTTATATTTATGTTTATATTTCGATTTTGATAGTTGAATTGGGAAGCAGGCATCGTATGGATCTTTAAGAGTACAATATAACCTTGTGTATGACTCCTGGGCGTCATTGGTGTCTAAAACATCCCTCCATTCAAAGTTCCGCAGAGAATTTATCTACTTTTCGGGCCGAGATTTGTCTGTAGTAAAATTGGTCATATTCAGTATTAGTTTTAATGCCGTGGTCGATACAGAACACTGGAAAATGGTAACTTACATCTGTACACAAAATACCGGATATATAATTGTGCTGTGGTTGAAAATTGGTAAAAATATTGTCTATAAGTGTGGCGGAACGATTTGTTACTTTCATGGGTTTGGTAATGAATGGGGTAAAAGAGAAAGAATACATCATTTCAAGGAATTCTGCTGTAGCGACATGGCTATCTACATTTAACAAGTTAATGTTTACATCGCCCATTAAATAGCAGATTTTGTTTTCATGCTTTATACTAGACATTATATCATATACATGATCTATGAAGTCACTGATTGAAGTGTTCGGTGTTCGATAGACTGCACCAATTATTGTATGTTTATGATTATTGTGAGATTGGAGAGATATACATTTAGTAATTTCAACGAAAACACATTCAATATTACAGTTGCAGATCGAGAGGTCATCTCTATTACGATAATGTAATTGATCATTAATCAGGAGAGACACCCCTCCACCTGGTTTATTTGTTCTGTAATAATTGACTGTATTGTAGCCGGCTGGACTAAAATTGCCAACTGTTATATCTGTCAGCCATGTTTTAGTGAGAGCAATAATGTCAAATGAGTATCTCAAAGAATTAATATAGGCATCAAGATTGGCATAGTTTTTTTGAGCACTGCGAATATTCACGTGCATAAGTGATAACATGTCAGAGTTAACTTGAGAAGCTTTACAAAGTGCGTTGAATTTATCTTCTACATAATAATTACAGTTTGCTATGGTATAGTCTTATTGATTTCCGTTGTAGTAATTCATATCTGGATCAAAAGCGGACAGCGGATTTTCTTGTTCAGTATCATTAAGTTCATGTACATTCAAAATCATGCCCTCTACATGTGCCTTGTTATGTGGTACACATTCCACAATATCATTAATAGCATCCATAAAGTCTCTATCATCATTAAAATGATTTAAAAGGGAATATACATTGCACCAATTAACACGAAACCAATTGTTGCATTCTCTGGAGGTGTATAGTGAATCATTTCTACATACTGGTGACAGACAATTTAAATGAGTAAGCCGACAACATATGGAACATTTTAGATAAAAGGAATGAATGTGCACACGTTTGTTACATATGTTAAACAAATGTGATCTTATAGTTGATTCCATAAGTGTACAAAATGGTAGTGCTGGTGTATATAGTACACAATATATGGATATAAAGAATGGTGATGAGACTAACATAAAGGCGGTTTCGTACAACGTTATTTCACAGTTTTAAGGTGTCAATTTGGTGATCAAAGGGCATGAGAAGAGATAGACGTGTTACTCGACGTTTATACACAAGGCAAATGCTTGGATAATTGAAAACGCTTAGAAGATCAATCTACCTGGGGGTAGTAAAGAATTACTTACTCCAAGAATATAACAATATTGAACTATTATTATTCCTTGGTAGACAGAGTAAAAATGTTAATATAAGAGCCAGCTTACTTTCACAAACCGGAGAAACAGCTACTTGCTTTTATATAAATAGACCTCAATGCATAGTACGGCTGTTGTAGTTGCGGTGGTCCTATGGTCTACTTGGCAGGCTAAACCCACTTTACATTAACTACAACTAGACATACTATTGAAAAATATTCACTAGCTTCCAGGAGGCCCCATGAGACTGTAACTTTCAACGAGCAGTGATGATAATTTTCAAGATTTTTAACTTATACAAATGTGCGTACCAGCTAAAGCCAGCCATTGTATATATCATCACTCATCTATTGTCAAATGAAGAGCTCCTGAAAATTCATGTGGATTCATACCGATAGCCCTTTTCCATTTATGATTTTGCAATATTGTCCCATGCCGAGCGCCTAATTACGAACGACAGCAGCAATGTTTAGGCAAGGTAATCTGCAATGCCTTGTTGGGTGGGTTGGAGTGAATCGTGTGCATAATGATAAGTCACGATATGTGCGCTCTAGTACATGCGTCTATATAAACGTTTTGTGAATTTGACATTATGGTCATGCTATACCGTGACAAGTTGCCCAACTATAAGTGTCTAATATCTAAACGCTTTCATCTGATGGAATTATGTTGATTGATTATTACAACTTTTCAGCAGTTGACTGATGTCCATTTGCTAAACTTGCAGCCACCTTTTATTGTCTATGATGAAGCAACGATTCCTTCAGCAACAGACCAACATTGAACAGAAGCGTGTATGAGGTTTTGATGAATCGTTGGGGTTTCTACATTGGTCGTGTGTTTCGTTATTGTTAACTTTTATATATTAGACCGCCCTCGTTAATGCTGGGAGGACATATCAACGAGATTCATACACAATAGGGATCGCGAGTGCATCATGGGGATTAACAGATAAACAGTTCATCGCAGGCCGAACATGACTGTAATCAATTTGCCTTTTCAGTAGACCAAGCATAAATTGCGTATTTAGCCGAACAAAATCATAGCCATTGTTATTTCAAGACGAAAGAAGAATTGGGCGTTCATCTTCTGCCTTGTAACGATGGTTGCTGTGGTCGGATCCGCTCCCGGCGTAATGTTTATATCTTTGTAGCGGAGAATCGTTTCTCCAGCAGTGGTCAGGTCTCATTATAAATGACACTGTGCTCTCTCAATCAACTTAATCCAAACGACCAAATCGTAAACAGCTATTAACGACAGGTTTTGACAGATTATCATATATAAAGTCGGCCGTTGTGGAGGTGATTTTTTTGGAGGGATCCAGTCGATAAGTTACTTCAAGTGGTACGTTACAATTATAGATTAGTAATAATGACATTGTATGTACTGTGGATATTGACAGTCTGCAGTAAGCATTAGTGCAAACAATCTTCTTCCATATATCCATGAACCATTATGGGACATAAAACAGCCTCCGTGACTTAATTCATAGCTAGCACATTTATATCGCCGCTTGGTTGTCTACCAGGGGGGTATTTAAATGAATAGCACCATGACCAGCCGTACTCTATTAATGGAACAGTTATATTTTTTTTACTGTGATGTCTATAGTCGGACCCACTCCCGGCATTATGAGTAGAAGAGGCTAGTTCCTTGAATTCAGGAGCGATTTTCTCGCCTACTTAACCGCTCTCCTCGCCATTTGGCAACTTTATTAAAACCTGCAAGGTGACCCGTCTTTCCCTACGTTGGATTGTCCGCTAGCGCAATAATTGAGTGAACAGCACCATAAGAAATTGTATTCGAGGCATGGTTCAGTAATTGTTTTTATTCTGATGTCTCAGTCACTCACCTAGTTCACGATGAGACGATTTGACGATTTACACATTTAAATAGTTATTGAATTTCACATAGCAGTGCTTCAAGAAATCTTTTTCGAGTGAAAGGTATTTCTTAACTTGAACATCGGTACATTGATTTACGATCGTATATATATATATATATATATATATATATATATATATATATAGAGATATATATATAGAGATATATATATATATATATATAGATATATATATATAGATATATAGATATATATATATATATCTATCTATATATATATATCTATATATATACATATATATATAAATGGATATACATATATATCTCTATATATATATATATATATATGTATATATATATATATATATATATATATATATATATATATATATATATATATATATATATATATATATATATATATATGTGTGTTCTGTCTCTCTAGCTGCAGCCGTCAATCGGTTGTATATCCTATCCCCTATATATATATATATGTTCTTGTCTCTCTAGCTGCAGCCGTCAATCGGTTGTTATGTCCTCATTAGACCGAAATTGAAAAGACAATACCCCTCGCTAAGACCGCTGATCTGTTAATGCAGATGTAGTTCCGCAATCTAAGACCCTATCGAACACATTTATCACGAAAATGTGACATTAATCAATTTAGCTTATTTTAACGAATATCATTGCTGTTAATTGTTGTCATTGATGGTATGACCGGTCAGTTCCACGAGAGCACCTGTATTTATCAGGACCGTTTTCCTGTATCGTCAAACAGGTAACTTCAACAACACCATTTTTCACGATCTCTTGAGACGACTGAAAGCGTCATTTACTGACTGTGACAGCTGGATTGTGTTCAACTTTGCCATACTCAGAAATATATCTATATCTTGATAGTAAGTTAATAAACATGTATCTGCTGTTTGCAATGACCAGCACGATGATTTAAACCGTGGTCTGCTCTCAATAAGTGTTACCGTAGCATCCTCGGAACCTCAAGATTTTCAAACGGTTCATTATGTAATATAAAATATAAATCTTTTGGTTTTGAATTTGCTAGGCTGCGTTGATACAACGTCTATGCTGGATATACAAATGGAGAATCGGTGGATAATGGATAACGCCATGAAGACCCGTCTGCCTTGGAAAAGGCAATAATCAAATACTCCAAAGCCATGACATATGTTATACACAAAAATTCCCTCGGTAGCTAATATACATGAGTGCCGATTGGTGGGGAAATAGGAACACAGCGTACTAACGTCATTATAAGAGCATCCTCGTTTTCCCAAATTCGCAAAACGGCCTTTTGTATATATTTACACTAACGGGACGACAAAGTAGTGCTATGTCAGCTGCAACACTATGGTCCTGTTTCACGTAAAAATCAAATTTACATCACCTTAGATATGCAAAAAATATATATTACCTTTCAAGGAAGTCTAGTTAGGACGAAATTGGCAAAAAAGCAGTTGTGCACCGAAGGTCATGAGAATTCGCGCAGATGTTTAACTAACGGTTCATTATTGAGCGTATACAATAATACATCAATACTTATCCGTTGTAAAATGAAGAGCACCCGCGAACCAATTAATGCATACTGAGATGCTATCTGGTAACGATTCATGTTTATGATTGACCATTATTACTCCCATGAGGACGGCCAAGCTACGGTCTCCAAACGATAGCACCCACGTATAGACCAAACAATTTAAATGTTTCTCTGTTCGGAGAATTGTTTGGGATGATTCCTGTGAATAATGAAACCTCTGGCTGGCTACTCCAAAGTGTATGCACCTATTTATGGAATGATTTTTTATTTGATATAACAATTATAATGATGTCGCATTAAATCAATTTCGGCCACCTTGATCATGTACAGTGCCCTGCACTATGACATGTTATTTAATTGTTCAGCGTTCCGTATAAAGGCGTAACATTTATTGATTATTGCAAATATACATCAATTGACTGATGACCATTTGTCAAATAAATATTTTGTATGGTGATGCAACAAATCATTCAGCACTGGACATTTTATAGAAGTTTGTAAAAAGCGTTTAAAATTATTTAGGAATCAACATTGTTCCTGCGTTTCGTAGTGGTTTTCTTTTTTATACGTAGCCGTCATTAATACTAATGTAAGGACATATCTGATGGGCACATACGATTACATTAGGAGTGGTAACTGCTCCGTGGGGACATTTGATATATGATTACAGGTTCTCGCAGATCGATCAAGACGTTAATCAATTTGCCATTTTAACTGAACAAGCACAAAATGTATACCCAACCGAACTATTGGCCATATATACGTCTTGGTGGAACCTCTCAGCCATATTGGGTTTTCATTGTGGGGATATGTTGTGATTTATATGTTATGTAACATATGTCAGATTTTGAACGGATATAGGGTAAAATAGTTACCTTCTTGCTTTTGTGATCCTCGCCAAGCTTATATATGTCGGCGGGTTCTTACCCCTCAAGGTGTTATGCTTTACCATAACAGACACGTCATACGTGACGATGTGAACAATGCTCAGCAGTACGCCAAGATACATAATTTTAATGGCTTAAGATTCATAGACGATGTCGAAACAGAATATGGCCTCTTTTGGTTCTTGCCCATTATAAAATATAATATGTTGATATTGAAAAACCATCCTAGTTATCAGCCTTGTTTGCTGCATCTTTAACTTGTTAACCTGATCTATCAAATGTAATGTAAAAAGATGCAGGTATCGCGTTCAATATGGTTTAGGTGCTGTCTTAGTTCATCTGCTGCTGGACAATGTAACTCTTCTTAATGATCCTCTTTAAGCATTGCAACATTGTCTTCATGCCGGCAAGAAATCTTATGAATGCCTGTTATCTGACGAGCACATCTTTAACTCCCACTTACAATACGATCCATGAGTATCATTATTAATGTACTAGACTGTATCTGTTGAATTAAGGTACGGGTGTATAAACGGTTCCAGTCATATTGATAATGACTGAAATAGTCTGGGCACAACTTTAGTTACCATGGTTTGGCTGCTGGATATTGTGATTACATTATTTCCAGCAATCACCAAAAGATATCTGGGTGTTTTCCGATTATCACGTCAGAAACAGATAACGGGCTGACGAAGAGTTCATTGTTTTATAAGAAACAAGATAAACCTTGAACTGTTCAAAAATGAGGATGATTGAGTTTTACTGGTTGCGACTAATCAATCATATTGCTGTTGGCGAAGGCAATCCGCCGGACTGTCAATGTTGTCGTCGTCCTGGACAAAGCACTAAATGCATAGAAGCATAATTCATTCCTTGCCAATTGCATTGAATGAAGTCAGTTGACAAAAACGAATATCGACCAGCAGAGCTCAGGCATGGCATGCAATTGGAGAAGCATTTTATGAGGCATTTGAAAGTCCTGTATTGATTTTGATTGCAAAGTTGCACTAATTAAAGAGTCCCGTCGCTCGTCTGCTGTCGTCTTTATTTCCTCTCTGGTGTTCTGAAGCCATTGAATCATCAGACTACAATTAAAGCTGGCACGACAAATAGGCCCTTAATTGCGTTTTGATGTTGAACTTAATGATAATGCTTCTTGTTGTGTAGGTCACATCGACGAAACATGGTTAAATATTGTTATGAAAGACTGTTGGTCCCGGGTACAATATGTTTAAACCCACACAGCATAAAAGGACCTATGACAAAGACAACATCGATTAATGTTATTACTATTGGCGTCAAGCTCCTGCTTGATAAGACTGCCAGCGAATATTTATCGAATGTCTCCCTGCCGCATTACCTATATATCAAATGAGCGAGGCTTTCTTGAGTGCAAAAGGTAGAATACGCTTTCCGAAGTAAAGTACATTTTAATTGAAGAAGAGAGCATTACGCAGCTAGGTAATTTTGTTCCGCTCTACCAATATAATGCAGATTATACGGTTAATAGCATGCCTGTAGGTGCCAGTGGAAGAAGGACGTTGGGTCGTTTGTTATGGCTATTGCGCTTTATTCGTCCATATAGCAGACTTATTAACAAAGCTTATCCCACTGTTTATAAGCTACACTGACCGATCGCAAATCCCTCGATTACTTCATTTGTATTGCCAATATTATCAACTTTGACTGCAACGCTGCGTTTATATTATCGAACAGCAAAAACAATCCCCGCAGCCGACCTAATTATCATGAAGTAGCTCACACTCACCACCCCCCCCCTACCCCCACCTCCCAGCCCCCACAATCAACACACGTTTTATTAAAACAAACTGGTGGGACCTGATGCAATGTTTACACACTTTGTATTGCCCCCACAAAAATTGGATACTGGCTCGTATATTTGCGCTTATGAGCTACAAAAGCAGCCAAATATTCTTCAGATGAAGGTTTTTATATCAAATGAAATGGCAAAGTTCCCGTTTATGGAATTGAAAAAGGGGCTATAACAACGCAGTAACATCGATACGGAATGGTTAATGAGTACGATGCCATATCCAAGAGACATCCAGGTTTCTTAACTTCACTGACAAACTTTACGGGACAAGACAAATCAATTGCACACAATATTATGATTGCTTTGGTGACTTTAAGCTGATGGTATGGAGAATGGTATCAGCGGCTTATATGTGCTAAGTAAACGTATCACGGTTGATACATGGTCCATTAACATACTTTCTCATGTATCTATTTACCATCGAATTCTATACTGGATAACTGATTCGTGAGCGAGATCATTTCTATCCTCGTTTCACATGTCTCGCGAGACTGTTGAAGCCAACCCAGGGATATATGAAGTTTATTTGTCATTCATGAGGATGTTCTACTGACAAGTATAATTGGCATCGTCAAGTGCTTGAGTAAATAGACTGAGGAAACAGATACTACCCAAGACACAATGTAAATTATAAGAAATACGTCAAGTTCCATTGTGAACATAAGTCCCCACGGAAGAATGAGCTGTTGCAAGGATGCTTCAAACCATCAATGAATCATGGCCTATATTTTACTTATCTAATGAACTATATTGAAAATTATATTTCATACATTTGAGGGATCATGTTCAGATTGGATGGTATCAAAAAAGCTTTTCTCCTCCCAATAATCACTCAGTACTACTACTCGGACCGACCTCGTACTACTTCCCTTCAATCAGATGACGAATTATTGACTATCGCATCGTGGCTACTGAATCAGTTTCCAACCAATGATATGACGCTGCATTATCACATCTAAACGGCTCACGATACTATATGGCACTACGGTTTGTATAAGAATTACGCACCCATGTCTATTACGAATGTTGTCGCATCAAGATGTTAATACAATTACCTTGCCGTCCATATAATGCGTAAAACGAGGAAACGGCCAAACAATAGTTGTAATGATTAAGTGTTGCATAATTTCCCAACGAAACACAAGATTGTCGAATAAATATACCAATGGAGAGTATTAATTTTCCTCACTCTGTATTCCTCTTTTGTGGAACTTTTGCACGGGACTAAATGGTGCGTTATCATTGTCCCCTTTGTCGGCGACCACTTGCATCTTATAGAAAGAGGGCACCAAATGATCGAGAATAAATCAGCGTGCGGTGAATACTTTCGGGGACAAAATCCATTGAGTGTGGCCTATTTATAGAACCATTAACTTAATGTTCAATTTTGAAACTAAGTGATATTAATGAACGATTATTGAGATCAACAAATCTGAAGCTATTTGCGACTGGCGCGGAAAAGTAATAACAACAAACAATTGTTTACCGATAATTTCGTGACTGTTGAACACCGTCTGTATATTAAACATTAAGCGATGTATTGATGTATTCACGGTATTAATACGAGGGGTTTTTAGGATACCATCCTACAACCACTGAGGCATGCAAGTGGTACGTAGCTATGAAAGATTAATAACAATGTCATTGCATGTACTGTGGATATTGACAGTGTGCAGTAGGTAATTATTAAAAACCGTTTTGGAACTCAAAACAGCCTCACTGACTTAATTTATAGTTGGCACATGTTATGTCATGTGACGAGTAGGGGGGTTGATTTTCAACCTCTTGATAAGCCAAAGAAGCTCCTACAACTCGTTCCTTGCAAATGCAAAAACCTTTCTTTCAGCCATAATGAAATATGGCTTTGCAATGGTAACATTGAGTTCTTTTGTTATCAGATTGACATTGTTTGAACCCTGATCCCCAACAATAGCTACCACATGGAATCCTATTGCACCTAGCGTGCTTATAGCATCCATTAAAAGGGGCTTCATTTGGGGGTCAGTCATTGGACCACTACTTAAAAAGTAGCCAATAGGTTGCTTCCACTGATGGAGTAAGCCCCTTGCAACAAAGACTAGAGCATGGTTTGCCAACTGATTTTGATTATGGAAGGCAAACCCCTCTACCACATCATGCCCGCCATTGTATGACAAACCTTCCTTAATGGACATTTCATCGAATGCCAAGCAAACGTATTTGGACTTTTCTGGAAGATTTTTCACTTTCATTGCCAAAGCTGTGAGAATATCACAGTTAAAGCCTTCAACCACATTAATATTCTTCATGGCAAGTTTCAGTGTTTCTACAGATGGCATGCAAAAAACACGCCTCAAGAGCCTGTAAGTCTTAGAGCTTGAATGGAGAAGGGATAGGGCCAATCCTTTGTCTTTCAATGACCACCTTTTGCCTGTTGCCTTTTTTTTTGACATTCGCACTTGAGACAACACAAACAGCAGCTGATTTTCTGGAGACAACAAAAAGAAATATTCATAATGCAAATTTCATCATCACAAATCACATAAACTTGGGACTCTTTAAAATGTTGAGATGAAAATATTGTAAAACTTTACAACCTGTGAGATATTGACTAAGAAAGATCTTGGGCTCCGCCAGTTTCTTTTTCTCTACTGTTCCGGCAGGCAGTCTCCGCCTCTAGGCATTACCTCGTATGGAGGATATCTTCTATTTCAGCCTACCCATCTTAGTACAAAAATAATTACATGATTCCCTTCTGAAGATACAGAAAATTATGCAATTTGTTCCACACAATAAACAAAACCTTTTCCTAAACATGTTTGGAAAGATGAGAGCTGTCACAGTATGTAATACCTGCATCTTTACTGTATGAATCTTCATCTAATTTCTTTTCAATATCTGTTTTCTCCATGCCTTCAGTTGCCTCTTCTTGTGTGTCAAATTCAGATGCAGAACGTGAGCATTCTGCAAGGGTGTGAGTGTGTCAATGATTTTATCTGGTAATATTTTAATTTTTAATAGTTTTTTAATGATAAAGCAAAACATATTTTGCAGGAGATCCAGAAGTAAAAACAATATTTTTTGCAGGAGCAGTTGTTTTAAAAATGAGTACAATAATGTACCTAAGCTGCTTTGAACCACAATGTTAATTTTTACAAAGAAAAATAATTTTCACAAACAGCCATTGCTTTACCTTTACAGCTCATTTTTCTTTTGCTTTTGTGTGATTACATCTTGGAGCTGGATATGGACGTTTTCCTATAGTACTTTTTGGTGGGTTGGGTACGTCAAATATCGATGGTATTGTCTTCTTGATGAGCGACTTCTTAAGGCTGTTCATAAATTGGTTGCTCTCAAAATGCTCCGAATATAGCACACAATTCTGGCTCAAGTGCCCTGGGGATTTTCCAATCAGATCCTGACGTCTAGTGTTTTGCACCCATTTCAAGCATCTGAAATGAGATTGGAAGCAGCATAGACTTTTACCTATGAAACACAAATTTTGCAAATTTTTCATTATTAAATAAAATGCCCTGAATATATTATCATCATACTAGTTATTATTCCAACAAAATAATCTATATCTTACCGATTACAAATTATAGACTTCCATGAAATATCTTATATAAATTTATGAATATCTAAAATAATTCATTCACTTGTTCTTTAATGTTTTAACCATTTGTTTTATGAAAACAATATCAGTACAATAAATAAATTGCATGCTGAGATTGGAAGGTATTTATCCAAAAGCCGTGTGTTATTGGCATTGAGGTGAAATAAGAATAAAACACATTTCATCCTGCCAAAGCACACAGTCATGGATATGTGATCATGGGAACAAATTCTTCAACATAAGTTTCTTCTGTGACATAACATTGACATAGAACTTGATTATGTTTACACATTCACAATGGATGTTTCCATATAATGCTGTATCATTTAATAATATTTATTGCTTAATAATTGGGATATCTATTGTTGATCTTGCTCCAGAAGAACCAGTGCTGCACCATCCTTAAAGTTGCTAGGATGTCACTCATCTGGAATGCAAAGTAAGTGTATTATTATTTATAGAATAAAAAAAAACATCGGTTAAGGATGGGACCATACAACTGCTAGTATAGGTGGCAAAGATTATCATAAACACTGCCTTACATCCATCTTCAAAATACCCTATTATAAACACAACCTTATGTTACTGTTAGACAAATAGTACCTCAACATAGATAAACATATGGGTCAAACCTCAAGGCAAATAAACCTGCAACATATATAATAATCATGAATAAATAAGGCATTCAACCAATAGTCATTACAAAGAAAAAAGCACAATAGGGTCTTCATGGCCATCTAATAAACGGGTAATAATTGCTTAAATATATGGCAAATACTGCGTGATTACCGATTCAATCGTACAGGGTTTATCTTCCCACCGCCGACTTTCTTAAAACCCACTTAATCTGTAATGTTTACATTAGTTACCAGCAAAACAGCTTCCTTTATCGCCCACAGTAATTTTACTTGGAAATCATGTAGTGTATTCAACTCAGACTTACCTTTCCTCATCTTTAGGGAAGCAAAAGAAGCTTGTATCCCTTCGATTCTTTCTACAATTTGAACAGTTTATTGCAGCACAGAAGTGCCCATTTGTTTTTGACTGCCAGACAGACATATTCGCAAGTTGGTTTGTTGCCGCGAGTTGAGTAGCTTCCACAGAGGTAGGGGGCGCTGCCTACACGGTAGCACAAAATTTGCCGGGCGAATCGCCGAGTCGGGTATCTTATTATAACAAGATCTTTGGAGTTATCATCTGGCTCTTGTACTGATACATGGATGATTTATGATGTTTCACATTTTAAACAAATTATCCCTTTATTATTCTATCATTTTTATTTCTGTCCTAGGATATGTCCATCTGATTGGAATGCTGTAATGACTATATACCTATGGGAGAGTTGGAATAGCTGCGAAGAGATGGCACAATTTGTGTTCAGTATGCGCTGCTGTTTGAGCCATTATCAGCATGAATAATCTGTTAATCTCCGACACGCCCTCTAGTGTAATGCGCGACCTCTTTACATTGCTCGACTGACAATCTGATTTTCAAATACGCAGAGTGGTGTTTTGGACTGCTAAACACATATGAGTTATCACCACATACCTGACAGTCATACCGAGCTCCCAAGTGACATCTACCCCTGTGCAGTAGTTTAAATACGCCATTTTAGGCTCTGTCCCCAAGCAGAATATGCTTAAGTCGGTGAATTACTTGTGTATTCATCACCAATAACCTGCATGTCAGAGAATAAGACGCTATATTCTGCATCCCACATCAGCGCTAACCGCAGTTATCACAAATGATGGTGGTTATTGCGCTGGAAAATCGCAGTTTGGTTGATAATATTAACATGTAGCAGATTAATATTTTCCAAGGTAAATTGTTACATAAAACGGTGCGAATGTGATGTTAATACATTAAACACCAGTTGTTCTGGCTCGCAGAAAAGGCAACAGAAAATAATTAAAAATAGGCACGTGGTCTGATATAGGGAGTCGATGGAGTCTAATAGGCCTTTAAAAGTACCTTGAATTGCCTTCGACGTTTTGTCCATATTTTGGGAGATAATTTCTCCAGTTTTTTTTTCGATGCGACTACGTCCCAACATATATGGGTGTTGTATCCTCGATTTGATGCGAACATCACTTGTTAATGACCATCAATTCCACTGTACTATATGTTTATACGCTCGTCGGTTTATCTGCACGGTTATACGTCAGCCATCTTCTTACAGAGTTCCAACAGTACTGTGAATATGGCACCTAGCAAGAATTTTATTTGCATTGTATGCCATCAGCGCCATGGTTATCCCATAAATATTACGAGAACAGCTGGTACTCAATGCAGACCCGAGGTTGATGGCTAGACATCATTCGGTCGAGCTTTAACCGCCGAGCGCTGTCCACCTCTAGAATCATTCAAATCGACGGCAGTCCCCTTTCAGGCAAATTGAGTTTTGTATACTGTGGTATTCACCCGTTCGTTGTGTTTATCAACGCGGGGAGCCTAGACAGTAATAGCTTGCTATTTCGGTTACAAGTGCTCGCGTAGGTTCCATGGATATCATATATTTCAATCATCACACACCCGTCTTCACACGCCCCGTAGACTTTTGATATATCTATCATCATGCGCATCGTAAGCTCCCGCACTACCTACACAATGCTGGTCAAATGCGACCGTATACAATAATGATGTGCTTGCGGTATGCTGCTTATGGCCGTGTGAATCGCATCAATCAGCATTTGTTTATCATATAATTCCATCTCGTTCCAGAGTCGGGCAGCAGTATCTACACGTACGCACACACATCAGCAGGAAGGACACACAATGCAAGGAGAAATCCATAAGCGTCCTGCTACATGTCTATGCATAAACCGGCTTGCGAATAGCCAAGGAAAATAAAAGATACCGAAATGCAAAGCAGGTGAAACGTGCGCGTTATAACGTAACCAACGGTCGGATCAACTCTCCTCAATATTAACATATGTGCTTATTTGAAAAGAGATTGGACAAGATCGTGTAGGACACAAAAAGGTGACATCAACTACGCGTTCCACCACAGCTTGATAGAAAATCTAAACTATACTATTGAAGAACACGGACCTCGCTTTAATTCGGCCTATTTGCACCTACCTGGCACACATTTGTAGCCACTGGTAGCCATTGATATCGGGCTCTATCGATCATTTACACAATCATGTGTGTATTTTTGAGCCAGTGGCGGGAATATTGCGAAAAGATATATCTCGTAGACTAAACTAGGGATTTTATTCACCATAAACATGGAATTCATATCAAGTGTGAGTTTCGAATGCTGCATTTTAGGGATTATGAATGAGTATGCTAATGCAACTTCTCGGGTTTCCCAAAGATGGTGACCAGTCTCAACTTACCTAACACATCCCGCTATTTAACTGTTTTACGTTTTGTCGCGGGTGTATCAATGAGTTGCAAGCAGAATTAAATGATGCCACCGAATAAAGCAAACTGCAAAGCTATGATAGAGTTGTCATGTAGTGTTTACTTGGGACCGATCTTTTTCTGATCCAATAACTGTGCTGATCGTGATTTTGCCCAAGGTGTTAGTATAAATCATCTTACTGATTACATAAGCCGCATAAACACTGGACGTACATGAAGCACAATTGATCGTGTATAGTCCAATATTGTTTTACTTTAATTTCATCTTTCGCTCAAGTATATTTGATTTACTCTCGAAGATGTGCACTTATGCATTTTCTTCGTCATTTTGCATGGGGATAAGAATGCGCTAATACGGTGGCTTACTTATTCATCCAACGATTGCGTTATTGGTGAACAAGCGGCCGTGATGACCATTTTCTCACCCAGCTTTTTGTCCATTAAAAATCCATAATAAGATCTCTTAAAAAATCTCTTCTCCCCTAACTCACTTAACGTAAATGCATAGGTTGAATATTGTTTGTCTTACGATTAATTACAACCTGGGCTCCCTACTTCGCTCGAGGATCGGATCATGTTGTCTGATAGGCCGTCGACAACAACCGCATGAGGATTAGTGAGAATAAACCCGACATTTTATCGAAAAGTACTAATGTTAATTAGTGTTTTGAAATCCAAAAATAATAACCTCTTATTGAAATTCACACTTCGGAATAGTTGTTTATTATAATAGCATTACCGGCAATCGAAGTACACACCAGCATGCTAAGATGAGAGCGCTATTGCTTAGCCCATGCATACTTGTTCTGTCGGTTCGAAAAAAAGTTCCCTCATTTGTTAATCTGTGAGTGTCTTGGCGCTCATTTGCCGCTACGTCTTGGTCACTGATTCGTACTGCCAGGTCATATGGTGATAACATTCAGCGTTAAGGCTGGAATAAAAACTTTTGTGAATGTAAATCGTCGAAAACATAGGGCATATTTTGTAAAATTATTTCCCACCTGATTAAACCTTATCAAATGCATTAAATAGATCGAGGTGATGCGCAGAGGTATTCATAAAGCTGACTGTCTAGCATATCTCACACACAATAATTGTGTAGGCTTGTTGCCATGCTTGAATGGTCCTGTAGCAAAGACGCAAATCCCAAGACTTACATCCAACTAATTTAGTGCATATAATACCATGGTGCACGGCTATGTGGTGGCAGATTCACCACGACGATATCAATGCTGCATCTCGTATATCTTCCATAACGCCATTGCATTACTTATGTTAAACTTGTGGCAAGATTATGTAACCACACAACGATCCTTGGGATAAGCAGTTCTCATTCCTTATGGTCGGTAGCACAAGCGCAAAATAAAAAACTCGTCTCTTTCCTGGTTTTGCCACAACGTTCACGCAAATTGTCAGTATTTCTGCGTTTGAACTGCATATTTCAGCTCTTTTGGTAATTTGCATATGCGAGAGCTAACTTTGCTTAGATAAGATGAAATTCGAACTAGTTGCAACTTATTGCAGCCACCCTGATGATATATATTAGCGGGAATGATTATTGTCAAGGCCCATCAGAAGAGCGGGTCATCTTCAGCGCACGCATTTCGCGATTTAATTTATTAAAACGTTGTAGGCGAAAAAACATGCTATTGGCATGCTGATGATGTTTGTTTTACCACCACCCCCACCCCCCTCAAACTCCTTCCGACCACTGCCCGATACACCACAACACACTGTTGTGAACACAAACACATACACACACACACACATACACACACCGATCCACTGTTGTGAGAACTTTGTAAACGTTCTACCGGTTATTCATTGAACTGATACGAATTCGTTATGGCCTTCTTTTGTTCAACATATTGTTCAGGTGGGCCTGTAAGCCAAATATATGTTGCGACGTGAATGCAAGCCATATCACAAAAACTCACTTAAACATAGGTTCGTTATTAAATGCATCTATATAACTTCGTTACAGATGAGTGAATGATCTACTATCTAACATGCACTTGACTGTAAATGAAAGGAAATGTCTGCATCCGGGCTCCTAGTACATTACAAGTGCATTAATTCGCTTTTGTTTGGCCCATTAAACGCTATTCTACAGCCGAGCGCAAAGCACTGTTCAGAGTAATCTTGAGTTGGCGTGTCGCTGAATCCACGAGAGTGTTGAAACGGTTAAGGACTACTTTATTCAATCTTCATTGAGCAGTGCCATTAATGGATTAATACGGTAAAATTAATTGATGAATTTACAATATTTTGCGACATATCATAGGATCTGTCTGATGCTGGAATATACCCAAGCTGCTTAAGTACATATGCCTGCACATTGTGCTAAGCAGCAGTAAGAATTATGGCTGTAGTTGACGTTGAAGATAACGTGCATTTACGCGAGTTTGCATGGAGGTACCTGGAACACTGCAGATATATATATAACAGCTTGATATATAACAGATTGCCAAGTAAGAATTAAATGTCGAACACATAATTCTACAAAACGAATACAGCTGTAACTACACAAATGTGCTAAACTTCCATACAGCCGAAATTCACATACACACAATATAATTTCAAAATATATTGTTTCATTGGTATTGCCTGGCCTCTATGGCACTCTTCTAAGGCTGGATGTCTGCTCTGATGTCGGTGTCTTTTAGGAGATGCTTGCTTGAAATTATCGATTCCAGCCCTATGTGTGTCTTTGCTCCTTTTTCTTGATAACACATATAACAATATAGAATATATTTTGGTGGTAAAGTGTTCCACAGCGACATGAATTACCCCATCTATACCCTTTTAACTAAAATACCCCTTATTATAAGTAACAATTTCTATAAGAGCTAATATATAATTCAAAACACATACCGACCCTTCAGTATCCACTTTCTGTTCTATAGTAGTACATGCTCACATAACGGTTACAGCTCTCCATGCCCCACGGACTCATTGACGACATGCCTAGTGACAGAGAGCAAATTTGCTCTGAACAGATCCTCATCAAAGTCGCTTGAGGCATCACACAAGTAAACATGATTGGAAATGCTTCTGGCCCATCCACGCATGATAATACTGTCGTGATTTCACGTGATTAGTCTAATGCGATAAAGTGAACGGAAGAAAGTATGTAGTCTTTTCATTTCCACTCGGCCAATATTGTCTTCTTGATCCCTTCATTTTCAAATAAGTGCATGGTTGTCTCTTACGCCAGCATATACATTTGGTATGCTACCATGTTGCTCTGAAAGCAATAAGAAGGCAATTGATAGTTCAATTGCAACATGACGATAAATAATACATCATGTACCAGTCATGTATTCCTGAAAAAGTTGCATCTCTAGTATGTTCATGTCTTTAGATCCATCAGGGTGTCAGAGCCATACACATCATCTCGCATCACCTCCTAAAGAAGGCGGTGACCCTGGCGAGCAGTTGTCAGTATGGTTTGATAGCTCCACCATAGTCGTCGTGCAGCATGAACAAGATAGCGTCTCCAAATAAGATGTAACGTTGACATAGATATAGTTGGAATATTAACATGCCTGTTCTTACAGCCCCACTGCAACAAACAAAGATACCTAAGGCTATTAAAAATTCCCTGCAGGCATAGCTCCTTAAAGGGTTGACTATACCACATCTTACGGTGTCCATTCACTCAGATTTGTTTAAAACAAGCCAAACTCCCCCGTATCTGCTTGGTGGTGAGTATGCAGGAGCTCCAGCACAGAAAACATCAGAGCAGCAGGGTTCTAAAACAGCTCTCATGCACAATAGATTTTTTTTTATTATGACTTAGGCCATCCTCCAGATCAACACCTCTGCGAACAATAACAACAAGTTCTAAACATAAGCATTCTGTGAGCTTAAAACCCCTATGGTGATAATCAACACAATATAACCTTGCACTACAAACAAAACAATCTTTTCCTTACACTTCAAACTCAGTGTCAACATTGGTGTACATCAATAAAAATATAGTCAGGGTCAGTTTCCATCTGATAATCACTGTCCACCAGCTCAACAGATTCTTCCTGAGGCTCGTATAAGGTGCCCCTGATGAAAGTTTAAGTCAGCAAGTTGCACTGTGTCCCTAAGCAGTGCTGAGATGGGCAAACAGAAACTTGGTTACCTCGGGAATATTTTATTTCTAGGAAAAATAGACCTATATGCCTGTAGGCACTAATCAGCCATTTATGTTATCACTGCAATAAGTGTGCTATAATTTCATCCGTCATAGCCTGAAAATTGACAATGAACAAACACATGGATGCATACAAGAAGTGATCCCCGCCAATGCTTTTCATACAATCTTATAATGCAGTTCCTTTGTGATTCTAACCGAAACATTTGCCTGCACCCCAAATGCCAATCTTCATGATCGGCAGTATTTGGGTGTGACACCTCAGTCTGTGATTCATCACTGTCACTTGAATTATCTGTTCCCTCCGCTACCGAAACCATTTAATTTACTACTTGCACGACAAACAACAGCTGGATTGATATATTGGCAACGTGGTGATAACAACATCTGAATAATTATAAGCCACGACTAGCCTAAAGGTTTAGCCAGTTGTCGTTTCCTTTTCTCGGAGGCTCCCTGACGCTTAGTTTGACTGTCATTGACTGTCATTGACTTCAACGTGGCTAAAGAGAGTCGGTATATCTTCTTGTAGCCTAGGTTTTAACGAAATCCTAGACATTTGTGCAACTCTGGGACAATCTTAGAAGCACCTTTATCGTTAGGTCCGTCGTCTAGGCATTACAAATGACTTTCGTCACCCGTATGCAAGGTAGTTTGCTGTCTTTCGGAAACCGAAAAAACTCTCACCTGACTTCTAATTGTTCCGACAACCTAACGCACAGCAATAAGGCCTCATCCACGCACCTGACCGCGAAAAACGAAGAGTGAGTCACACGCTGTCAACCAACCGTGACGGCGCGTGCGACTTCACTGTCGGGACATTCCCAAATTTTACCAAGCAATACAGATTTCTATAATACTCCTTTAAAACACCGAAATTCGGGGAAAAAATCACAAAAATCCATGTATTTGACCTTAATTGAAGTTGCTCATTGTTGTAGATGGCAGCATGATCAATTTGCGATCTTAAATATGCTCGAGGTGTGCTCATCAAGTTTGCATCAACGTATCGTGAAAACTAGATACGTCGGACTGCATCAAAACAGGCTCAGAGGCAGCAATGCTTGTGTGCAAGCAAAGATTATGCAACATGAAATGATACTGGTAACGGACGTACAATCAAAATATTTATTCAAATAGAGACGCGCAGCTGAGAAGCATTCAGATGATGGGGAAGTCATCCATTCAATGGACTCATTGCCTTAACTCAATCTTATGAATGGGCCAGTATAGTATCTTTCAACCGAACCATTTGGTGTACGTGTGAACATTGTTTGCCACTTATAACCGATGGGCCATTTTTGGGGACATTTTTGACGTATCACAACGCGCCGACATGGAGCTTACATCCAGTTAGAACTATCTTGTGGTGCGTGAATATATGTGTGGGTTCGATTGGCTTTGCCAGGGGAGCTTTTCGGTGAGCAAGTAGTACTCGTACTTGGGTTTATCACGGATGGCTCATTATTTTATATATAGGGTATATTGATGTATGAATATAATGGACATCCTACTTGGAGACCAGTTATGGAGCGTGCAGCTTATGGTAAATTGATCGGAAATTTGCAGTACACTAGTAGCATTTTCCGAGTACCGTCGTGACTTTATGTAGGGATTACAATTAAGCAACTCAACTGTAAATGTGCATTGACGAAAAACACATTTATGTTCAAGCATGCATAACGTGATAAGAATGCAATCACCGCTATATGTGAGTCTCAGCTAGCGATCAACATCCCCGATCGTTAAATACTGCCTATATGTATTCGTTGTACTTTGATTGAGTGGTCGCTTTTAACCATCAATACTTTAAGGTTAAGGTCAGAAATGCTTGAGCAACAAGTTGAACTGCACTATGTTAGATACTGCGTAAATAGCAGATCAAGATAATGTTTTGAAATGTCCACAGCCTCTCAATTGTTCTAACCCTGATTGCGACATTGGCACAAATCTTAAACTATTATACATGTTATGTAATATTTTACAAAGAACCTCGTGTCTTCGCAACTTGAATGGCAATATAGGTGAATAAGTTACGAACTTTGTGAAACAGAGCACCAGATTCAGGGTTAAAGGTGAATGTGGACGATAGTGCCTTTATACTCCTTTCGCTGTTAAGCTTTTCTAGGGGAACGTTACATCTAATCGCGTACATTGTGTTTGCAAATTAATCGTGATCAATGTATGCTATGATCGCTTCAGATTTGGTTAATTTGTACCATACCTTTCTCAATGTACCATTTTCCTATTTGCTGTCGACGTTTAAATAGCAAATATAGGCATATATATTGCTGCGAATCTGATGAAACAATATAATAAGTGAACTAGAGCTGAAATTGCATAATGGTGTTGATGATAGTGCATGCTTAGCTTTACTGATATCAACCTGACATGTTGGTATCTAAACTTCTAATTACAACACTTGTAGACAGTCACTTGTGGGATTAATTAGTTGTAGAAGCACAAATACAAGCTTCTCGACTTGAATGTAACTAACAGATAACGATTAGAGTCAGAATATATTTGAATGCTTCAATATAACATTCGTTTGTGGTTAATAAGCAAGTTGGTTATATTGCTTTTTTGTTACTCCGTTTTGCAAGCTAAAAAGCATTAAATATATAATGGAGGGTGCGTATTGTCTCACCTCTTATTTAGTTGGATGGTATAGTATCAGATACTTGCTCATCTGAATAATTGAAGACGATCTATCAACCTTGGGAAAGGCAACTTGCACCTCAAAAGATTATACCTATTCCATAGACACAATCACTAAGGTTTAAGTAGTCTCTGTTGGAGACAGCATCGAATAGCTTAGAATTTGAGAACTAGCTTACTTTTCCTATCTGTCGAAACAGCCACTTGTTCCCGTGGACAGACAAACAGCAGTGATGTTGCGCTTGCTCGTTTCGCGGCAAAACCCAATTAACAGAACCTCATAAAAAGGTGCCCTCTCGATACCATGAGTGACATTGAACGGCAGGGACGCGAAGGTAATGAGAATGTTTAACGTGTTTTACTGACATAAAACAGCGTACGAAAACAAGCTTCCCGACCGAATATTATTGATCATCCATTTTGAAATGAGGAGTACCTGCACGCTCGTTCTGGGAGGCCAAAACTAATAGCTATTACCACCATGATTTATCCATATGCTGACCACCAAGCCACAATCTCCGACCGACACTACATTATGAGCAGTCTCACATTTACCGGTTGTAAGACTACAAGGTGTTCCACTTATAAAGGCCTACATCGTTAAGAGTTAAGTTGGTCGATTTTTTATTTTCACTTTAAAACAGTTATTAGATTGCCATCGACCAAATCGGTGGCCTTACTTAATTGTATACGCAAATAATTATGTTTTTGCAACAGACCAACAACTTATAGAAGCTGTCTGTAAGCGTTGTGAAAGTATTCAGTTACCCTCATTGTTCGTGTGTTTCGTTATTGTGTTTTTTGTAACAAGCGAACTGTAGAAGCATCAGTATTTTTTGCAGGGTATAGCAGGTCGAGTAAGACTGTAATCAAGTTCCTTAAAAGTTTGCACGCGTTAATTGTACACTCAACCGAGCTTATGGCAGTGTACATTGTTGCCATAATGGTCCATGCACTGTAGGCATAGAAACATCATTCATTCCCTGTCCATTGCGATAAATAGTGTCAGTTGATCAGTCGGCCAGCACACCTCAATCATGGCAAAGGATTAGACATGGTTCACATCCGGAACTGGGTCGCCTTGTATTCTCCTTCCTGTCATACGCATTCCACTTGTAGGGTGAATAATCGTTCAGACGTCTACTTCCGGAAACAACCGACTTCATGGCATATCCTCATTTGTTTTTAGCTTTTGGCTGGCGATACAGGTCGCAAATTGTTTTTCAGTTTCGGTCGGCAACAATGTTGCGCAAAACCCAGACTATTTTTGTTGACCTTGACCTTGGACTAAGGTCTTAAACTGTGAAAAATCTAACATCCCGAATATCTCTGAGGATAGTCGTTTAATCTTAACAAATTCACAGAATTTAGTAGCTTAATACAATTGCAAACTTCTTATGGTTATAACCTATGGTAAAACATTATGGTTAACACAAGAGTCGTCAGTCCAAATACTAAGCAAATTAACCGTTAATAACCGTACTATTGCAACAAAACATTTGTCAAAGGACGTCGTTGACATGGTTAGTTGCATCCTAAGTTATGTGGTTGTTGATGACGTCATTTCCGGTTCTGATCGCATCAAAGTTCATTGAAAATACCACAAGTTTAACTCTCGAATGCCCCGTTTATAACGCTTTGATTTTAGCAATGTTTACATATTCTGGAAGTTTCATTAAATTTTAGACTGTTTCTTGATATATGTAAATGTAAATGATACATTGTTTCCAGCATGTCGAAAGGTTCTTACAGCAACAATCAGCAATTAACAAGCAAATAATTGCTTTTTTTTAAGTAAGGATGAAATCATGCCCAGAACCCAGAACTCAAACTAAGGTCATGGTCGTTGAAAATGTGAAAGTCTTTCATCCCAAATATCTCCGTGTATAATTGTCCGATCTACACAAACTTTACGCCATTTTGGAGCTTAGTTCATGGGAAAGAAATGTTTTTTCCCAAGCGCCTCAGGTCGAAAATTGTACCAAAGCCGCGCTATGATTTTATCGGTTATCATGGAATGTTTTGTCCCCAAAATGGTTATTTTCAGCCACTGTTTCATACCGGCATTGTCGGCTAATTAAGGTTTCGAAAAGACGTTCTCATACTTCAAGATGAATGCGTGCATAAAACTCGCACCAGAGCCTAATGTTGTTGCAGTGGCTTGCCGACATAGTTGAGGTATAGGAGGCTTGCATTGAATTGGACGCTTATAGAATGATGAATTATATGATCATCTTCTATGTTCCTTTGGTCCTTTTGTAATAAGCTTTTTGAACTGAATCGCCCGTTTCTTACTTGGAATAAATTGGTCGCCAACAGCATTGCATATCCGAATTATCTTATTACGATGTCAAAATATAATGTGCGTGACAATCCACGCACACGACAGGGATCTGAGTGGCACAATCTATTTTTTTTAAAAGGAATCACAGGAAGACATTGTCCTATAATGACGCAGTTGCGAAAAAAGGAAATGTCTTTAGCATGGGAGAGTAAAGCACCTAATGTTATGGCCCTTGCAGTCTGTGTCTGACATGTATACAACGGTCGCTAACATGAAGGATCCGTATGGGGTCGGTTGCTATGTCTTTCGTCTTTCTAGTCGAACAATTGGAATTGCAACGCTGTGTGAATAATATCGATCTGCATGCAAGCCCCTTGCACATTGCGTGACGTGTTTGTATTACCCCATTTAAACTGGTTGCGGACATGTTTTTGCCCGCTTATGAGCAACAAAATCAGATATTCTCAATTTGTAGCTGTTGATATCATGCGAAATGGGAAAATCCAATCTCCGCTGCCCATTTCTGGATTTTAAACGCGGGATGACAATGCTGCTAAATTGATACAGGGAAATTATTTGGTACGACGGCACCGACAGAACCATGACGTATATATCACCAGGTCCCGTAAATTGCCGTGATTTGGTAACATCATGTGATGAAGTATTCAGTCAACCTTTTTATCACCGAGCGCTATGCATCTCTACTGTGAATTAATTCAACGGCTAATCCCTCTTGGGAAAATAAAGTTTTGAATACTGTGATGTGATGTTCACACTTTAGTTGTGTTCATCAACGCGCGAGTTTAGACAATACAGCAGCATCGCATAGCTCGCTATTTTATTTCCTATTACGTGTGTAAGCTCCCTGGGCATGATTTATTTTAATAATCAAACATCCGCTTTCGCACGCCCTGTAGACTTATGCAACATATGTATATGAATATTATTAAATATATACACATATATGTATATTGATGTATATATTGATATTTATATATTCTTGAAAATATATACACATATATGTATATTGATGTATATATTGATATTTATATATCTGCATTTTGATATAATGATAGAATATATTAGATATATATATATATATATATATATATACATATATATATATATTTACATATATATATGTATATAGATATAAACGTATATAAATATATATAGCATTTATATATATTATATATATATACTATATATATGTATGAATATATATATGTATATACATGTTATATATATACATTAAATATCAATATATATATATATATATAATATATATTTACATATATATATATATATATATATATATATATATATATATATATATATATATATATATAGATAGGGATATATATATATATTTATAATACGTATTTATATATATATCATGTTATGTTATTAGATATATATAGATAAATATATATATATATATGTTTATTTATAATATTTTGTATATGATATATATTTATTATATTATATATAATATATATATATATATATATATATATGCACTTGTATATATATAATCATATATCATATATTTACATATACATTTACATATATATATATATATATGTATATATATATATATATATAGATATATATAGATATATATATATATATATATATATATATATATATATATATATATATATATATATATATATATATATATATATATATATATATATATATATATATATATATATATATATATATATATATATACGTCGTTATATATACGTCGTTGTTTATGTTATGTGTTGGCATATTTCTTATATTTCATGACGTGTTGGCTTACTGTATCCCGTGATGCCAAGAAGCAACACATTCAATAGACAATAGTGCGTACACTTTAGTCAATGTTTCCATGAATTTAAACTGAAACCTATGTTCGATATTCGGTTGCATATTTGATATTCAGTTGTTATTAGATACATCTCCTCGGTGTTATGCAAAATTTCTCATGGTTGTACACTACAAGTACTGCAACAGAAAGCTGTTAGTATTTTACTAAATGATGTGTGTGGTGTTAAGCTACGCTATACTATTATCTTACAAGATGTAAATAATGAATGTTCGGTCCCAAGAATTCGAACTTATAAGATTTCAGCCTGGCTGATGCTGTCTAGTGCATATCATTAGCCACTTGTAGTCATGTATCTCAGGTTTTATCGATAGTTTACACCATCACGGGAGCTTCTGTTATCAGGTGATGGGAATGTTGAAAAGAATACCAGTTGACAGGCTGTGATAGAGTATAATGTATCATATATATGGGATTCATATATTTATAACCCAATATATCTGCCTCAAGTATGAACCACTTCCGTTTCGACCGCTGTCTTGTTTGAGGGTTTATTTTATTCAAGCCATGGATAACAAATTAGTGCATTGATGTTACCTCAACAGTTTCCCCGAAGTTGGGTACAAGTCTGCAACCAGTCTGCACTTACCTAACACATAATCCTATCTCCCCCGCTTATGCGCTTCTACCTACTATTTACACAATCGTACGAGTTTCCAAGACTTGCCGTTACAAATGAGGAATGCTCTCCAATTATGCAAACTGCCCAGCTTTGATAGTGTTTTTATCTAGTGTATACCTGGGACCGATCTATTCCTGATCCAATAACTGTGCTAAACGAGTATCGGCCGTCCTGTATTATAACACAGTAGACACTGAGGCTTTAGCCTGAGGTGTTGGCATAAATCATCTTTCCGATTACATAGACCACATGATGAGAGCAGAGGCGATCAATGCATGCAACAATAAATGAATCTGTCATCCCCATGCCCTTTGCATATACTAATGGTGAGCATACTAAAAGCTATGTATTGTGATTTTTCATTCCGCGTTTTATTCAAACGATTTTTTACAGCCTCATGCTAAAAGATCTCGTTATTTTCTACTAAGTCATACACAGAGACATCCCGAGGCAAGTATTTCCAGCTTTATAGAAATCAAAAATCACATGTAGCACGACAGATGCATTGATTTAGCCCCTCCGGATAATTTCTACCCTGATGTTATTCGTGTTATATGATATACCTTTTCTTTGGTAATGCATTGTTACTGTGTACTTATTCTTTGTGATTCTCTGATACACATCAGCCAACATACTAACGTTAATGCTCAATTATAAATAATGGTCATTTTTGAAACTTCATTTTCCATTTGCAAATAGGATGTAGCATGCCTAGTATCCAGAGCAGTGGATATGTACTCTCTTTGTGTATTTGGGTATTATGGGCAATCTTCTTTTAAAACTCTCTGCTCTGAAATCCTATCAGCGCGTTACGACATGATTACAAAATGATACCGCGAAATATCATTTCATTAGTCACGGATAATACGGTAATATAAAATTGTATTATTAGCGATAACGACATCATAAATGGACTTTTGGAAGAAGATAAGTTGTTATCTAAGAGTGACAAAGCTATAGCATGACTAAAAAAATAATATTGCGTCCATTTTTTATCGATATCTGTCGCTGCTGACGGAATACGTAGGCCGTTAATGGCTGATGTTTAACTCATCTACTCACCATCGACATTAGATGAATTGGACTGGACATGGTAAATTACCTGTCACTGGATATATTCAGCACCGAGATTGAATCAGCATAATCACTTTGCATATAGGCTTGCAAATCTACACTACTTGGTAATCGTCTAATATTGCAATAAAAAATACTTAGAAAATTACACGAATACTTTGGAGTTCAGCACAATGCGACGTAAGGTGCTCGATAAGCATTATTTGGTTGATTTTCATAGATAGATGCTATACAATCATCACAGCTTAGCGTCAAATGTAGACATGAACGTGCCAATTTGGTGATCGAAGGGCACGAGAAGAGACAGACGTGTTACTCAACTTTTATACACATGACGAATGCTTGGATAATTGAAAACGCTTAGAAGATCCATCTACCTGGGGATAGACAAGAAGTACTTACTCCAAGAACATAACATTACTTGGTTTCCAACAATACTGTATAAGAATTATCCCTTGGTAGACACAGAAGAAATGCAAATATAAGAGCCAGCATTCTTTCACAAACCGGGGAAACAGCTACTTGCATCTATATACATCAAAACCATTGCAGAGTACTGATGTTGCAGTTGTTGTGGTCCTATGGTCTACTTTGCAGGCAAACCCCACTTTACATTAATCAAAACTAGAAAAACAAGCGAAAATGTTCACTACCTTCCAGGAGGCCCCTTGAGACTGTAACTTTCAACGAGCATTGATGTGCAAACAGTGATGACAATTTTAAAGATTAATATAAATGTGCGTGCCCAGACCAGTTGAACAAGCCGTTACATGTAGCATTACTCACCTATTGTCTTATAAAGAGCACCTGCAAATTAGTGTGGATTAAAACCGATAGCCATTTCTATTAATGATTTCTCAATATTGTCCCATGACGATCGCCTAATTATGAACGACAGCACCAATTATTAGACATAAGCAATGCTTTGTTGGGAGGATTGGCGTGATTCGTGTGCGAAATGATGAATCACGATGAGTAAGCTCCCGTGCATGCGTCTATATTTATAATGTTTTGTTATTTTGACATAAAGGTTTTAGCATTAACGCCCTCTCGGCTACGTCGGTCGCGCTATACTGTGACTATAAAGTGTCCAACATCTAAACGCTTTCATCCGATTGAATTATGTTGATTGATTGTTACAACTTATCAGCAGTTGACTGATGTCCATTTTCTAAACTGTTAGCCACCTTTTATGGTACATGATAAAGTCACGATTCCTTCAGCAACAGACCAACATTGAACAGAAGCGTGTATGATGTGTTGATGAATCATTGAGGTATCTGCATTGGTGATGTGTTTCGTAATTGTTTACTTCTATACATTAGGCCGCAATCGTTAATGCTGGGAGGACATATCAACAGGATTCAAACACAATAGTGGTCGCAGGTGCACCATGGGGACATTTATATGTGAAACAGTTCATCGCAGGCCGAACATGACTGTAATCAATTTGCCTATTCAGCTGACCACGCATACATTGCAAATTCAGTCGAACTAGATCATAGCCTATAATTCGTCTTGATGGAACGTCTTCGCCAAATTGTGAGGATATCTTGAGGTAAATATGTAAATTAAAAGTAAGGTCAGATTGTGTACTACTATATCACCCCCCCCCCCCCCCCCCCCCCCCCACAAAAAAAAAAATATCAATACTGATATTGGGTAAAATGGTTACCATCATGCTATCGTGACCGTCATTTGGAATTAAATTTTTCGGCGGGTTCTTACCACTATATATGGTATTTGTTAAATTTTAACATAGGTATCAAGCATGACGATATAAGTAAAGTACCATAGTATGCCAGTATACATCATTCCAATAGCATACGATTCCTAGACGATACTTTAAAAAAACTGCCTTCTACAAAATACAGCATAATAATAATGACAAGAATTCCTGGTTATCACCCTTGTTTGCTGCTAAATGTGGCTCCATGCTTCTCGGTACTAGCGTGTTAGCACAATCTTTCACACATGATGTAACAAAGATATCGATCGATCAGATCGTGCAATAATGTGGAGGTGCTGACCATCTGCTGTTGGCCAATATAGTTATTCTTAATGAGCCTCGTTAAGCATTGCGATTATTGACCAACTTAATCGATGTCGCGACCCCCATTTAGCATACTTACTATGCATATTATTATTGATAGACTAGACAGTACCTTTCTGTATAAAGGTACGGGTACCTAAATGGCTCCAACCATATTAATGATGACTGGAACAGTCTTGACATAAACGTACCGATCGTGATGGATATTATAATTACAGTACTTACATAAATCACCGAGCGCATTCAAGGTTATTATCGATTATTACTTAAGAGACGGCTTTTCCATTGTATACAGGATGAACCTATAATGGTGGAATTAAGAGGATGATTCAGCTCAACTTGCTGACACATTAATTTACGACCTTTGGAATACCAGTCAAAAGATACTTTCAGATGTAGCCACAGAAAACCTTCAATGAAATGTCGCACGTGCTCACTTGCTGTCGTTTATTCCTATAATTGCGATGTATAAGCAAATGAAATTTAATGCTATAGAATATTACCTTATCATTTGCCACATGGTTGTACGCGCAACAGCTTGCAATTTGCATTCACTGACTTTTGTGAAATTCAAGCTTTTAGGAGAAGAAGTGCAATAAAATGTCTGCAACAATCACTATCTTGTAATAGAAGGCGATGTATAGTTATTTCAAAACGAAAGAAGAGTCGGTCGCTCATCTTCTGCCCGGCTGCATCGACTTATGTACATCCATGCTGTCTCGAAGCTGAGAGAAATTGAGTCAGTAAAGCGGTAAATGCAGCCTTGCATTACAATCAAGCCTGCTACTGCGTTTTGATGTTGCACGTTATTTATTTATTCATTCACGCTTTAATAGAATAATGCCAACTACCTCAGCTAGTAATAGTGCCATTAAGCTTCATATCAACTTGAGTAGGTCAGACCATTTTTGAACCAGTGTAATATGTGGTACATTGCGGGGAATGGATGAATTAAGACGAGACTGATGTTTATAGCTACTTTACTGATACGACAGATATGCCAAACATAGACTAATGCAAACTACATTATGGCAGTTACCTACCTCCTTCGCCAATCAAGAATGTTATCGGGATTCTTGGTGGCTATGCATATTTTGTGTTCAACTCTAAGACGTAAGCGATGATGTTGGTATATGGCTATAAGTCGTAAAGATGGCTGTTATGGTCGGATCCGCTCCAGGTAAAACGTTTATATCTGTGTAGCCGAGCATCGTTTCTCCATCAGTGTTCAGGCTCATTATAAATGATACTGTGCTCTCTCAATTATCTGAACCCAAAACTGGATATTAACGGAAGCAAATATTGTAGCTCACATTGATGTTCCGACCAAATAGGGAACTAGATAATAAAAAGCTGTTATCGACAGGTTTTGACGTTTTAAAAACATGAGGTACACGACGTTATCCTATATAAAGTCGGCCATTGTGGAGGTGACTACTTGGGAGAGATCTAGGCGATGAGGTACTTCAAGTGGTACGTAACAATGAAATATTATTAAAAATGCTGTTTCATTTACTGTGGATATTGGCAGTACGAGTATGCATTAATGCGAACCATCTTCTCCCAAATATCCGATAACCGTTTTGGAACGCAAAACAGCCTTCCTGACTTCATTCATGTCTAGTACATTTCTATCATAGGGCGAGTAGGGTGGTTGATTTTCATCCTGTAGATAAGTAGAAGAAGCTCATACAACTCGTTACTTGAATTCGGGAGCGTTTCGCTCGCCTTCCGAAAGTTAGTTTATTGCTGACTGATATGAGTTTAGCGGATAAGACTAGAAGCTAAGCGTAATGCGCATGAATGCCCTGATAAGGAACATAGGCATAACATTAGGAAAATGGATTGCGTCTCAGAGGAACTGATATTCTACACTATACCGGTTTTTGGCTGATTTGTTTCTTCCGAATCATTCGCTTGAATAAGAACTACAAACACCAATACTCATCCCATTTATACAAATGTACATCAGCTGTGGTATAAACATTCACCGCACGGTAGAATAAACTCGTCTTAAAGTGGCCCAGCTGAAACTGCAATTATGCAATAACTCGCTAACTCGTATATAGCACGCTACTGCAACATGCTTAAACCGCGCTTTGAGGATTATTTTGTCTTAAGGAGAGTTGAGTCATCGTGTCTAGTGACCAGTTGTGCATTCGTACCATTGGCAATGTTTATCGTAAAAAGTATTAAAAAGTACTTTTGGCAATGACTATAGCTCGACACATTTTCTTAACTGCATTCTTGTATCTACGATCATCGGAGTGAACCATTTGCAGCGGAGCTATAAGGCCATTGTTATTGTTATTCATTAACTTCCGTTGAAGTCGGCATTTTAGGCTCTTGATTTCATGAAATGTTTAAATAGGGTTTTGCTTATATACACAGTAAACGTAAGAAAAGCAGCCATTTTATTTATCTGTCAAATGATCGTTTACAGCCTCACGTAAGAATATCTCTTGGGACGATTCAAAACGTTCTTTGTGGGCAGTGACAAAAGATTATCTTCTACTTGATCATACACAGAGACATCACGAGGTAAGTATTTCCAGCTTGATTGAAAGGAAAACTCACATGTAGATGTTGTTTGAAACAACAGACGCATTGATTTAGCCTCTCCGGATAATTCTTGCCCTGAGTTATTCGTGTAATATAATAAACTTTTCATTCGATTTGAATTTATTAAGCTGCCTTGCGTAGCAACACTGATCATTGTTACTGTATTCTTATATTTCATGATTCTCTGATACACATCAGCCAACATACTTAAGTTAATGTTCAATTATATATAATGGTCACTTCTAAAACTAAAACATTGCTTTGTATGCTCAGATGTAAGGATAATGCAGATGTAGTTCCGCATTTAAAGACCCAATCGTACACATTTTAACAGGAAATTGTGAAATTGATCAATTTAGCTCTTTTTAATGAATATCATCGTTGAAGTAGTTGTCTCTGACCGTATGACCGGGAAGTTTTACGACATCACCTGTGCTTATCAGGATCGTTCTGCTGTATCGTCAAACAGCTAATAGCAACACTTAGAGGGCCGACCTGTAAACAGCGTGGTGCTTTATCGTAGCATATATTTAAACCACAGAGCTTCACGAATTATTCGGTGACCTGGTCGCCTCCTTCGCAGGATATGTAGCGGCTCTCGAGGCTATATGTGCGTTCCCAACACACAGACGATATCATGCGTCATGCAAAATACGTTCTAAATAGTACACTACGCAAAGCTTGTTATAAAGCCGCACGCGAGCCAAATGTTATCGCAATAGTGTTTGATTATAATGGATGTGGAGTAGGGATACGGGGATATTTCCAGCACTGACAGAGTGTACTAAGGCTCTTAACAGTAAGTAATTTGATGATTACCTACTTCATTCCATTTGTCCTCTTTCAGGACGTTCCTTTTGACACGTAATGCTTAACATTATCATTTAACGCTGTACGTGAGTTCGAAAACCACTTCGCTCGAATTGCTTATTCCGGTTGCAACTTTATTGGACATTACCTTTCAACGACCATCAATGTGATCGGTGATATTGTGAAGAACTTTTTGTGCACAATACTTTTAGCTATTCCAAGTCGAGTATTTACGCAAGAAATCTAAATTATGACGTTACGGCACGGAATCAAGGCAGCCTCGATTTCAATGCTGCAATCAAATAGCCAATTTGCGCTCAAACGGTTTTATAGACCCCAATAAAAGCTAAGCACATCACTGTTAGAGACATGAATATACCATAGAGATCGTTGTAATCAGTCAGTCATATAATTACGTGAAATGAGTCTAAAAATATGAGCAAACGCTTGATATCATGTAGGTGTCGCGGGACATTGGGTCGTTTGTTATTGATCTTGCGCTTTATTCCTCAATAAAGCGGACTTATTGACAAAGCTTATACGCTGTTTATTAGCCATCCAACATAGTTGTGCTAGGGGGTGGAAATAGGGTTATTAACTATATTGACAGAGTGTGATTGGGGTTTTGAGGGTCACGAACTCGTATGATAACCTTCTATATTCCGTTTGTTTTGTTTTAATATGGTTTTTTTTTAACCGACGTGCTTCTTTGTATATAATACGTATCATTACTATATAAAATTATACATGAATTTTAAAATCATTCATCCGAACCAGACGAATTTGGTTGCATTTGTAATCAGTATCATCTTGAAACGACTCCATTGCGAACGGCGAACGTTACAAATGCAAATTTTAGACGATCCCTACGTTGAGTATTTACATATGCGGACCAATATCAGGACGGAATCAGAGGATCCTTTTAGTCAATGCTGACAACGTTAAGCCAAATTCCATTTCCATCGGATGATGACCTCTTTACATATGTAGCACATCACCTTTATGCACCGTATAGCTCTTTGAAATCAGTTATTGATATAATATCATGAAATCCGTCATATATGCTGTGCCACATCGACGAAACTTATCGGGAATGCATGCTTAAATTTTGTTATGAAAAGCTGCTGGACCAGGCTACAATATGTTCAAACCCACGCAGCGTAAAATGATCCATGACAAACACAATTGCAGTTGGCGTCAAGCTCCTGCTTGATAAGACTGCAAGCGAATAATTATCGAATATCTCCTTGACGCATTACCTTTTATCAAGTGAGCAATGCTTTCTTAAATGCAAAAGGTAGAAGCACTTTTCGAAGTAACATACGTTTTAATTCAAGAAGAGAGCATTACGCAGCACGTTAATTAAGATCGTGTGTTCCCCTTTACCAATAAAATGCAGATTATACGGTTAATAGCAGGTAGTTGTCAGCGCGACGTTGGGTCGTTTGTTAAGGCTATTGCGCTTTATTCTTCAATAAAGCCGACTTATTAACAACACTTATCCCGCTGTTTATTAGCCAGACTGACCGATCCAAAATCCATCGATTACTTGATATGTGTTTCTAATTATACCAGCTTTGACTGCAACGCTGCGTTAATATTATCGAACAGCAAACAAAGAGATCGACATCCCCGCAGCTAACCAAATTATCATGAAGCAATTCACACTCACCAAATCATCCCCAACCCCCACAACACACACACACATTTTATGAAAAAAAACTGGTGGGGCCTGGTGCAATGTTTACCCACTTTGTATTGCCCCGACAAAAATTGGATTCTGGTTCGTATATTACAGCTTATGGGCTACACTAGCAGCCGAACATTCTGCAGATGAAGTTGGTGATATCAAACGAAATGGCAAAATTCCCGTTAATGAAATCGAAAGGCGACTATAAAAAATGAGTTCGATATAAAGAAGGCAAAGCTGGCTGAAAACGCATGTAGTAATACAGACTTTTGGCGTGAACTAAAAAAGATCAATCCAAACTGTAAGAGTGTACCTACTGTGGTAGATAATGCAAGTGGACCAGTGCCTATTGCAAACCTTTTTCTTGATAAATACTCGGCGTTATTCAATAGTGTTCCCACAAACGATAATGAAATGCGTGATGTGATGAAAGCGGTTAATGCTGGTATTAGTTATGACAGTGCAAGATATGATGTTATTACATCATCTGTTTTATCTGAATGTATAGGAAAGTTGAAATAACAAAAGCGATGGCAATCGTGAGCTTTATTCTGATCATTTGATTAACGGGACGCCCAAACTTGCTGGTCTCCTATGTAAACTGTTTGGCCATACAGCTGATAATTTATTAAATTCAACGATTGTTTCGATACCAAAAGATATGCGATCATCATTAAGTTGTAGTGATAATTACAGGGGAATTGCATTATGTAGTTCAATTTGCAAAGTTTTAGATATGATAATTCTTAAGCTGTATGGCAATGTTTTATGTACGTCTGATCTTCAATTTGGCTTCAAAAAGGGGCATTCTACAATCCTTTGCACGACTGTGTATAAAGAAACAATTAGTTATTATACACAAAGAAATAGTGATGTTTTTAGTTGTCTGTTAGATGCTAGTAAAGCCTTTGACAGGGTACATTATGGAAAATTATTCAAATTGCTATTGCAGCGTAAAGTGCCTCCGCTTATAGTTAGGTTTCTTATGGATAGCTATTCGAGACAGACTATATCTGTTGAATGGAATGCATGCTTATCAAAAGAGTGTCATGTATCAAACGGTGTTAAGCAAGGTGGTGTCATATCACCGATATTATTTACTGTGTACATTGATGAGCTGATACAAAGGTTAAAAAAGTCTGGACTAGGCTGTCATATAGGCAGCGAATATATTGGTGCGCTTGGTTATGCTGATGACATTACCTTACTCAGTCCAAGTCTCATTGCACTGAACAATATGTTGAAAATATGTGAACGATTTGCTAATGAATATAATGTAGTTTTTAATCCTTTGAAAACAAAATGCATAAAATATGGCAGGGCAGTCAATGAATTTGATAAGGTGATATTGTATGGCTCTACTATTGAATGGGCTACATCTATTAAACACTTGGGGAACGTCATTGATAACAAGTTGAATGATTTTAGTGATTGCACATCAAAATGTTCTATGTTTAATGTTGCTTTTAACAAAATGATGGGGAACTTTGGAGAGTTGCATAAAAACACATTGTGTAAATTATTCAATTCCTATTGCTGCAGTTTTTTATGTTCCCAGTTATGGACCATTGATTCTGATGGTTATAGAAAAATATTTGTTCAGTGGAATAAGGCTGTTAGGCGAATACTCAACCTTCCAATTGCTTCGCATACTTGGGTACTGGGGCCATTAAGTGGCCAACTACACATTAGCGTTTCCTTATGCATTAAAACGCTGAAAATGATTGTCCAAATGAATCACAGTGACAACGCAGTAGTTAAGTATGTGATCAAACATGCTTGTTCTAATGCCCTTTCACCTTTGGGTCGCAATATTGCTTACCTAAGACACAAATACAACATCAATGTACATAATGAGGTGGGGTTCAATATCACACAGATTATCAAGAAAGATTCGTTAACAGATGAACAGAATGCTTTGGTCTGTATCTTAAATACATTGTTTTGTGTTAAAAACAATGAAATTATGATTGATGAATTTGACGATGAAATGATTTATTTGATGATACAAGATATTTTAGTATCGTAACAGTTTTATCTCTTTTTCCGTTGAATGTAGCACTATAGTTTAAATTTATGTGTATCACAGTTATTGTTTATGCAGGTACCTTGAGTACGAAATAAACATATATATAACAATGCCAGCTACATCGATATGGAAAGATTAATGAGCGCGATGATACCTTCGCAGCCATATCAAATAGAACACCATGTTTCTTAACTTCATTGCAAATCTTTCCGGGACGAGACAAATCAAATGCACACAATATTAGGATTGCTTTAGCGACTGATTGTATGGACAATAGTATAAGCGGTTTATGTGTGCCAAGCAAACGTATCACTGTTGATACATGGTCCATTAACATACCGTGTTCTCACTCTGAAATGAGTGTCGGTGCGCACATGGGAAATCAAGACTATACCATCGTATTCGATACTGGATAAGTAATTCGTGAGCGAGATTATTTCCATCCTCGTTTCCTATGTCTCGCGACACTGTCGAAGCCAACCCGGGGATATATAAAATGCATTTGTCATTGTGAGGATGTCCGACTGACAAGGATACTTGGCATCGTCAATTGCTTAATACCACTTGTTGTTATCCCGTTTGCCAGAATAGTTATAATGTTGGCAACAATATCCTGCAGATATGTATGAATTATTTGTAAGACTTGAGTAAGTAGATTGAGGTAACAGACCATACAAAGACACCAGGTAACATACACGAAATACGTCGAGCTCCATTGTGTTCGTTAGTCCCCACGGAAGCTTGAGTTACTGCAAGGATGCTTCAAACAATCAATGGATCATGGCTTAAATTTACTTATCTAATGAACTATATCAAAAATTATATTTCATATATTTGAGGGATCCTGTTTAGATTGAATGGTATCAATAAGGCTTGTCACCCCGTAATCACTCTACTTCTTCCAATCACCCAGATGGCGAATTATTGACCATCCCATCGTGGCTGCTGAATCAGTTTCCAACCAATGATATGACGCTGCAATATCACATCAAAACGGCTCACGATACTAAATGGCACTTCGGTTTGTATAAGAATTACGCACCCACGTCCTTTACGAATAGTGTTTCATCAAGGTGTTATATACATTTACCTTGCAGTCGATATTATGCGTAAAATGTTGAAACGGCAGTAGAATAGTTGTAATGATTTAGCATTACATAATTTCCCAATGAAACGCAAGATTGTTGAATAAATATACCAATGGAGAGTATTGATTTTTCCCACTCCCTATGCCTCTTTTGTGGTCATCGCTACGAATGTATATGTCGGGGGGTTCTAACCTTCCTAGGTGTTATGTTTTAAACCATAACAGACTCATCAAATATGAAGATGTGAATAATGCTCAATAGTATGCCACGATACATGCATTTAATAGCGTACGATTCATGAAGATGCCGAAAAAGAAGATGGCCTCTTTTAGTTCTTATAAGACAAATTATGTTGATAATGAAATGTATGCCTAGTTATCACCCTTGTTCACTGATAAGGGCGGCTCAATGTTTCTCGGTACCAGCTTGTTAACCTGATCTATCAAATGCAATGTGATACGGCTGTTGTTCGATCATCGTGTTCAACATTGTGTTGGTGCTCACTTGGAGCTTGTGCTGCTAGAAAGCAGTTCTTCTTATTGGGCTTGGTTAATTGCCAAATAAAGTCAATGTCCTCATGCCGGCAAGATATCTAACGAATGCCTGCCGAGCACATGTTAAACCTCATCTTGACATACGTGTCATATGTATCATGATTCATTTACCAGGCCGCATCTCGTGAATTAAGGTACGTGTAAACAAATGGTTCCACTCATATTGATTATGACAGGAATAGTCTGGGCAAAACTGTAGTTACCATTGTTCACCAGGGTTCACTGCTCCATTAGAAACAAGATAAAGCTATCGTCAGGCAATTAAGAGGATGACTGAGTACAAATGGCTGCGACAGTAATTTGCAGCCTAGGGACCATCAGCAAAACGAGGCTTCTATATGAAACTGCAGAAAACCTCCAATGATTGATGCTTACTATTGTAAATTCCCAAGAGCACAATTTCTCGGTCAATGTAGTTTAATTCCGCAATATATAAGCTGCTAATTATTCTTCATCCGGTGTACAATCAATAGCATGCATTTTGCATTGTTTCTGCTTTGCATTCAATTGCAATGAATGGTGTCAGTTGACAAAAAAATATATCGGCCAACAAACCGCTAGTTAAAGGAGTCTGGCCGCTCGATTGCTTCCAACTTTATTTCCTCTCCGGTGTTTTGAAGCGAATTGTAATTGAATTATCAAACTACAGTTAAAGCTGACATGACAATAAGGCCTTCGATTGTGTTTTGATGTTGAACTTAATGTTAATGCTTCTTGTTGTGTAGGTCGGAATGTTACTGGCATTATAGCGGCTCTGGGGGATATATGTGCCCACAAAACAAAGACGTTATCGTACTTCTAGCAAACTGCGTGCTACAAAGTATACTACGGAACGCTTGCTATAAAGGCGCACACGAGCCGAATGTTGTCGCAGTAATTTTTGTATGCAATGTGTAACATCACTATAAAAAGCAGAACGTGAGTTTGAAAACCATTTCTCCCAAAATGCTTTTTCCGGTTGCATGACTGATGTGCCCTTTTGTAAGCATAACATCACTATATAAAGTTTGCGCGTATTTCAAAACTTCTCTGTCACAATATGCTTACGGTGGCATCTCGTGTCATACATACCTTGTTGCGGATACCCATGAGATCGGTGATGTTGCAGTACAGTGGATTGAACAATCCTCTTGTTAAGTATTTTACATAATCAGACAAATTTATGAATGTACCCTGGAACTATGGCATAAAAGTTAACATCATTATGTTGTGTTGTTTGTATCAGATAATGACATGTATGAATGCTCAGAACATCACGTATGGAAACTGAATAGTCCGTATAGTGTGGTTATCATTCAATGCAGTTATTGGATGTAATCATCCACAAAAGTTGAGCCACAATGGCAATTTCAATCAGCGTTGTTAACGACATTAACTAAAAACTATTTAGGTGCAACTGTAGACTGAAACTGTAATGATAGGTTGCTTGCTCCATGGAACGATCTTCAACCCTGGACAATGTAAATACACCTACGACAAAGACAACAGCGTTTGATAAATTTGCAAGTGTCCTCAGGCGACGGTTTATAAGACTGGCAGCGGAGAGGTATCCCATAACATGTTGACCGTTCATCAATGCGAGGATTGAAAAAGTTACTTAAACGTTTCTTCTCTTGAATACACTAGGTAAATTCCGACATCGCGTACGTTTCAATATACATGTAGAGCGTTACTCATCACGTAAGTGAGCTGTGCTACATTTAACAAAAAAGATACTCGATTAATATCGATGAATGCAGTGGTGAAAAGGACATCAGGTTTTTCGCTATGCAAATCGTCTTTCTAGTCAAACAATAGGGATTGCAACGCTGTGAGAATATTTTCGATAAGCTATATAAGTATCACAATGATCTCACCATTACTCGCCATATCCGTGAGAGGAATCATGCAGTGGGTAGTTCTGGCATATATGTTACCAATTACAGAATCGAGTCTGACCTGACCAGCACCATTTTAGATATGTCCGTTCACTCTTGCATAGCCAACCACTCACTGCCCAGTTCCCTTTTTTGAGAAGTAACGTATCTGTAGATTCTATTATGGTCCTCATACTTCGTATACCAATAGTCGATGGTATCTGCCTCTGTCCGCTTTTTATATCAGTGTTCATACTACCGTCCCGATACAGTAAGGTCGGTTGAGATACTTTTTATCTTAAATCTGTCCTCAGCATACTCTAGCTTAGCAAGGCCTCTCATGATTCGTACCTTTGTTTCCGTTTTCCCGAACAATTTTTATTGACCTCTGAGTTTCTTCCGATTTTGTTACCAGGTCTGATTATGTTCTTTACCTTGACCGCTGTTATGTCAAGAGCCAATGTTCAGAAGACCTCACGGATAATTGGCTATTCTCCTTTCGAGTCAAGGAATTGAATCTCACACATTATGTCAAGGTATGCCACTTATCCATTGTCTTTTCTAGGATGCTGAACTTCTATTCCACAGCGTCCATCATTTAAACAGCTAATGCTATCGGTATGGTTTTACCCACGCCTATGTAGCAGAACCAGAAACAATCTGGCGTATGGAACCTGTCATTTTCACTGTCGTTCGTACATTAATGTTTGTTACAGCTACAATCATATTCTATGATTGTTTTCCTCAACATCAACGAAGATTTTGTGACATCCAATTCATTACCAGTAGCGTTTCCCCACGTTTGTTTATATTCTTTGACACTGATTTGGAGCTCTTGTTCTTATTAGATGATGTAAGCTACCCTGTAACCATTCTGTTGTCACTACTCGATCCATTATTTGTGTGGGCAAAAACACAAGGTCCTAAAGTTACCAAACAGTTGTAATTAGGCTCCGTGGGTGGGTGAGAAAAATTGGAATTGGTAGAAAATTCACACACAAATCCTATTCTGCTCTTTTTTCGCTTAAACCACGCACCTGTCCCGGATTATAAATCACTTATACACACCATAATCCCAAAAATGATAAGAAAATACATTATTCGTCTTTGTGTCGCACCTTTAGGCAACAATCCTGCCTTCATGGAGCGTTTGTTGCCAGTTAAAGAGGTATTTAATCAAGATAATTTCATTAGACTATACACGTGTAATCAGACATTCCCAAGCAGCTAGATAAGTGCATTTGACTGCTAAAGGGTTTAAAGCCGTTTTGCAACCGACGGAATAAGTAAACATGATTCCCTATTGCTTGCCGAGGGAATATTATACGACATATCCTGGCTTGCAGACCCATGATCCATTACCGAAAATGAAATTTCGCATTCAAAGATACTATCGACCGAATCTGGGAACAACATCTAGCCAGTAAGCAATTTAGTTGATTGCGACATGTGTTTCAAAGGATTAAAGAAGCTGTGTATTGCATAACATGTCAGCATGACCAGTCTGTGATCTTCTTGACATGTACTTAACGCTGATTGCCTTGCCTGATGGAGTAAGCAGGATACGCCGGAACACAACAGTATGGGCACAGAGACTGCAATGCTGCATACAAATAAAGGATTGACATATATTCCTCATGCAGAAACAATTGTCTTTACCATATTTGAATGCATAAACGAACTTTATAGCGGTCCTACTCATGACTACATGCAAAGGGTACCTCTGTTGATAGCAACCTCATTTTGATATTATGTAGATTTATCAATGCCACTTTCGTTAGTGGTTATTCAGCACATTTGTAAAACAGAGAAACTTTAAATAACAACTGGAGAGTGTGTTTTGTCCTCAACTATCTAATGTACACCTTTTCGTAAACCCACACATATTGAGTAGCATTATTATGCAATATTATTACGACATAGCATTGGTAGAACGCGACAAATTTCAATAACACTTTCGATAGGTCCTGCTTATCTGATGTACGCCACGTATCGCTTTGCTTTTCCCCACCTATATTGGCTCCCACTTTCTGAAAACACATTTGGTATTATGATTTGACTACTTCATTGTAGGCCACATATTTGCCGTGAATCTGCGCTGCAGCAATACTCGGTTCACGACAAAACACAATAAACAGAACCTCAGAATAGCAACAAAAGTCTATTAGCTATCAGGTCGCCTCTTGAGGCGGTTTCTGACAGCTAACGGCTGTTAAGCAATGGTGATGAGAATTTTAAGGTGCGTTGCTGACATAAGTCTGTATGAGCTGGATTCCTGATCCAATATTAAATAAGGAGTACCTGCTAACAACTTTATGTATACTAAAATGCAAACTAATAGTTATCACTGTTTATGATAGATCCATATGTTTCCCATTATAGCCGTTTCGGCTTCTTAAGTCATGCGCAACTCAATATAGTACCTATCTAATTTCTGTCGACCAAATCGGCTGCCTTACTAAATGTTATATGGTAATGCAAATAATTCTTATAGGAGTTTGCTGGAAAAACTGTATACGTTTTCAATTACTTACACTGTTCGTGTATTTCGCTATTATTTTCTTTGGTAAATTTACCCGCCATCGCAGGGCACTGTCGGGACATCAATATTTGATTACAGGTTATCGCATGTCACATAAGACATGTATTAATCAAATTTCTTTTTTAATTGAGCATCCGAGTGCATAAATCATGTCCCGTTTTCGAAATGAGGGGATAGACAAAAATGTACACACTTTTTTTCCCTTGATTACACGAGGTACATGATTGTTTCCGACATAGCGTACATTTTAATTCAAGTTGAGAGCTTTACACCGCATGTTAAGTGTGGTTTATTTTACTGAATATATGCCTGCTACCAGGAATTACAACAGCCGCGCACACGTCGTTGTCCTTATTTAGTTACTGAAGTTGTTGGTATGGTTACCTCCAGACTAAATAGATCAAAACTTCAGACTAGCTATTGTTTGGTATGATGCATAGAATTACATGTCTACTCATTATTATGATTATGGGCGCCTATTTTCATGTAATCTCTGATACCCCTCAGCAATTATTTTATCAGTGTTTTCGTAGCTAACGTGGTTTTAAAATTTATGGTAGCTGATTGATTAAAGTATTGCCATATATGCAAGAGAGTGGACTTGGTTATATACTTGTTGCCGCCACTGGACATATTCATCGGCTTAATGGAAGAAGTCTTATGTTACTTATCGTGAGCTAACATGCATATTCATGACTTCCTATTTTGGAAATGCAACACTTAGATTAAATGAGGTTGCATCAGGAAATATTTTGAAAATCACACGAACCCTTAAGAGTGCAGCAAAATGCTCAATGCAACGACGTTAGATTGTTGGCATGATCTATTTCTAGATAGATGTCATTCAGAGCAGCGTTTACAACCACCACATCTTCATATTAAAAGTAGACTTCATCATGCAAATATGGCAATAGAAGAGTTGCTGTGACGGCAATATTCAACCCAACGTGTTATTAACTTTAGTGGTGTTGTAGAAGATACCCGTTCATTTGTGTACAAAAGGTGAATATATGAATAATCAAAAACGCCGAAAAGATCGAACAACCTTGGGAAAGGCACATACCAATTCGATATGCACAAACGCTACTGCGTAGGTAGTCTCTCTTGGTTGACCTATTTGCAAAAAAAAAATCCGACAGATAGGAAATTAAGAAGAAAGCATCAAATAGCTAATTTGACAATAAGCTTAATTTTCCTTACTGGGGAAACAGATACTTGTTCCCGTGGACAGACACAGCAGCAGTGCTGATTCGGTAGCTAGGACAATACTATGGTTACATTATGCGACAAACTATGCTTAACAGAACCACACGATAGCCTCTTGAGGCGATGTTTGTGAGCGAACGGTAGTAAAGTTAAGTTTAATATGTTTTATTAACATAAAAGAGAATATGTAATCTTGCTTCCTGATCGAATATTGATAATCATCCGTCGTCAAATACAGAGTACCTACAAGTAAATTGATATATACTGGGACGCACACCATTAGCTATTACAATTTACAAGCTAAACATATGATTTCCATGCTGACCACCGATCAGCAAGGCCCCATCGACAACTCTGACGTGTAGGCCAGGCAATCTCTTATGCCACTCTATGTTCTGTGGAAAGGTATTGGATGATTCGTCTCCTTAACGAAAATTCCCGAAATGTACCTTCCAGTGCTTTGGACTTGTAAAGACCCAACAGATTTGGGCCCGAATACTTACACAACGCGTCTGGCAAGCTTCTACAAAATGTTGGTCTGCTGCGAACTAGTTCTTGGAATCACCCTATAAAACCAAGCAAGGCTACCGATTTAGTCGACGAAATTTGGATAACTTCGGTCGCAATTATCGACCAATTTTACTCAATAAAGGCGTTTTTATATGATTTATCGTATAGTTCAACAAGCAGTCAATGTTAAAAAGGTTCATAGTATATTGTGTTGCAGACGGCCAAAGTATCCGCAACGGCCATAATGCGACACCGCCAACGCCATATGCATTATAATTATCAGTATTGCTGTTATGACCGATGTTTAATATCTAACGAATGTAACCAAAATTGCATTCTGGAGTTATTTATCTATATAGTGTATCAATTATTCATTGCTCATTGCATTTAATGGTCGCAAAAACATTTGTCGACCAGCATCCCTCTAGAATGGCAAGTGCTTGGTAATACCTAATATCAGTAATGTGAATGTCTATTATTCTCTTTCCGTTCATATGTATACCGCAGACGTCAACTATCGGACAGCAGACCGACTTTATGGCGTCTCTATATTTCTAGTCAGTGAGAATTATCAACCTAACGATAAATTGCATGCTGGCATGATGAGAATAAACCTTTCATGGAGTTTTGATGCTTCACCATTTGTTCATAACTTTGATGTTGCGTGGGTCGGGACTGTTGTGTCATGGCGTCATTGTTGGCTGTTTGTGGCTCGTAAAAGAAGGTATCATACATGAAGTTGAATGCCTTCCACAAAATATGATACGCGACGCTTAACAATCAACCCACACAAGAGCCTCATGTTGCCGCAGTTGTTTTCCGACATAGTTTTTCGATAGTTATCGAAGGGGAGGGATATCACGATAATTTCATACATTGGCTTGGACACTTAAAGAGCAAGGATTTTTGTCGTTATCTTAAATGCTCTATTTGTACAAAGTTGCACGTATATTCTGAAACTTCACTATTACATGACTCGCTTCTTATTCTTATCACCAGTTATAAGCGTAATCTCCAGAACCTTGAGGAATATAGGATCCTCAATGGTACAGTTAAGATTCTGACACATCTGCATTAAAACTGGAATAGCCTATTTGGCTATACATATATGATTCTGTTGGCAAGCAAAAGAGCAACACTCGTATGTAATATTGCGTTTGAATGAATATTCTTAATATCGGATGCTCTGTATTTCAATACTGGGTAGTAGCAATAGCAAGGAATGTTTCGACAGCTTTCTCCACAGATGCATCGGCTTATGACCAATCAAACAAAATCCTTAATGTTGTCTCGAACATGCTCGTAACTTGAAATATAGCAAAATTCATTGTACCATTTGTTTCCAAATCAAATTCAAATTACGACAGTTTCATGTTTACAGCTACGGCATGTAGCAGATTGCAATTAACTGCCCGTTAAGCGCCTTTGAGCAGGATTAATTCCTGGAAATAGGCGCCAAAAAATGCATTATATGTTATGTTATATCTTGTGCATCATTGCTTGACAAATGTGCTACATTAAAGAGGCAATTACTGGTGCTAATGTTATGCTTAGACATAAAGTGTTTTAGTAATTTAGCTACTGACAAATTGGTTAAGATTCAGCATGCTTTGCATCTTTTGTGCCATAGTCAACCCTTGATTGACCAATAATTGCCTGCTATATATATACGGTGACTTTGTACAATAATCGCCATCAACATCTCATTCAATTCCCCCAACAATGCTTTAGTTGAGCGTTAAATAGTTACTTGCAGGGACCCATTGCCATCCAGTTTTCCTGATCATTAAATATCCATGGTATTTCACGACAAATCCATGACATTTCATAACAAATGTACTGAATATTCTATATAATGCATCAAAGTATTCAGGGATATTCGTGAACTACCATGAACGTTAAATGGCCACTTTTACTATTGAATACTGATGAATATTTATGGTAAACCCTTATATGAATAATCATTCTTATTCATGTAGCACCACAACACCCAATTCATGAATTATCAGTAAAGTTCATCGATAATGGTCCGACATGCAACCTTGAGTATTCGTGATCTACCATGAACGTTAAATGGCTACTTTTACAGTTGAGCATTGATGAATATTCATGGTAAACCACACCATGAATAATCCTGCATATTCATGTTTCCCCCACCAGATTTAGTTCACGAATTATCAGTAATGTTCATTATTAATGGTCATACAGGCAGTCGCGAGTAGTTGTGATCAACCATGAACGTTATCTCTTAACGTTTACGAATATTCATGGCTAGCCGTGTATGAATAATCATGTATATTCATAATGCGTCACAAGACTAAATTAATGAAATTCAGAGATATTCATTACTCGTCTGATAATTTTTTTAAAAACGTTATTACTGGTATACTGTTGAATAATAAAGGCAATACTTCAGGAAATGACTAATGAACCACTAAATTCGCAGGCACTCAAGTCTGGACAGCATAATTGAGGATGATGGACTGTAATAATGATACTAACGATTTGCACAATTTGTTATAAAGACTGTCGCTCAAAAGATCACATGTGTAACTAAATATTGTACCTTACCGCCTATTCGGGCGACACATTTCAATTCGACCCTTCCCTTGATTGTATCCCCTTCCTTGTATTCATTAGATTAGCTTTCTCCGTTCAAAAATTTATGACAGGACTGGTGTAGTCTCCCACTCAAACCATCCAAACAAAATCGAACGCTCCATCGTGTTTGACGTTGTTAAGTTTCAAAATATTCGACTGACATACCATTAACATATTAGCCAGTTCGCTGGAAGAAAAGAAGACAAAGAGAAAGGGCGCGATTCATTAACTGAACAATCTCGCAAGTTTTGGTAGCAAGTCGCTCTGAACCAGGCGCGCGCTCTGATAACCGGGCCTAGTACAAGATCATCGAATTGTCAACAAATCTCTGCACAAGAGATTTGTTTGCGCTCGCTGGAGATAAAGCGCTGTGGGCTACGAGGTACGCGAGAGTTTTTCTTTTGCAGATATTACAGATTTTCGATTTTTATCTAACTACTGAATTTTGCTTTGTAAATATTTATAAATATAAACCTGCTTATTAAATGAACTAAGTTCACAATTTTGGAATACAGAAAATACGAAAATGCTATTAAGGTTAGCTCCGGTAGAAGGAAGCCAGCTGTTTGGGAAAACAATATCGCCGAGTTGGAGAGTTTTCGGTGACAACTAACTTCTATCTAACACGGCAAGTTTAATAAGGCGGGTTCCTCTTTCGGAGCACAAAGTTAAATTTATTTATTTCTTTATTCAAACAGTTGTCTGATGTTTCGAAATAAAATGGTTAAGTCATGAAATTCAACAGCCGATAATAGTCGATCACTTCGCGCAATCACAGGGACCGGGTACTGCAAAAATTGACCAGGCGCTCGCCCCTGATGGTTTGATGCCAACGTGGCAGAATCTTTAAGGCGATAAGCATTGCAGACAAGGAGCACTTATACATTTTCATATCCATAAATGTCTTATCACAACTATTTTTTGATTTTTGAAAAACATATTTTTTGACAGCTCAGGGACCACTTTTGATCTGATCAAGGCATTTTCATACTGAAGCCTACCATAACTTTGTTCGCAAAGCCCATTTCCGAAAAGGGAACTATTAAACTGGTATGGTGGGCATCGGAACCTTAGAAATTTCAAAAGCGGCTTTTTGTCTCGACTGCGCAGATATGAGATAGAAAAATATTTAACAGCTCGGATGCTGTGAGAGGCGAAGTTTCTTTGCCTACTGCGACAATTGCCAAACTCGCCTTGCTTGTGTGGTTATTTACACGCATTCTGACAGATGTAAACTTTACACTTCCTGACTAACTGTACCTGCTGGGAAATATAAACTGTTTCCAAATCCTACAGTAAACGTTTGCTGCAACTTAACACTCCAAATTATTTGTCTCAAGGCAAGCTTCCAGATTATAAAAGTTGAAAACTTTTTGGGACTATTATTTATGACACATCATTATAAATAATGGGTTGCGTGGCATTCAGATATATCTCATTCATGCATCTATCAATAAGAAAAACTTTCATTGAGAAATATTCAACCATGCAGATTGAACATTTCACTAGAACAACCCCATTAAGATGATCTTGTTCAAACAACCAGTTCATTATATCATTACAGATTTATCCCTCTTCCTCTTGATTTATTCAAGTATATAAATAAATATATATTTTATAGCATGTGGTACATATGGTGACTTGGGCCACATTAAGAAAGGGCTAACTGATTGTTCAAATCAAGTAAAGCTTTTATTCCCCAGCCCTAGTGTTGGTTTTACATGTGAGGTATACTGTGATTGAATAATTCAAAATATTGAAAGTCATTTTGTTCATTCAATAAAGTCAAGTTTAGGGATGAAATGTTTGTTGTTTCAAATTCATGAGTGTACTCCTCATTGATTGTAGGTTCTGTCCAAAAGTTGAAAAACTGGCATCAAGATGATCTCCTGTTTGGTATTCTTGGAAGAACACTTCAGCATAGAAAGGATCAGATGTGGCGACCCCAAGTGATTTGTCCTCAAAACACATGATAAAGCATGAAATTCATCCACATTGATACCCCTGGAGATCACCACTAACAGAGCAGCAGTTTCGTTAAGTTTAAATGTGTGAAAACCTGACTGGCTCCCAGTGACTCGGAAGATCGCGTTAAATGTCTGTTCAATCTCTTTAAAAGGGGGAACCAAAGCCAGTAGCCCCTGATATCATCTGCAAATGAAAGTGATGTTGAACCCCAATTGTGGTCCCATACAGTTTCGTGATATTTACTCTGATGTTCTTCTTCAGTGACTACAGTGGCAAAGCATCTTCTGTTTACTGTGGACGTTCAAATTCAGATTCATTTGTCTCCTATTCTTAAAATACAGATGAATCTTATGTATTCAATGGCGATACTTCCAGTAATTCTGAAGAGGACCATGAGGATGATCGTAAGCTATTGCCCTATCAGCTGGAGACACATGTTCCTCTCTTATGTGTCACAGCCTCACTGAGTGCGCTAGTTTAGTCCAATTGTATATGTGTGCTCATATTGAGAGTATATATGCTGTAGCTCCACTGATGTTGGAGCCCTATGTTCCACGTTTTAATAAGTTGTCATGTTTACTTGACATGTATTAAGATGATATCACTTTTGAATGACTGTGAAAGAACACTTGAATTAAAATAAACTTACTGTCTAAGATTCAGTTTCATTGTTATTAAAACTATTTATAGCATTTTATTCTGAGCCCATTTCTGGTTTGTGTGACATTTGCTATAATAACTTGCCCCCAATGAGTTCATGCAACTTAAAAAACAGAAATTTTTATGCAAGCATATGAGAGCTTGCAATTTTTTTGTGATGATTGTCAGCTGAAGAATTACTAACACCCTGAACTGAAAGATTCATGGCTCTTCATGAAAGTTCATGAAATCAAACATAGCGAAAACGAACTTCTACAAGCCTCTGAGAGTTTACGGTCTTCATTGTGTTGATTGTGTCAGCTGAAGAATTACCAACACCCTAAAATGTTTGTTCATGAAAGTTCATACAACTAGATTACTAATCTTTCTCAAGCACCTGAGAATTCATGGTTCTTCGTATCAATTGTGTCAGATAAAGATTTTTCAAAACCAGCTATCGTTAGATTCAAGGTTCTTCATGAAACTTCATACAACGCAAAAATAGCGAAACTTAACTTCTCACAAGCACCCGAGGGTTCATGGTTATTCAATATCTTATATGATCTGGACAATATTCAACAAACATTTGTGATGCCAATTTGATTTGTCATGTATATTCCAGCAGTTAACAACAGCATGTATTAAGATTTACATTAATGAAAAAAAATCATGAAAGTCATAAAATTCCATGTATTTTCCATCAATAATGAACAATAGGAACGCTGGGCAAAGCCCTTCTACGCCTTTCTGTTTGGGAATTTAGCAGGCATCAAATATAGAGTTACTAAAGGCATGCTGCCTATTAAACTTTGCTGATTGATCAACCATCTCCATGACAAATGAGGCAGCACATGTTATTATTCTTACAAAACAATCTGGTCGCTTAACCGAGTATATATCGTTGCTTGTCTAATAATAATGAATGTATCGCACAATTGTGCAAACGTCTAAACCATATGTAGTGTGTCGCAATAATAACCAATATAAATGTTTTATCCAATACTTAGGCATACAACTGAGACGAGGCATATCTAGACATGACATGAAACGTTTTACAAATGTAGATCCCAAATTGACAACATAACGCGGCGACAGCTTGCCTGAAAAGACATTGATGTTGCACTTGCACGCATTTCCACGACCGGTTTGGTTTTTACGCATTGTGGATAAAGCAATATCGGGTTTATTCCATGTGTTTGAATGGTATATTGATGTTTGTCGTCGGTACCATTGGTCTTAGACAAAGTTTCGGCGTCACGCACCCTCAAATCATTCATATTTATTTACCAAGTATCAAACTTAATAGCGCACGTGACATCGACGATGCCACGTGCTAAAATAGATACCGGAATATGATGCGCTGAATGTTTACCCAGCCATAGCCATTCTGAATCGCCTTTACAAGCATATCCGGCTGCCACTTCCGCGATATATCGGTCCACATTTGCTTTACGCTTGTGCTGCGTCAAGCCCCGGTTCAACGGGGTAGTAACAAACGATTACAGCCGAGCTACACACTGAGGGGTTCATTTTGTTCTCAAAATGACACATTCACATTTGGCGTACTGATATGGGCCACATTGCCGGTACACTTTTAGATCGACTAAACAGTGCAAACGATCTTCTGTTATACTTTCCTTGTTATTACGGCCTTCTGTAATCCACATGAATCGCTTAGTCTGAATTAAGGAATATGTACCAATCAATATGTCCAACTGTTGTTTCTGTGTAGATAATGATACGGTTGACAACTTATTATAGATTAATCGAACATAATTCATTCCAACACCAATGGCTTCAATTTAATTTAAATATACATAAATATGTGATTGTGAGGGCGGCGGCGGGGAGGAGTTTTCGGGGAGGGGGAAGGTGACACGACAACAGTAGGTATGGACAAAGCCCTTTCAAATGATCTACTAATTAAGCTCAAGGACGTGTGCTTTGATTATAAGTAATCGTGATATGTCACCTGAGGTACTTCATGGTTACATTGTCATGGCAATGTAATGCCCTAGGCAGTTTTTGTAAATGTATGCTCATTTTTCATAGTATGTATACTAATACTTTGAAAATATTATTTGAAATCTTATTTGCAAACGTTAAATAAAACATTCGACAGGTGTTTATCTAGACATTAATGAGCTTATGAAGGACGGAGCACAGATCATCAAAGCACTTTTTGTTATGAAATCGAGCAATCGATTTAAACACAGTGCGCATGGTATCATGTGTAAATGAACAAAATATGAACGTATTAATGGCTACTGATTACAAGGGTAGCTAAATTGTTCATCCTGCAGCTAAGTCGCGGCACATAGCTGTATTCACACGCGGGACGAGAAAAGCTTGTAATGGATTGACATTTGTGATTGGCTTTTTTGTTTTCATATTGGCTCTACCTTCATGGGCACCATATCACACAATATTGTTGGCTGCCAGTTAAGCCTTAAACGTACCTACTTAAACGACATGAAAGCATGGATTTGTAAATATCTAGTAATAATTCACGTGGTCATGTTGCTGCGAATTTTGGATTTAAGCACTTTTTGGGGAGACGAAGGCTTCGCGCATTATATAATTTGAGAAAGAATATCATCTCATACAGGTCATGCCTAAAACAATGGCATTGTTGCAAGTCATCTCACGGACACCTTACAGTAAATTGTGTGTTACCCCTCATGTTGTATTTTTTTTATGCATGGCCTATAGCAGACGGGTGGGTGATAGTTTATTCACATACCTTCTTTGGGAATAGCAAGAACAATAGATCTGTTTTTTTATAAACCGCCTGCTGTGTTCTATACAACGAACAAAAGAGAATCACTGGTTTGATGTGAAAGCTTAGAGAAGCTATGAGGCTCGTGGTAGTACAAGTTAGACTGAATGATGCCTGCTAAGCTACCAGTAACTGATACCAGTGCAATCACTGCTAATGACCTGAGTAGAGCTAACCAAATTACTTTTCCAAGTGCTGTGCGCGTGCATCTATGCATATGACATTGAGCTGGCGCCTTTTCCAGATAATGTTAATTACCCACAGATATCATGGAGCAGGGAACCAATCAGCATAAGAACGCAATTATCCCGGGATATGCTCTCCTGGCATCCTACTTTCGGAAATAAATATAACTTTAAGTATAATCAAAAGTTTCAGCTGAAGTTCCTTCTGACCGCAATCAAAAACAGCGTTGTGTGCTACGAGCTAACTGTTCAATCGATATGAGCTATAGAATTGACGTTTGATCTCAAACGTACCTGTATTTGATCATATGTATGTCCAAATCTAGTTTAAATATTCCGTTGATTTTCTACTTTTGGATAGACATATATCACACTATTTTGATGCAGACCTTTTAATGTCCGTTTTTGTTTTTATGATTGCATGGGAAAAATACACGAAGCATTATTTTCGAAGCTGAAATCATCGGGTCGTTTGAGGAAATATTAGAAAAGCGACTTTTGATACTGTCCAGCAAAAAGTGTAATGCATGATACTATCTCATATTTTTCATCTAACTATCCATTCGAATATGCATCTAGGCTAGTGATTACAATGATACATATAATGGCCGTTTGGTCCCGCCATCTTACATGACGCACTGTTGCTCGTGCCTAGTGCAATATTATTTTCCTTAATTTCACCTTTCGCTCACGTTTATTTGATTTACTGTTGCAAATGTGTACTTATACATTAATCAAATATCTTATTAATATATTCCGTTGCATTTTACGTCCACCTCATTTATTCTAACACTGCCTGGTGCGTTACTCAAACCACGAAAGAATTGATTTATTCACGGCTTGAGCTGTGTTAGTGGAATCCGGTAAGTGTGTATATTTCATTCTCAACAGAGCGATAACTAATTTTCCATCTAAAAAAAAATACTGAACTGATTGCGTCCAGTATACCTCATATTTCCTACATTGCAAGAACAGGTGTTGGCCAGCTTATAAGGACGTACGAATTGTTTGTTCTTGATTTCATTCGCTATAACAATTGATGTCAAACAACCATCGAAAGTTGTTATGCAGCGCGCGGTCGTGTATTTGCATGATGGAAGTGTGTGTATAGGATTCAGGCACTAAAATTTGGTTATGTTGTTTGACACGAAAGAAAGCGGTCGTATATTTTTATGATAGAAGTGAATATATATTTCAGCACTGCATTTTTGTTATGTTGTTTGACATAAAAGAGAGTCAAGGCCCCCACTCGCAAAGGTGCTTACCGGCACTAATTACACTTTAAATAATTCCACGTTTAGCGACACCTACAGGCGTTATATTTGATGAGCTATTTGATACCCGAGTATATGATATCACGGGCTGTAACGTAAAACACTGACACAGAAGAACAAGTGGCCTAGGAGTGTTGAAGTATAAACTGAGTTAGACAGGCCATAAAGCAAACTCGCATGTAGATTAAGGAAGGAGTGTGTGCCAAAAAGCCACAATAGGCAATATGATCATTCCCGAGAGGAAGGGAGATGAAAGGCACTGATTACCTGGTCTGGAGTGTGCCTGCACATTTGCCACCGGCAAACACAGAAAGCCTACATTGCATAAGGGTCCAATTTGCACTTAATGTGCTGCTATAGAAGGACAATAAAGAGCAGAGCACGTAATACACATGCCTTGTGCTGTGTCATTAAGACGAAATCGCCAAGCACTAGCTAGAGCTCGCCTTATAATCTAAGGAACGCTAGAGAAGAGGGCAAAGGAAGCCAGACTGCAGCGGTAGAATAAGCAGTGGTCCTTTGGCACGTAGATCTCGCTCTCCGAAGAACCTTAACGCAAGAAAGCAGAACGAAACGTGATGGCAGCTGTCTTAGGTGATCACTTCGGTTCCCTTTGTTGCCAAGTTGCGATGGACTCAAATATGCCTTCGCTACGTCTATGCTTGTCAGATGGAAGTATTTCTCCTGCTTACAGACTTAGAGGCTGACAGACATCCGTGCCTATGGCCCAATGAATAGATAACCAAATGACACATGCGGATTCAACTGGTGCGTATGAGGGGCACCAGAGGCATCTTCTCATTATAAAAAGTATGCCATTCGAGAGAAGCTGTTTTTCCTTCAGCTCATTAGGCTTACCTGCGCAAACTGCCAGTTGTTGCGCCACTGCTTTGGTCTAAATAGCTTCAAAGGATTTTTTTTCCCTGAAGAAACTTGAAACATCTGAGTGCATTCGTGAAACCAAGTCCGTTGCCCTCTTTTTGCGGTTTATATATGTGCATCTTCTGTGCATACTAGTATTCAAACAGATGCTCAACAGTATTTTAGTTGAACCACAGTGAACCGCTTCCTCTCCCGAAGAACCCGCTCGCACCAATACATCATGGTTTACGATTAAGTCCTACGCAATTTGGCTTTCTAGAAAAACCGAGAAGGCAACTGCTATTGGTATGTAATAGATATCTGCTTATGACGGAGTGTTAACAGTTGTTCCTTCGTAGACAGATAAACACCCTCTTGCATAAGACGCATATTTATGCAACAGCTTTGCTATTGTTGAATAAGAATATCAATCGCAAGCATTGGGTTTTCCGAGCAAATTGCAGTAACCTGCGGCTATAGCATACAGCTAGCTTATGCACATACCAAAACAGGAAAACCATCAGATGACGCTATATATTTTGCAAAACCAAGTGGTTCGGTTCAGTCACTGTATGATGTTTGCAAGTTGATAATTTGCTTAATGGTCGATACGCTAATCGATACATTGAATGCAAATGCGAGATAAAAGGTTCGTTAAAATTGATGCATGCAAATAATTGAATGGAATGACGCATCCTTCATCTTCTGTACTTTTGCAAAATGCAGGGTGCTTAATTGGTCCTGTACTTGTGTTTGGTTGTTTTATACTTTATTAAAGTAGAGCTTATTATTTGTCCCGGTGCGGCCCATATTATTTGGAAGTCAGGAGGTAATCTGACACCCAACGGCGTCTTGTGCAGATTTCCAGTACGCTGTTGTTACCATACACACCCACGATATACTTTGATAGCAAGAATATATGTGAATATATGTTGATTCAGTACGCGCTGCTGTATTTAGCCTTTATCAGCATGAATCGCATATAAATATCTGAAGCCTTGCTAGAGTAGTGCGGTACCTTATCAAATTCTTTTAGACAATTTAATTTTCAAAAGGTTTTTGTTTAGCTGCTAATAATACATATGATTATTCGCCGCCACGCCTGACAGCCCCACCCAGCTTACAAGGCGTCTATATTGTCAGTAGAACACACATGACTTAGTAGGCTCAGTTTCCCAGGGGAGTTATACATTCAGAACCAATAACTTACAGGTCAGAAAATGATAAGCTCTATTTTGCATCTTGATTCTACAGTAACGCTCAGCGTTGCTGTTAGTAATGCAAAACGATGGAGAAGATTGCACATGGATTTACTATTGTCAGGAAAAACTATTTCGCAGTGGTGTTTGAGACATGTAGCATTGCATATCCGAATGATATCTTAAATGGAATCACGGGAAGACATCTTCCAATAATGACGCAGTTGCAAAACAGGGAAATGTCTTGAGCACGGCAGAAGAAAGCACATACAACGGACGCTAACATGAAGGATCCTTATGGGGCCAGTTGCTAAGTCTTTCCCCTTTCTAGCCAAACAATTGGATTTGCAGCGCTGTGTGAATATTATCGATCTCCATGCAAGTACCATGTACATTGTGTGATGTGTTTTAATTACGCCATTCAAACTGGATAAGAAAATGTTTATGCCCGTTTATGAGCAACAACATCCGATATTATCAATATGACACAGCTAAAGAGGTGACTAATATTTGCCATGTAAATATGTCACGAACAACGATAAACACTCCGTATCTTTCCTTTAAATTATGGACTAGGCAACAATTCGCATGATCTAAACATGCTGTTTCTTTCTGATGCTGCACTTGCCTACTAGGCTTACCATACGTGACATTTAAGCTAACACAACTCGTATCTTCCACATTTCTCTGCGGCTTCTCCGGTGTTCCTAACATTCAATGTAAAGCGGTGGATTTAGACTCGCCAAGTGTGACAACGGTATCTGGATCCAAAAAGAAACCAAGCAGCTCGAAGATTGCTTTTGACGTTAAGATCTCAAAGAACATCTTGGCATACATTGTGAGTTACAATCAAAACATTTTGCATCAAACGACGACGATCAATTAATATGAAGAATTCATATGCATGCATCATCTTTTCTTTTTCCGCCTATGGAACAACACCAAACACACCTTTTTAACATGCCCGCCTTTTGTGAGCGCCAACGCATAGCACACGTGGGTGACCATTGAAACCTGCGACATTGGACTGACGCTAACACAATGCCTATTCATCATTGAATGCCTCGAAATCTATTGTACAATTGCACATTGAAGCCGAAATCTTTGTCTGACAGGCTTAGCAGTGCACCCAAAAGTGTCGATTAATCTGGCCTGTAACTGCAATGCATAAAATATACAGAAATATGCGAGATTGACATGAGCAAGTTAGGATATACATGGGACAGATACACAATACGCTTGTACTGCACAGTTAAGCAAGCATTTGTTACGGGCTTAGTAGCACATTCGAAACCGTGAATCGTGACAGATATGGCTGTAGTAAATGCCTACAGTAGGTCTAGCTGTCCGACCAATGGTTGTTATAATCTTGTTCATTGGATTAGGATATATATGTCTATCTGACAAATTCTTCATTGGGCTCCGGATATATTGAGAAATATGGGTAAATTCATACGTGCAGAAGTAATAATAATATAGTCGTTGTCACCGATCAGGTGATATCGAATCGGTGACTGATGAGGATGATAGTAATGCTTGCAAAGCTTTTCTTTGGAGCCAGTGCCAACGTTGCAAACGACGCTGGTATAAAGGCCGCGGACGATACCAAAGGGTTGACATAACATATTATATATATCGCACACTTTTCAAGAGGGAGAACAACAATATAACCGATCATAACAGCCGCTAGGAACCAGCCAGGTACGAACACATTGAGAACCAACCTTCAAGCTGCTGACTTAAATGTGTCGGCAATGGAATCGGTTTATAAATGCATGGATAAACGAACATTAATTTACCGTTCAGTAATGTCCTCAGCATTCAACTGATAAATCCGTGCCGCCTTAATGAGAAGTAATTGTTATATGTTCAGCACATAAACCTAAGCTTTTTTTCTATAGATAAATATATACATATATATATATATATATATATATATATATATATATATATATATATATATATATATATATATATATATATATATATATATACGCGCATATATTTATATATATAAATTTAAATATATATATATATAAAACTGTATAAAAATATATACATAGATATATACATATATATATATATATTCATATATATATATGTATATATATATATATATGTATATATATATTCATATATATGAATGTATATATGTATAATTATATATACATATAAAGATTTATTATCATTTATATATTATATAAATATATTAAATGTATATAAATATATATATATATATTTATCCACATATATGGATTAATATATATATACATATATATATATATATATATATATATATATATATATATATATATATATAATATATATATATAAATATAATATATATATATATAAAACTGTATAAAAATATATACATAGATAGATACAAATACATATATATATATATATATTCATATATATATGTACATATATATGAATATATATATGTATAATTATATATACATATAAAGATTTATTATCATTTTATATATTTTATAAATATATTAAATGTATATAAATATATATATATATATATATTTATCCACATATATGGATAAATATATATGTATATATATACAAAGGTATATATATTTATATATGTGTGTATATTTATATATATCTACAAATATATATATGTAAATGAAGTGTAAATATTTGTATACATAAATTGATAAAAATATGTATATATTGATATATATATATTTGCATATTTGTGTTCATACACATATTTGTAGAGATATATATATATAAATATATATATATGTATATAAATATGTTTGTGTATATATATGTATATATATGTTTATGTTATATGTTATATATATATACATATATATACGTGTGTAAATATGTATAAAAATATATACATATATATATATATATATATATATATATATGTTTATATATATATATATATATATATATATATATATATATGTTATATATATATATATGTGTGTGTGTAAATATATATGTATATATAGGTATATATATACATATCTATATATATATACAATTATATAATTTCCAAATATATAATTATTATATTATGTAAATCCATATAAATATATATATACCTATGTATATATGTTTATGCACATATATATTTTAATTTTTATATTTAGATTTTTGTTTATATGTTTATTTATAGATATATACATATAAATCTATGTATAACACGTAACGAAACGCTCACGCTCAACTGTGTATGGCATTCAATGAACCTTTCTACGGCATGCTGTTGCCTAATAAGTATCCGAACAGGATTTAATAAAGTCTTATCGACGAATTGTGGCGAGAGAAATCATCGAGCTTTGTAGATTTAAAACGTTATTATATATGCACATGCCAACAGTTTGGTGTCCGTACCGGATTATTAACCGTCTTACTCTGATCTGTATGGTGCGAGGCTGCTTTTGCTATTTGTAATATCGTACAGTCAGCTTTGTTGTGTAAATCATACAACTCTTTTAAATCAACGTAACCGCGGAATTGAAAATTCTAAACAGCTGCCTAAATGAGCGGCAAATTGAGGCAATACTTGTCGTACTAACGAGGATGAACGTCAGAATACATTACAATAATTATTTGCGCTGTTTTGATAATTTGGATATACTGGTTGATTCCTTTTGGATCCAGTGACAAACATATTTACATTAGTGGGTAACCTATTGCTATTAGTAACATATATGTTCTGTTTTATATTCTGAAATGAAATACTGCAGATGCAGCATGTGTACATTATTGGCGGTTCTTGTAATAACAATATCATTACACCTGTATGCGCAGTATCAATATAAATGTTCCATACTGCAACCATGTTCTATGGAAATAAGGCAACATCCATGATTCCAAACAAATTTGAAAAAAATATTCGTTGATAGCAGCATCACGCACATTTGTATTGTTGACCTTCCCCCATTATTACTTTGCCGCAGATTTTGAGATTATGTCACTTATTAAACATCCAAGTGATAAGCAACTCAGCACGAAGACATTCAATCCGACAATCTCTACAGCAGTAAGTGGTAGTAGACAGCCATTAAGAATGAAATTATACAATTTTCATGCGCAACTGATTTAACGAATCTTTTATTTTTACATCGGTCATCAAGGTTTGGATAAGAGACGCTTGCTTGCCGCAATCCACTTGCTACCGAATAGGATGGAAAGCGTATAACTCTCACGCATGCATTAAGACCATTAATCAATGGCTGCTTCTGCAGCAACTACCATTGGTGGAGGATATCAATGCTGAATGGATATAATATCAAACCTGTTTACAAACATGGTGTCATATGTTGCGAGAGCAAGCAGTCAGTCTACGACTGTTAATTAGTAGCTGTCCAATACGATTCCTGTCTATGACAATGTACTTTGGTATTGATATTATATGTACAGCAGGGTAGCATTAGCTCAGCTAGATTTTTAATTACCCACACGTGGGCTACCTGAAACGGCATGATTGAGTCTACGATGATTAAACGATGGTTTGCTGTCGCTCATGGACTTCATGTGAATATTCCGGGTTGGCAGCTAACGAAATCTAAAACTCGAGAAGTTAAAACAATGTAGTCCCCGATCCCCTTTATAGGCTAATGCAGCATATTATTTGCGGGATATTGTGTGTTTGGCGACCTGACGGAAACAATTATGGGTCTCCGTCGACTGCTTGTTACGACACAACAAAATTACGGTCCAATGTTACATTGTCAGAGGTGCATTATTCTCTGCATGTGCCTCCAAGTTTACCAGTTAATTATTGAATCACAGGGATCATAACCCTTAGCTGCTGGTTAGGAAAACGGTTTGATCAGCTTTTATCATATAAGGGGGATTTAATCAACGACATACAACACAGCGATGTCGGCGCTGAATATGTGTCGATGATTAAACCATTAACTCCCTCCTTTTGGAATCTCTGCCAGCTAATATTGTAAGCACTAAACTGAGAAGTAATGCTTTCGCCATACAGTCTATCATTCTAGCGATATGGAATCAAAATACGCAGTTAAGCTGCTTCGCAAAATGACTGTAAATTGAGTTCATGTAGCGATTCGACCTATTATTTCACTCGCTGGTTCTGCTCTAATTGATATCTAAACACGTCAACATCCTCAATGTTCGACCAGGCTATCGTACCGAGTTCGGAAATTTAACTAGCAATAAATGTATTTGGATATTTAGAATACTGATCGGACATTCAGCTTTCATTACATATCTATTGGCTAATGTGTCAGATTGAACTAACTGATTGGGCTAAGGTTGGACAAATGGTGCATTTATTCTACGCGCCACCATCAAGGCATCCGAGACACATACATACTTTCACTAATGTGCAAGTCACAAGTGGGTTTGTTGCACCGATTATTCGTACGGAATTATGGTCAACCATGTTGTCGATTTTGAAGTAAATTTTGCATGAAAAATGTTTGTTTTTGTTGAAACACGTTACAACTATTTGAAAGAACGTTAACTAGAATGGGTTACTGGGAAGGTCCTAGGAATTGTCGCTGCCGTTCACGAAACATTCTATCATATAAGATATTCAGTGGATACCGTAGTTTTTTATTCATGTCTTTCATCTCGTCAGATGTCGACAGAAATCATCATATATATAAAGACATGCAGCATCACGTGTGTAGATTGGCGTTTATATCTCTTGACTTTCCTTGCGTTGTTGTCTATATCCTATCGTTGGCTCTTACAAGATGAAATGAGATTTTCGCAAATGCTGATGGATGAGGCTCATGCGGCCATCAGCGACATCAAAACAACCCATTACTAATGTATATGCGACGGATTTAGACAGCCATGTGCGAATGTGCTGGGAGCACTTGTAGCATACGATGGGAAATATATCAAAGGTCCACTGGACGTGTAAAGACGGGTGTGTGATTGTTCATTGACATCAGGGAATAGCAAGAGCAATAGGTAAATGGTTTGATACGCACAGCTGTGGTTGTGCTGTCTTGGCTGCGTTCCAACGAAGGGTACATATACGCCATAGACCTAATCACGACCTTTAACATTGCGTTTCTAAGCAGGAATGAGCATGTATGTACGTATGGTATTTTAAACTGCAAGGTTTGCGCCGTTGCCGGCGCTTCCATATAAATTTCCTATAATAAAAACGAAAACTGAATTACGTCCAACATTTTTCACAAGTTGAGTACATAGCATGGAATAACCAACCACTTATGCTATCACGTATGTACAATTACAGGTACAAAGATATTATTTGCATTCAAACTGGATTTCAGCTCAAAAGTCATCAATCTTTGTGGGGTAAATTGATATTTTAGCGCTCAAAACTCGCTGCTGCCCCAGTGACTTCGTCGAATTCTATGAATAATTGGACTCACTTCGTTTATATTTTAAAGTCTATCGTCCGGGTTACTGGCTACGAATTGCAAAATAGCTTCAAAAAAGCACGGGTCGTGCTTATATTTCTTTCCGCTTATACATTAATTTCCATAACAACCCGCCGAAATGTAGGACCAAATTAACGTCAAAGATTTCGCAGTTGCGCCATTTTGGCTCGCGCAAAACCAGGTCGCGGTGAACCTCTCCATTTTTACGGGTTTCAGGTGCTGACGATGCCTCACCTGAATTCACATCTTTGCGACTTTGATTTCGGTTATTATTTGGCATTGCGCAAAAAGTATCAGTGTTATAACATCGTCCCACCACATAATATATATATATATATATATATATATATATATATATATATATATATATATATATATATATATATATATATATATATATATATATATATATATATATATATATATATATATATATATATATATATATATATATATATATATATTATATATATGCATATATACATATATAAATTTATAAAATATATATATAGATATATTTCAATATATGCATATGAATGTACATTAAGATAAATACTATAATCTTATAAAGACGCAAATAATGAATGTTCGGTCCCAAGAATTCGGACCTATCACTTATAACATTTGAACCTGTCTGATCCTACTTAGTACATATGTATACTGGGAGTCATTTATCTAGGGTTTTATCGATAATTTACACCATCACAGGAGCTTATTTGATTTAGTGATGGGAATGATGATGAAGAATACCAGTTGCCAAGCTATGATAGAGCATTATGTATCATCTATATGGGACTCATGTATATTTATAATGCAATATATCTGCTTAAAGTGTGAGGTATTCCGATTCCACAGCTGGCTTTTTTGACGTTTATTTTGCTCTAGCTATAGATAACAAATTAGTTCATTAATGTTACCTAAAGCTTTTTCCCAAAAGAAAAGTCTGCACTTTACTAACACATATCCCTTTCTACCCCTGTTATGCCCTTTACATACTACTTACACAATCGTGCAAGCATCATAGACTTGGCAGTACAAATGAGGAATGCTCTCCAGTTATGCAAACTGCCCAGCTATGATATTGTTTTTATGTAGTGTATTCTTGGGACCGATCTATTCCTGATCCAATAACTGTGCTGAACGAGTATCGGCCGTCTTGTATTATAACACAGTAGACACTGAGGCTTTAGCCTGAGGTGTTAGCATAAATCATCTTTCCGATTACATAGTCCGCATGATGAGAGCATAGACGATCAATGCATGCAACAATAAATGAATCAGTCACCCCATGATTTTTAGCATCAAGTAATGGTGAGCGTACCAAACTTGCGCTTGTTTTTGTGAACTGAACTTATACATTTAGAAAATGTTTATGATAAGCTGAAGCCGAATAAGCAGTTACGTAACCCAATGCGTTTGTAGCCACCTGGTGTATGAGTAGTTGATGACGCTACTAAGCTATAAGCTGATTATGCAAAACAACTTGCTGATACGATCGTTGATTCATTTCAAACCAAGATAGGTTAGCGCATCAGCATCTAAACGGCCGTTTGAGTCTCCATGTCTCCAAAATGTCATTAATGTCATTAAAATTGCCAGGCTGACCAGTTTCATATCCAGCCTAATTATACATATAAACCTTTTGTTTTATATGAATCATATTGAGAGTCGTTACCCCGCGCTGGTGGGTAATAAAACAAAGCATCACAGCCATGGAAGAGTCTATATTAACTTCGCTCAAAGATCTAACAACATTAAGATTAGTCAGATCCAACCGCGTGACCAATAATATGTATTAATATGCAATGTTTTAAAATAAATTGATATGTAGTGTTTTGAAATCAAAACATCATTAGCATAAAAAACATAATCTTCGCTGATTCAAAGCAGAACAAGTACCTGGCGTGTAATTGCCATGCTGCGTTCTTGTGCTAGAAGCCAATTAGCGGGAACAAACGAGTCTGTTTGCGATGGGCGAGCAACGATCAAAAAGTAACCAGTTTTAACAGCCTAACAACAACGAGATGTATTTTATATGCAGGCCATGCTTAGTGGCGGAGCATAAATGACATATTAACTTACGTGTTGAGTTTAAGGATATTTATGCAGCTGCACCCATGCTGTTCGTTGCTGTCGACAACTAGGCCCAGCTGCATTTTGGAACCTTGTATCATTGCTATACAAAGCACTTAATCGTTAGTTTCGAAATGGGAGCACAAGTCAATTTGTTTTAACATTGTTATGATCAGCCGCCTCTCTACATAACTACAACTGACAATAAGAAATGAAGCTTTATGTGGATTATATGTAAATTAAGGCGAGTCCTTCTTTACTACAGAGCTACATTCTCAACTACTTAAATCGATTGTTTGCTTGGATAATCATTTTATGTATATCTATATAAGTGTAAACGGTTTTTCATACTAGTACCTTTAGACCAAACAATAAGTTCCGTTGGCATCATTACATGTAAGCCGCGGCGTGGCCGATCGCTAATCATTTGACTCATGTATTTTGACCGCTACGCATGTTTGTCGCCAACCTCAGGGATTCTGGAAAATCCAAGTTATAGTTCAAGTAGTGACCACATTTCAAAGAGAATCACTAATGTCGTATCGATCTCTGTCATTTCACATCAATGTGCCTCTTGCCTAATGGATTTAACATAATCGAACTATTTAGTAGCAAACCTCATTATTTACGATATGTTGGGACGCCGTTTGAGCAATGATTATGTGAACAACTCACTGATAAATTACATTCGACTTATCGAACAGTAAGATTACTCCGATGATGATATTTTCAATGGTTATGTTTTCCTTATCAAACTCGGTTGTTACAATCCTATTTGATGATTAACGCATTAAACTAAACATTCGAAATGATATTTGCATGATATTAGAGCTTTAATAACCACTATGGGCACCCCATATTCGTGAACATCATATTGTGCATTGTTGTCTATAAACGTTCAGTAGTCATCGAACAGCGATATGTTATGGTCTTCGAACTGATTGCTTACGTAATTGGCCATCCACGTGGAAATGTTCAAGCACACTCAGCACATGTTTATCGTAGCAGAGTAACGGAAACCCAAGGGTGGGTATCAACACTATCCCCGGTTGTGTCTAAGGATATATCAGCGTTGATTTACGGACGCAACAGCATGTGACCTTTTCAATTTCGTAAGTGTCAACTTTGCGGAGTATATATGATTTTTCAAATGTGCTAAATACATATGAATAATCGCCGCCAGCCTCACAGCCTTAGAAGGTTTGCACGGAAAATCTCTAATACAAATATGCCTGCCTTGGTAGGCTCAAACCCCTAGGAGAATAAAATTCAATTCCCCGATAACTTCTGCCATGAGCACCAATCACCTAAAAGCCAGGGAATGTGACACTATAATTTGCATCATTGATCCCACACAAACACTCAGATCGTATCAATATTTGCCGTGACTCCTTGTTACGGAAACAAGTCCATACTACTATATATATTCACAATCCAACAGCTCATCTTTCCTGTTAATATAAGACAAGGCGGCGTGACAAATGGACCATAAAACTAGACCTAGACATGTTTGTACTTTCTGATGATGGACGTGTTTACTATGCCTAATATATGATCTATTATAACTCGACACTGCACGATATCTCGGTGCTGGCTCTACTCTGTCTCTGCCCGTCACTGTCAAGCAGTTGATATGAACCCATTAGACCGACCACAGGTAACCTCGGTAGATTGATCCCAATAAAGCAAACATATCGATGATTGTTTTGACCGTTCAGGTTTCGTATGCATCCTGATATTCGTTGTCAGCAGCCCAGAAAATCGTTATGCATCAAACGATGATGATCAAATTGATTTCCGATTTATTTCCGCGGTTAAATGAGTAGGCGAAGACCCGCTCTGAGAACCATGATATGCTTACAAATAGCTATTTTCAGATCCACAATTCCAGCCCAACATATTTGAAGGCACAATTTTGTCAATAAGCAATTGGACTTTTTTTTAATGAATAACCCAGCGGTTTATTGTTACATATGACCATATGACCGATCTGTGTTGTGATATCTGCTCGATACACACTTATTCGTATCGTCAAAAAGTTGGCAGCTACTCTAAGAAAACATATGTCAACCTACCACATATGAGCAGCGCGGTGCTTTTTTCATAGAGTCTCAGAACACCACGTGGAATTTTCGGATTAATTCAGGGACTTTGGCCGCCTCGGTAGAATCCCAATATGTAGAGAACGCCGATCCCCAAGACGATGGATCAACAGTCTCGTATTTTTTTTTTTGCCGATTTCATGATAGCGTCACCTGGTGATGATCATTTTTCCTTCTCGTCACACATCTAGTTGGAGTCAACCATTCGTAGCGGAGCCATAGGGTCTTTGTCATTGTGAACACTGGTAGCATTGGGCGACATCAATATGGGTACAGATTGCAAGCACAATACTGCCGTTGATTACAATGCTCATATTTTATGTACAATTGTCTCTTCAATCATGCTTAAATGAGATACTCATTTACTTCCGTTGAAGTCAGCCTTTGTGGCTTCGCTTATATACACAATAAACTTAAGGAACGTAGTCATTTTATTTAAGCTTCCAAACGATCTTTAACAGCCTCACGTGAACTGATCTCTTCGGACGATTCAAAACGTCATGTGTGGGCAGTGACAAAACACTATTTTCTACTTGGTCATACACAGAGACCTCACAAGCTAAGTATTTCCAACTTGATAGAACGCAAAAACCATATGTAGATGTTGTTTGCAACGACAGACGAATTGATTTAGCCCCTCCGAGTTATTCGTGTAATATTTCGTTGGATTTGCATTTATTAAGCTGTTTTGCAGTGTTCTTATCTGTTGTGATTGTCTGATACACATCAGCGAACATACTAAATGTAATGCTCATTTATAAATAATGGTCATTTTTAAAGCTTCATTTTCCATTTGCAAATATTATGTAGCATGCCCCTAGTATCTAGAGGAGTGGATATGTATTCTCTTGGCGTATTTGGTATTATGGGCAATCATCCTTTAGAAACTCGCAGTTCTGAAATCCAATCAGCGCGTTACTACATGATTACAAAATGATAACTTGGAATGCCATTCCATTAGTGGCAGATAATACGGTAATGTAACAATGTATAAGTAGGAATAAAGACTTCATCAAAAGACTATTGGAGGAATATTAGTTCTTATCTAAGAGTCACAAAGCTAAAGCATGTCTAAAAGAAATATATTACATCCGAGTTAAAACTGAAACATTGCTTTGTTTGCTCAAACATAAGGTGAAATTACAATAGACGAGAATACGTATTGCTATCTAGCAGTTGACGCAGTTGGTGGAGTGACTTCATGTTAATACTGACCAGCGATATTTTACACGCATAATTGAATTACGCAAGACAAATCTATTCAAGCAACAAATATTTCTTGATCGGTATATGTCGATGCTGACGGAAAACGTAGGTCCTAAATGGCTGATTTTTAACTCATCAACTTATCATCGACCTTAGACGAATAGGACTATACAATCATCACAGCTTCTCGTCAAATATAGACTTTAACGTGCCAATTGGGTGATCGAAGGGCATGAAATGAGACGGACGTGTTGCTCGACGTTTATACACATGGCAAATACTTGGATAATTGAAAACGCGTAGAAGATCCATCTACTTGGGGTAGGAATTACTTACTCCAAGAATATAACATTACGTTGTCTTCAACAATACTGTGTAATAATTATTTCTTTGGTAGACAGAGAAGAAATGTCAATATAAGAGCCAGCTTACTTTCACAAACCGGAGAAACAGCTACTTGCTTCTATATAAATAAACCTTAATGCATAGTACGGCTGTTGCAGTTGCTGTAGTCCTATGGTCTACTTTGCCGGCAAACCCCACTTTACATTAACTAAAACTACACAAACTAGCGAAAATGTTCACTAGCTTCCAGAAGGCCCCTTGAGACTGTTACTGTCAACAAGCAGCGATAT
>CM067343.1:41286259-41323145 GCA_034190875.2 Urechis unicinctus
GATTCGAGTGATCTTTTTTTGAAGTTTTGCAATTCTATTACCATGTTGACCCAAAAAGAACAAGTTGTAGTTTAGATGTGGTATATTAGTGAGTTGTAGAGCAATTTTTTAATATCTAAGGGGAGGATGTGTTTTAGTTTACTTATAATGCCCATTGTTCGACTAAGTTTGCTATGAATTTTATCAGTATGACTTTTCCAGCTGAGGTGCTGATCGATGTTGAGACCCAGGAAGTTGAAATATTGCACTTGTTTGATTTCTGTATTATTTATAAGGATCTGGATCCTTGAATGGATTTTTTTCGGTGGTTTATGAAAAATCATGAATTTGGTCTTACTTGTGTTAAGGGACAGCTTGTTGTGCATAAGCCAGTTGTTGACATTTTTAAGTTCATTGTTTAATGTGTCTATATTGTATGTAGAATTTCTTGAGTTGAGGGTGGTGGTAAGGGTTGTATCATCTGCATATGTTATAACTTTGAATAAATTTGATGCATTGCAGATGTCATTTACATATATCAAGAATAAAAGGGGCCCTAAGATTGATCCCTGAGGCACTCCAGATGTAAGGGGGAGGAGGTCAGACTGAGTGTCTTCAAAATTAACATATTGTTTTCTGTCTTGTAGATAGTTTTTAATTAATATGCTGCTGGTGTTTGTGAATCCATAATAAGTTAGTTTTGAAAGCAGTATGTTATGATCTATTGTGTCAAAGGCTTTGCTGAGGTCAAGAAATATGCTGATTGGTAGCAAATTGTGGTCTAGGTCATTAAGTACAGATTCAATCAGTTCTACTGCTGCTAGTTCAGTGGAATGCCCTTTTCTGAAACCATACTGGTTGTCATAAAATAAGTTATGGGTTTTGGAAGTACTGATATATTTGTTGGAAAATAATTTTTTCAAATATTTTTGATATGGATGGAAGAAGTGATATTGGGCGATAGTTATCAAATAGAAATTTATCCCCTTTTTTGAAGATGGGAATGACTTTTGCTGTCTTTAGGGATATGGGAAATATGCCTGTATTGAGGGTTTGGTTGATAATTATGGTAATTGGTTTGATGAGTGCTTGTTTGAGATGCTTCAAGAGATTTGTTGATATGTTATCATATCCACAACTGTTTTTTTCCTTTCAGGTCATTTACAACCTTGGAAATTTCTGACTCATTTACATTTTTGAAAATTAAAATTGTTCCGTTGTTGCTCAGTTAAGTACAAAGTGAAATCCTCATTTAAGGGTGGGTTTATATTTTTTGCTAAATTTGGGCCCAAATTTGTGAAAAATGAGTTAAATTTGTTTGCTATTTCAGTTTTGTTGTTCATTTATGTTCCATTATGTATGAAGTAATCAGGAAGTTTCTCCTTTTTTCCAGATTTGTTTAAAATTTCATTGATGGTTTGCCATGTTTTTTTCATGTCTGAGATTGAGTCTTTGAAGCATTTGCCATAATGTCTTGTTTTAGCTTCTTTTATTTTTTTTTTCAATATGTGATTGTAACTGGCTAGATTTTGTTTTATAGCGTTGTAGCTATCAGAATTTTGTGGTGTTTTGATTTTGGATTTATACAGGTTGTCTCGGTAGCGAATGGATTTGATTATACCATTTGTGATCCACTTGTTTTTCTTGTGCTTATGTTTGTTGAATCTGACATATTTATGAGGGAAATGTTTTTTCATAACATGACTGAAGAATGTTTTCTACAATATTGTAGTTTGCCTCTGGATCAGCTGTATCATTTTGATTAATTTTGTCACAAATATTTGCTTGATAGAGATCATTTAACATGTCCTCGACAGCTGTTGTCTTTTTTGAAGTAATTTTGATAAATTTGGGGTTGTTATTTTTTGTTGAAGTTAATTTAATAGAGATGAAGTAGGGGTGATGGTCAGAGAGTTTGTTCAACATGACACCAGCTGATGAATGAAGAGATGCTTTTGTTAATTTACAGAAGAAGTTGTCAATAAGTGTACAACATGTGTTTGAGAATCTTGTTGGCAAAGTGGTACTTTATCGCACCATATATTCAAACCTCAGAGTGCCACGAATTATTCGCCGACCTGGTTTTCTCAGCCAATACGACGACACATTATCTTCGCCGAGTTGGATCTGCCATTTTGATATGTTATGTTCGATGCCTTATCAATGACAGCTTAGCGGGATATATATCAACCTACAGCGTAGTCAATATCTGGCGATCCTGATATCATAAAAGTTGTCAAATCGGGTGTGGCCAATATATGCAAATGCCTTCGAGATGGTTTATCGCCAATCCATTGTAATTATCTGCTCGGCGATCTTCAACAACACCGGATTTCACGATCTCTTGAGACGACTGAAAGCGTCATTAACTGGCAGTGACAGCTGGATTATGTTCAACTTTGCCATACTCAGAAATATATTTATATCTTGATAGTAAGTTAAACAACATGTAGCTGCAACGACCAGCACGATGATTTACCTGTGATCTGCTCTTGATAAGTGTTACCCTAGCACCCTAGTAACCCCAAGATTTTCAAACGGTCCATTGTGTAATATGAAATATAGATCTTTTGGTTTTGAATTTACTAGGCTGCGTTGATACAATGTCTATGCTGGATAAACTAATGGAGAATCCGTGGATAATGGATAACGCCAAGAAGACCCGTCTGCCTTGGAAAAGGACATAAGCAAATACTCCAAAGCCATGCCATATGTTATTCACAAAAATTCCCTCGATCGCATTAAACATGAATGCCGACAGGTGGGGAAATAGGAACACAGCGTAAAAACGTCATTATAAGAGCATCCTCACTCTCCCAAATTCGCAAAACGGTCTTTTGTATATATTTACACTAACCGGACGACAAAGTAGTGCTATGTCAGTTGCAATTCTATGGTCCTGTTTCACGTGAAAATCCAATTAACATCACATTAGATATGCCAAAAAAAATATTACCTTTCCTGAAGTCTAGATAGGGCGAAATTGGCCAAAACCGGTTGTGCACCGAAGGTGATGAGAATTCGCGCAGACATTAAAGAGCGTTCTCAATTATACATCGATACTTATCCGTTGTAAAATAAAGAGCACCCGCGAACCAATTAATGCATACTAAGATACTATCTGGTAACCATTCATATTTATGATTGATCACTATTACTCCTATAACGAGGGCCAAGCTACGGTCTCCAAACGATAGCACCCGCGGGTAGGCCAAGCAATTTAAATGTTACTCTCTGTTCGGAGAATTGATTGGGATGATTCTTCTGAATAATGATACCTCAGGATAGCTACTCTATAGTGTAAGCGTCTATTTATGGAATGCATTTTACTTTGATATAATGGTGATAATGATGTTGCATTAAATCAATTTCGGCCTATTTTGATCATGTACAATGCCATGCAGTGTGACATGTTGTTCAACTATTCAGTGTTCCACACAGAAGCGTACAATTGATTGATTACTGCAAATTTACATCAGCTGACTGATGACCATTCGTCAAAGAAGTATTTGGTATGGTGATGCAACGAATCATTCAGCACTACACATTTTGCAGAAGTTTGTAATAAGCGTTGAAAATTATTTAGGTATCAACATTGTTCGTGCGTTTCGTTATGGTTTTCTTATGTATATGTAGCCGTCATTGACAGTAATGGAAGGACATATCTGATAGGCACATACGATTACTTTAGGGGTGGTAACTGCACATTAATCAATTTGCCATTTTAACTGAACAAGCACAAAATGTATACCAAACCGAACCATTGGCCATATATAAGACTAGGTGGAACGTCTCGGCCATACTGAGTTTTCATTGTGGGGATATGTTGTGATGTATATGTTATGTAACATATGTCAGATTTTGAACGGATATAGGGTAAAATAGTTACCTTCTTGCTTTTGTGATCATCGCCAAGCTTATATATGTCGGCGGATTCTTACCCCTCAAGGTGTTATGTTTTATACCTTAACAGACACGTCATACGTGACGATGTGAACAATGCTCAACAGTACGCCAAGATACACAATTTTAATGGCTTAAGATTCATAGACGATGTCGAAACAGAATATGGGCTCTTTTAGTTATTGCCTATTATAAAAAATAATATGTTGATAATGAAATGTCTTCCTAGTTATCAGCCTTGTTTGCTGCTCGATGCATCGTTAACTTGTTAACCTGATCTATCAAATGTAATGTAAAAAGATGCAGGTATCGCGTTCAATATGGTTTAGGTGCTGTCTTAGTTCATCTGCTGCTGGACAATGTAACTCTTCTTAATGATCCTCATTAAGCATTGCAACAATTGCCAAATTTAATCGATGTCTTCATGCCGGCATGAAATAGTATGAATGCATCTTGAACTCCCACCTTAGAATACGTTCCATGAGTATCATTATTAATGTACTAGACGGTATCTTTTGAATTAAGGTACGGGTGTACAAATGGTTCCACTCATATTGATAATGACTGGAATAGTCAGGGCTCAACTGTAGTTACCACGGTTTGGCAGATGGATATTGTGATTACATTATATCCAGCAATCACGAAAATACATCTGGGTGTTTTCCGATTATCACGTCAGAAACAGATAACGGGCTAAAGAAGGGGTCATTGTTTATTAAGAAACAAGATAAACCTTTCACTATTCCAAAATGAGGATGATTGAGTTTAACTGGTTGCGACTAATCAATCATATTGCTGTGTTCGAAGGCAATCCGCCGGACGGTGTATGTTGTCGTCGTCCTAAACCATGCACTATACACGTAGAAGCATAATTCATTCCTTGTCAATTGCATTGAATGAAGTCGGTTGACAAAAACGTATATCGACCAGCTGAGATCAAGCATGGCATGTAATTGGAGAAGCATTTTATGAGGCATTTGAAAGTCCTGTATTGACTTTTATTTCAAAGCTGCACTAGTTAAAGAGTCCTGTCGCTCGTCTGCTGCCGACTTTATTTCCTCTCTGGTGTTTTGAAGCTATCGGCCATTGAATCATCAAACTACAGTTAAAGCTGGCATGATAAAAAGGCCCTTAATTGCGTTTTGAAGTTGAACTTAATGTTAATGCTTCTTGTTGTGTAGGTCGGAATGTGACTTGTGTCAAAGCGGCTCTGGAGGCTATATGTGCCTTAATAAAACACAGATATTGTCATACTTCAAGCAAAAAATGTTTTACTGACTACACTACACAACGTTTGCACGCGAGCACAATGTTATGCAGTAGTTGTCGACTTTGTTTGATTATGATTGTTCTGGGGAGGGTTGGGGGATATTTCCTGCACTGACAAGGTGTACTTAGGCTCTTAACAGTAAGTAAATGGATGATTACCTATTTCATTCTATTTGTCCTGTTTCAGGGCGTTCCGTTTGCATGCAATGCGTAACATCACGATTTAAGGTTGTACGTGAGTTCGAAAACCAATTGTCTCGAAAGCTTATTTCGGTTGCATCTTTATTGGACATTACCTTGCAACGACTATTAATGGGATCACCTATATTTTGAAGAACTGGTTTTTGCAATGTTGAGTATTTACGCAAGAAGACTAAATTATTACGGCCTGGAATTAGGACAAACTCGATGTCAATGCTGAGATCGTAGAGCCAATTTTCGTTCCAACGATTTCAAAGACCCCAATGAAAGCTGAGCACATCACCTTTAGAGAAATGAATATACCGTATGGATCGTGGTAATCATTCAGTGATATAATTACGTGAAATGAGCCTAAAAATATGCGCAGTTTTGGCAATTCTTGTTGCGTCAAAGGTTCGATATATGCAAACTCACACAACGCAAAAACACCCATGAAACGACAGCGGCGATTCATCAAATTGTCGTTGGCTTCAAGCTACAGTTTAATCAGAGTGTCAGCAAAGATATAGCGCAACTCCCCTTGACTAATTGCCCATTTATCAAATGAGAGGTGCTACAACATTGTCTTCGCAAATACACTAAGTATATACACTTTGCGAAATAGTGTACGTGTTGATTCAAGTTGAGCGGTTTACACAGCACATTACGAGCAAACGCTTGTAGGTGTCGCGGGACATTGGATCGTTTGTTATTGCTATTGCGTTTTGTTCCTCAATAAAGCGGACTTATTGACAAAGCTTCCACACTGTTTATTAGCCATCCATGATAATTGCGCTGGGGTATGGATATGGGGTTGTTTCCTATATTGACAGAGTTTGATGGGCTCTTGAGAGTCACGAACTCGTATGATAACCTTCTATATTCCGTTTGTTTTGTTTCATTATGGGTTTTTGACCGACGTGCTCACTTGTATGCAATACGTGTCATTACTATATAAAACTATACTTGAATTCGATAATCATTCATCCGAACAAGATGATTTTGGTTGCATTTGGAATCAGTATCACCTTGAAACGACTCCATTGCGAACGGCGATATTGGAGGACGTTTTAAATACACAGTTTTGAACGATCCCTACATTTAGTATGTACAAATGTGGACTAAATTATAACATATCGGGACTGAATCGTAGCTACCTTTTATTCAATGCTGACAACATTAAGCCAAATTCCATTTCCATCAGGTAATGACTTAATTAGATATCACCTTTAAGCACCGCATAGCTTGTGGTAATCAGTTATTGATATAATTTCATGACATCCGTCAAATCTGGTGTGCCACATCGACGAAACATGGTTAAATATTGTTATGACAGACTGTTGGTCCCGGGTACAATATGTTTAAACCCACACAGCATAAAAGGACCTATGACAAAGACAACATCGATTCATGTAATCACTATTGGCGTCAAGCTCCTGCTTGATAAGACTGCCAGCAAATATTTATCGAATATCTCCCTGCCGCATTACCTATATATCAAATGAGCGAGGCTTTCTTGAATGCAAAAGGTAGAATGCGCTTTCGGAAGTAAAGTACATTTTAATTTTAGAAGAGAGCATTACGCAGCTAGGTAATTTTGTTCCGCATTACCAATATAATGCAGATTATACGGTTAATAGCATGCCTGTAGGTACTAGTGCGAGTTTGTTATGGCTATTGCGCTTTATTCGTCCATATAGCAGACTTATTAACAAAGCTTATCCCACTGTTTATTAACTACACTGACCGATAGCAAATCCCTTGATTACTTAATCTGTATTTCCAGTAATATCAACTTTGACTGCAACGCTGCGTTTTTATATATCGAATAGCAGCAAAAAAAAAACCCGCAGCCGCCCTAATTATGATGAAGTAGTTCACACTCACCGAACCACCCCCAGCCCCCACAATCAACACACGTTTTATTAAAACAAACTGGTGGGACCTAGTGCAATGTTTACACACTTTGTATTGCCCCCACAAAAATTGGATACTGGCTCGTATATTTGCGCTTATGAGCTACAAAAGCAGCCAAATATTCTTCAGATGAAGGTTGTTATATCAAATGAAATGGCAAAGTTCCCGTTTATGGAATTGAAAAAGGGGCTATAACAACGCAGTAACATCGATACGGAATGGTTAATGAGTACGATGCCATATCCAAGAGACAACCAGGTTTCTTAACTTCACTGACAAACTTTACGGGACAAGACAAATCAATTGCGCACAATATTATGATTGCTTTAAGCTGATGGTATGGAGAATAGTATCAGCGGCTTATGTGTGCTAAGTAAACGTATCGCGGTTGATACATGGTCAATTAACATACGGTGTTCTCACTCTCAAAGAGTGTCGGTGCGCACATGGGAAATCAAGACTATCCCATATATGTATTTACCATCGAATTCTATACTGGATAACTGATTCGTGGGCGAGATCATTTCTATCCTCTTTTCACGCACGTCAAAGTCATCCCAGGGATATATGAAGTGCATTTGTCATTTGTGAGGATGTCCGAATGACAAGTATAATTGGCATCGTCAATTGCTTGATCAGACTTGTTTCTATCCTGTTTGCCAGAATAGTTGTAATGTTGGCAACAATGTCCAGCAGATATGTATGAATTATATGTAACGCTTGAGTAAATAGATTGAGGAATCAGATCGTACACAAGACACAAGGTACCACATAAGAAATACGTCAGGTTACATTGTGATCCTTAGTCCCCACGGAAGAATGAGCTGCTGCAAGGATGCCTCATACCATCAATGGATCATGGCCTATATTTACTTATCTAATGAACTATATTGAAAAGTATATTTCATACATTTGAGGGATTATGTTCAGATTGGATGGTATCAAAAAAGGCTTTTCACCTCCCAGTTATCACTCCGTACTACTACTCGGACCGACCTCGTACTACTTCCCTTCAATAAGATGGCGAATTATTGACCATCCCATAGTGGCAGCTGAATCAGTTTCCAACCAATGGTATGACGCTGCATTATCACATCAAAACGGCTCACGATACTATATGGCACTACGGTTTGTATACAAATTACGCACCAATGTCAATAACGAATGGTGTCTCATCAAGGTGTTAATACAAATACCTTGCCGTCGATATAATGCGTAAAACGAGTAAACGGCCAAAAATAGTTGTAATGATTTAGTGTTGCATAATTTCCCGAAGCACATGATTGTAGAATAAATATACCAATGGAGAGTATTGTTTTTCCTCACTCTGTATTCCTCTTTTGTGGAACTTTTGCACAGGACTCATGCTGAATGGTGCGTTGACATTGCCCCCTTTGTCGGCGACCACTCGCATCTCATAGACAGAGGGCACCAAATGATCGAGAATAAACCAGCGTGCGGTGAATACTTTCAGGGCCAAAATCCATTGATTGGGGCCTATTTAAAGAACCATTAACCTAATGTTTAATTTTGAAACTAAGTGATATTAATGAATGATTATTGAGATTAACAAATGTGAAGCTATGTGCGACTGGCGCGGAAAAGTAACAACAACAAACAAATGTTTACCGATAATTTCGTGACTGTTGAACACCGTCTGTATATTAAACATTAAGCGAGGCATTGCTGTCTCACGGTATTAATAAGTGGGTTTTATGCTAACCTACTGCCACCAGGCATGGTTGCTGCCTCTATCATTAAGAGCACTCCGTGCCGACTTGAGTACGGGCACGGATCGATATCCTATAAGCCTGATCAGGACGAAGCCTGGGTATGATATAATCTGTGATGTCGCTGATATTAACCACGATCGTCTTTCGTATGCCTCTCTGTTTTCTTTTACAAAGTAAACTCCATCAATTAAAGGCTGTTGTTGTCTGCGAACGTTACATTCATCATATGGGCTACATGTACATGGCTTAATTTGACGTAGTAGGGATTAGATGAACGGCACAAAATATTTTTGTACAGGGAAGGGACTATCATTAGCCTTCTTCAATAGAATAATGCCAGCTACCTCCATAATTAATAGTGTTGCCCACTAAGATGCTACTGGTTTGCTCAATAGCAACTTGAGTTTGCCAGGCAATTATTGAACCATTCAAGCTGTGGTACATCTAAAGAACTAAGACGAGACTGATGTCAGTAGTCACTTTACTGATACGACCGACATATTAAACATAAAAGAATGTAAAATGCGTTATGACAGTTACCTACCTCCTTCTCCAATCCAGAACGTTATCGGGATAGTGGGTGGCCCTGCATTTTTTGTGTTCAACACGAATACGTATGCGGTGATGTTGGTATATAGCCAGAAGCTGTAAAGACAGCTGGTATAGTCGGATCCGCTCCTGGCTTTACGTTTACGTCTTTGTAGCGGAGCATCGTTTCTCCAGCAGTGCTCAGGCTCATTATAAATGATAATGTGCTCTCTCAATCCACTGAATCCAAATACTGGATCTTAACGTTAGCACATTTTATAGCTCACTTTGATGTACCGACCAAATTGTGAACCAGATAATAAATAGTTATCGACAGGTTTTGACATTCTCAAACGTGAGGTACTTCAAGTTATCCTATATAAAGTCGGCCGCTGTGGAAGTGACCTCCTGGGAGGGATCCAGTCGATAATTCTGAGGTAGTGCAAGTGGTACGTAGCCATGAAAGACTAATAACAATGACATTGCATGTACTGTGGATATTGACAGTGTGCAGTAGTAACTTATTAAAAACCGTTTTGGAACGCAAAACAGCCTCCCTGACTCTATTTATAGTTGGCACATTTATGTCATGTGACGAGTAGGGGGGTTGATTTTCAACCTCTTCATAAGTCAAAGAAGCTCCGACAACTCGTTCCGTGAATTCGGGCGTGTTTCTCTCGCCTTCCAAACCATAAGGCGGTCTTTTTCTCGCCATTTAAAAACGTTACACGCTTGTCGCCGCATCGCTGCTTGGTTGTCGACTAGTGCAATATTAAAATAAACAGCACCATGACCGACTATACTCTATTTATGGACCAGTTAATGTTTTTATTCTGATGTCTGCAGTCGGACCCGCCCCTGGAAGATTAGTAAATGAAGCTCGTTCATGGAATTCGGGAACGTTTCGCTCATCTTTCACATCACTGTCTTGTTCTCGCCATTTGGCAACGTAATTAAAACCTGCATCGTGACTTGCTTTTTCCTGCATCGGCGTTGTATTGCCCACTAGTGCAATAATACAATAAAATGCATCAATTGTACTCGAGGTATGGTAGAGTAATTGTTTTAATCTGATGTCTCAGTCACTTTCCTAGTTCAATTGCAATTTAAGTGTCAAAAACATATATCGCCCAGCAAACTTCAAGCAAAGCAAGTAATTGGACATACGTGCTATGATGCAATTGAATGTTTTGTATTTACTTTTATTTCAAGATCCGCTAGTTAAAGGAAGAGTCTGGCCGCTCGTTTGCTACCAACTTTATTTCCTCTCCGGTGTATTTAAGCCAATTGTAATTGAATAATCAAACTACAATTAAAGCTGGCATGACAATAAAGCCTTCGATTGTGTTTTGATGTTGAACTTAATGTTAATGCTTCTTGTTGTGTAGGTCGGAACATTACTTGCATCATAGCGGCTCTGGAGGATATATGTGCCAACAAAAAAAGACATTATCATACTTCAAGCAAAATGCGTTCTACAAAGTACATTATGCAAGCTTGCTATGAAGCAGCACACGAGCCAAAAGGGCTCTTAACAGTAAGCAATTGAACGATTACTTACTTCATTCCATTTGTCCAGTTTCAGGCCGTTCTTTTTTTGCATGCAATGCGTAACATCAGTGAATAAAGCAGAACGTGAGTTTGTAAACCATTTCTCCAATAATGCTTATTCCGATTGCATGACCGAAGTGCCTTTATGAAAGCATAACATCGCTATATAAAGTTGCTTACGGTGGCATCTCGTGTCATAAATACATTGCTACGGATACCCATGAGATCGGCGATATTGCAGTACAATGGTTTGAACGATCCTCTTGTTGAGTATTTTACATAATCAGACAAATTTAAGAATGCACATTAGAAATGGATAAAGTAGATAAATTAGCAAGTGTCCGCAGTCGACGGTTTATAAAACTAACAGTTAGAGGTATCGCATAACTTGTTGACCGTTTATCAATGCGAGAAGTGAAAAAAGTTACTTAAACGTTTCCTCTCTTGAATACTGTATGTAAATGAGCATTCGCGTACGTTTCAATTTACATGTGGAGTGTTTAGCAGAACGTAAAGTGTGCTTCATTTATCAAAAAGGATACGAGATTAATATGGGAGAATGCCGTGGCGAGAAAGATGTTCGGTTGTTCGCTATGTCAATCGTCTTTCTAATCAAACAATCGCAACGCTGCGTGAATATTATCGATATGCAACATAATCGAACATTTCAAAGTGAACTGAATGCACCTTGTACAGGGCGTGAAGTTATTTTATTGTCCGATTTAAACTGGATAAGTACATGCTTATGAACAACAATATCAGATATTCTCCTTATGTCGCTGGAGATATTATACAAAATGGCGAATTCTAATTTCCTCTTCCTATATTTGGAAATAAAACGGGCTTTAACAATTCAGTTTCTCTGGTACTGACAGATTATTTATCAGTATGATCAGACGCTTGTCTGATTGCCTACAACTGACAATCAGAAATGTTGCTTTGTTTCATCCGCCGGTATTGGTGTAACACTGCCGAAACTATAATCATTACTCCAAACAATATCGTATATCGGCCAGTCTCATCCCTGCTTCTCAGCATAGGATGTACTTGGCCATGCTTATTATCATGTTGCCAAGATGATAGCGCCATAAATATTGGAATTGTAGTTTAATGAACATGGATAAATTTCGATCGAAGATTGTCAGTCGCAATGCTTCAAGGCTTGGCAATAAGCTTCTTCGTCATAAAAAAACCACCATGATTAAATTAAAATCTGATCCAAGCACAAAGGGCGGCGCACCAAGCTGTTTGAATATCGGATGTACAAATAAGCATGTCCAGTTCTACGGCCATACTGAAAAAATATATATTAATGCGTAATTTGAGTCTTCAGCTAATTATCGAAAGTTTGGTGAAACATAAAAAACATTTGCTTAAGGGAAATCTTTCTGTAACGCTGCATAATGGGTAACTTTGCTAGCTGAGTAATGAGTATAACCCAGACCGCTTCGCGAAACTTGCAGTGCACAACAAACATTGTTGAAACGCCATATGGTCGTAGAGGGCACACCATTCGAAGAGCCACTCTCCGGTCGGAGTCTAAGCATTTTAAGCAGTTTATCTCAGGTTCGCTAGATGTAGAATAATGCATTGACAATCGATTGTTTACAAGATACTCAATCAGACTCATATTTGTATACATGGTCGCGAAGAAAATTGTGCCCGACTTTCTGCACACCGCCACTATTGGGCGACCATTTGCAGATGGTTAATGCAAGATTGGTATCATCTATTTTCATTCACTGCCACGCATCTCAATGTTCTGCCAAGCAACGTTGGTGACAGCTTGGCTTTTGAAGACAGGGATTTAGAGCCAATAACTTTAAGATAGTGTTAAATATCTTAAAATATTCGGAAAACACAATGGTACGATCCGAAAAGTCAGCAAAATAGGAATGGAGTCATTCAGTCTGCCGCATACGTACGATGCAGGTTGCAAGATATATAGCATTCATGGGATGGCGTCCATGACGACCTTCCGTTTTGTGTAGGAAGTTATGTAACTGGTTTCCGGTGGCTCACATTGGTCATATATTTGCTCATGTGGATTCGATTAACGGTGCATGCGCAGCTTATGATCTCAGTTACGTAAGCCTTCAATCTTCTTGCAAGGAAATAGTTCAAGGTCATTACAAGGTAAATTGTACACCAACTAGTGTAATTTTGGTTGGTAATTTAACATTATGTCGTTTGGGCTGGTTGTATTTGTCGAGAAGCGTAAGCCAATATGAATTGGCTAAGAAGAAAAATAGAGGGACACAATTAAATTGTCTTGTTTCAATGAGCCTGTGGCTATTGAATATCGTGCTCGTTTCCGTGTTGATTTTCACCGACCAACTAACTATTCTATAAAAAGTATGATTGTCGCTTGGTTAACTTGTATTATCGCACGATGAACCGTACTTCGTAAATTATATAATTCCTACAAACAATACAACCACTGAATCGGAAAATCTGACTGGTCGCCTTGGCGCAAATTAGCGACATATTTGGGTGATACTTGTCGTACTCACGTGGATAAACGACCGCATATAATTTTTTGCAACGTCCGCGCATTTCTGAGAATTTGGTTATGCTAGCCTTATAATCATGAATCCAGGGACATATATAATAGTATAATTGAGAAATCTACAGCGATTGGTAATATGTATACTATGTCCTACATTCTGAAATTAAATGCAACAGATGAGGCGAGTGTTCATAATAGCAGTTTCTGGTCACAACTATCGCAGAACCCGTGAATCAGTCAGTATTGCTCGATTCTGTTAAATGTCCCATAATGCCACTATTTTCTTCACAGACACACTGCGAGAGAAACCAATAGCATTGATTGGCAAAACAAGAACCCAATTGATTCGGCTACAGCAACATATGGCACATTTGTTCTGATTTACTTCCTTAAACAGTAACTGACTCTAATAATGCCCTCCGTTTTTGCTAGAAAGTCACAAAATGTTTACTTCTCAGATACCAGGGACACAATTGTTCGGCCTAACCTGATCATCAGAACGGTCGCAACTGGCAGTGAAAAGACTTTAAGTCGAGCATACAATATTCGTTCGCATTACTGCTGATTTACCTTAGACTAAACATTTGGTCGTACGGATAAATTTGCTAGGAACAAGAAGGAGGTGGTATATGAAAAAGTTGATAGTATTAGCCATATCACAGTAGGTTTGAAAGCATTAATCCATTTGAATTTGGGCGATGAACCAGTAATACCGGATTTGAATCATGATGAAAATACCCGGCTACCAAACTATTCAGCTGCGTTTCGACTAAAATCCCCTTCGGTCTTCGAAGCAACCGAGAAGATTATGTTTTATGATCTTATTTCATTGACATCACGACGGACCTATGCCGCTGCTTGCTCAAGGATCAAGCAGTAAAACATGACACAAATAAAGTAAACTGGGGGAAATGGCAATAAAATCAATCAAGAGGTCCATTCAAATGTATGCAGGTAGTTAGGGCTTCATACAACTTTATGGCATCCTATAGCAAAAGATAGTGTTTCAAGTTAGTGTTTCGTCAATACACCACATGTCAGGTAAATATGAATGGCTGATATTCGGATTAGCGTGTCAGTGTGATAATATCTTACCAGATGTCGACGCAAATTTATGTGCTGATGCCAAGGATCGGCCAGGAGTATTTCAGTGACCGTGCGATCAGGATCACGACAATGAATGTAAATGAACTCCAGGTATACGCAGCGCATATTTCGTCCCAGTGCTCCAAAAAGAGCAAACGGCTTTCTTTCCATGTTGTTATGGTCGGCGGCTTGGTAAAAAATATCCAACGGAATATTATAAGGCATCCATGGTGAGACATACAGAGGATTAGGATTTCTCAGAAATGGACTTTTTATATCAGTGATAATTTGCGGGTTATTATTTTTAGCTCAAAAACAAAAACTAGTGCTTATTGTCGCAATGTTATACAAGCCATTTATCAGACTATGCAATTGACGGTAATACTGTGATCTAGCTTAGACCGTTATATTCTGCATCACATTTATTACCTTTGCCAACTAGCCTGGCCTTATAAAGCTTATTGATTAGAACGTACATTACACTGCCGCAACGTTCACTGATATGAGATCTTCTCATGCAGCCATATGTTTGCAACTCTTGTAGGTTTGCAATTTTTACGAGGATATAATGTGCAGCACGAATCTTGCAATTAGACCCCCCTTTGCAACTGATTTTACAGTAACAGCATGAGTCAGTCTAACTAAATTTACATCAAAACTTGTCCACATCAATTGCTGCATTGCTTTGCTTAACTGACACGCACATATTAAGACCACTTATTCATGTCTGCTTCTAGAGAGTTTCCCAACGACGAGGGGTAGAAATGTCGAGTGCATATAAGATCAAATGATCTGTCTCGTATTTCTCACCGTCGGGTCAGACGTTGCTCTAGCAAACAGACTTCGAAAGGTAATAATCTATTGCTGACTGATATGAGTTACGCGGACAAAACCAGAAGCTATGCGTAATGCACGTGAACGCCTTGATGAGAAACGTAGGCATAAAATTAGGAAAATGGATTGCGTCTCAGAGAGACTGATGTTGTACACTATACGGGTTTTTGGCTGATTTATTTCTTCCTTATTGTGAATTCGCTTGAATAGAAACCGCAAACACCAAAACTCATCCCATTTATACAAATGTACATCAGCTGTGATATAAACATTAACCGCCGGGTAGAAGACATTTGACTAGAAGTGGCCCAGCTGAAACTGCAATTTTGCCATAAATTGGTAAATCGGATATATCACTCTATTGCAACATGTTTAAACCGCACTTTGAGGATTATGTTGTCTTAAGGTGAATTTATAGACTTATCGTGTTTAGTGACCAGTTGTGCATTCATACCGTTGGCAAGGTCGATCGTAAAAAGTACTCGAAAATACTTTCAGCAGTGACAAGCCAGACTGCAGATCATAAGTAAAGTCCCCGGGTTGCTAGACGCAGCCCAAAAGGATAAACGAGCCGAGAATGAAACTTTTCATCTGTAAGTCGGGATATGCAAGTGTTAGGCGGCCTAATGATAGCAATAATTGGTCTCCTTCGGCTGCTAGTTACCCGATTGTACTAGGTGGCTTTGTCTGCTGTGGATTTTATTCCCCCTGTGCCTCGAAGTGTAACAAGTCATTTGTGAATCATATGGTTCATAACTATAAGCCGCTGTGTAGGGAAATGGTTAAGCATAGTGTTAGTTTAATTGATGTTAAAAGGTTGGAATCTTCCGCATACAACAGTGTGGTCTATGAAGAACGCAAATGTTTGTGTTGAAGGTGTATTCAATGTTTTTACGAGTGCTAGATCGAATCTCGGCGTCCTCTGTCGACTGTTTTAAATCGGGGTCGGCAAGGCTAGATGCAGAATAAACTATTCACAGACTGGGGTGGAGGACAGCTTATACTATTACTGCCTCATATTAAACGTACATAGCTGCATAAATTGGTTATATTTGCACACATATATATGTTGCTGCTGCAACACAATATAGGTCATAAACATACTGCCTTTTGTGTCCTTCTTCTGGGAATTCCTCATTTTTTTAGCCACTGGCAGGTATTCGTTAGGTCTTTCAATACACAGATTGTATGATTGCAGCCTCAATTTAGGTGGGTCCGTACGGTTTTGTGTTTGTGCGGCAATACGCAAGCGTGTGTACTTAGCATACATATTTAGTCCATCGATTTAACGTTATGATATGCTGTCACCGAATATTTTTCCGCCAAAGACTTTCTCGTAAGCTGTCTCATTGGACTGACTCGAATAGATGACGACCTTCACTTGTTCATAAAATAGTTCAGATTGATCTTGTAGCCACTCTGTGTTTTAATAATTAGAGCATGATAAATGCAAGCAAAATAACAAAAAGCTTGTTGAAACCGAGGCGAGAATGCATCTGTAAACTTCGCTACGGATGAGCGAATGCTCTACTAGCTGAGCGTATAATGCAGCAATTTGTCTGCATCAGGGCTTCTACTTACTATTCTAAAAGTTATCTTACGCTATACCCCTCCAGACTATGAGTAATAGTCATATCCTTCACTGAAGCATCTCATCAAATACGTCTATTCATTATGACAAAACACTTGTCTATATCAACCAAATATTCAGCATAGGTATAATTATGTCATCGATATTATTCTATCAATGATCACTCCACTCACACTCCTCCAAGCGTTTCCAAACTCATGTAGTCCAGCGTGCACCTCCCTTCTTACCTCTCTATTTTCGTTTAGTCAGCTGCCTAGGTACTTAAACGACGGGGTTTGCTTCAGATGTTGGTCATCTCCGCGGAAATACGGTAGTAGGGTTGTCTGACCTTGAAATACCAACATCACTTCTGTCTTTATTCTGCTCATCTTCATGCCGGGTGCTGTTTGCCTATCGGACCACCTGTCTATTGCATAGTCTGCTGCTCAGCTGCGTTGGTAACTCTTTATTCTCTGTCCACTGGACACTGGTTGTTAATGAAGCCTAGCAGTAGCATAAATATTAGAGGACTCAGTGCTAATCCCTTGTGTAATCTCATCTTCACATTAAACCTACTGTAGTTCCAAAGCACGGTCTCACTCGAGTACTCGGAGTTCGGTACTAAGCTACCACCATGGTTATTAGTTTTTCTGCCCATCCATACTGCCGTAGCATAAATGGAACCATGCCTCTATTGATCTTGCCGTATGCCTTCTCTAGTTTTATGAACGCCCAGCCGCTACCTCGTTTGAACTATAGCTTCAGCCACACTATGAATATCGCTTTTGTGGTTCCCTTTCTCGTCCTAGACGCGAGTAGCTATTCACACAGGTGCAGCTCAGAATTGCCCAAATTCTGGCATCTAAACAGTTGATCACACTTTGTGGTTGCTGCATTCGTGGTTGTTACCTTATGCTGCTATGATTGACTGCGTGCTTCGCTGCTGACTGGGCCAGCTTATAGTCATGCCTTGCTTCTACAGATGGTTTCAGTTCCATTTCTTTCTTAGCCTTTTGATTGTCCTCTGAACGTTGTCGGCCAACCGTTTGAGATATTTCTGTTTACTCTTGCATAATAGCCCAGCACTCACTGACCATTTCCCTCTGTTGGGAACTTACGTATCGGTAGATTCTATTCTGGACCTTGCGCTTTGCACCAATTAGCAGGTGGCATCTACTGTCCGTTTTTGTTTTGCCTCAGTGTTCATACTACCATCCCGAGGGCGTGAGGTCGTTTGAGATACTTATGATCATGAATCAGTCCTCAACATACTCTAGCTTAGCAAGGCTCCTCATGATCGGGACCTTTTTTCTCTTTTCCAGGACAATTTTCATCGACCGCTGAGAGTTTTCCGATTTTTTAACTAAGTCTGATTTTGTTCTTGACCTTGACCTCAATTATGTCAAGCCAATGTTCACAAACACTCTCGAGAATATTTGCCATCTTCTTTACGTTACGATATCTTTGCACAATCACTCTCTTTCACACGATGTGTCATTTTCCATTGATTCTGGTACACCTTTGCAGACCAGTGGTGCTTTCGAGATATCCTCTCCAACACCTTTCATTTGTTCCTGCAAGTTCTTGTCAATAGCGGGGATGATTTCTGATCCTTTTCATAAATTCATGGATAGAGTACCTCTGTTGAATAGCAACCCCATTGTGATAATTTATAGGTTTGTCAATGACACTCGCTGCCACACACAGAAACGCCACGTGACTAATACGCCTGAACAATTGAGTTGTGTTCTGCAGTTAACCGGTATTGCTAATTTTCAATTTGTCATAATCGATTTCACGGCAAAACACAATAAACAGAACCTCAGAATAGCAAAAAAAAGTCTATTTGCTGCCAATTTAGGACATTGGTTCATTGTTATATATATTGTCTGATAGACGGAAAATCCATGTATTGCCCCTTATACTTTCCCAATTAAACAAATAGGATGGCAACGCAATAGGTATATTATCAACCAGCAGCAACACAGTTCAACATCCGCTCGGCTTACTAATGACTCACAGCTCATTTCAAAGAAATCTGAATGCACCTGGTACAGTGTGTAAATTTGTGCATTATACTATTTACACTTGATACAGGCATGTTTCTATCCGCTTATAAGCCACAATATATAATATTCTCCATATACAGGTGGTGACATGGCAAAATTCTGATGTCCGCTATCCATTTCATGACAATAAGAGTGCACCGACCGAGCCATGACGTTTATGCAACAAGATCTATTTATGTAACATTATTTCACAATGACCAGCCGAACAAAGTATTCCATTGAGTAGACTGATTATTTTATGCATATCCTACAGATGGACCATACGAAGTACTAGCTTGTTCGTTTAGAACGATGTGCACCAACCAATGTGTATTGATATTATTATTTGTCGAAAGTTATAGGTGAATAAAGGCGATTGCACTCTGGTATGGGTAGGTTAATTACCTATTTTCGAGCAATTTTGCATTTGTTTTCCTTTCGTTGTATTACTGAAATTCAATGTTAACTTCGAACATATTAACTTCCCCCAAATGACGCGCTCTTGATGTAGAATGTTACAGATAAACCGTGCGTTAAGATGGCAATAAATCAGGATCAAGGAAAAATACAATAACTTCACATGCAACCATTTGTTCATTTAGTACCAGACTTTATTTGCCCTACTTGGAAACGTTTGAATAGCAAATGCATATCTAGTGCTGATATTCAACATTCTAATTTTTAAATCCTCATAATTATGTAATTGCTTGGGCAAATAAAGCCCTATCAACATAACATGTTGATGCCAGATATTTTTATCACATCAATTCTAGCATTACATGTATGTGTGAATATTAATTGCTTAATAACACAAATACTTGCTCCTCAACCTGAGTTTTAAAAATAGATTATGATATGAGTCGCAAAACATTATGAAGCCTCTTATTCTGTTGAATGAATACTCATGACTTCCCATGTTAGAAATAAAGCACATAGATTAAATGAGGATGATTTCTTAGCATATAAATTTATATTTATGTCAATATATAATCGACCATAGTTGCATCAGGAAATATTTTGAAAATCACACAAAGCCTTAAGAGTGCAGCAAAATGCTCAATACAATGACGTTAGGTTTTTGACATGCTCAATTTATCGATAGATTTCATTCAGGGCAGCGCTCTACAACCATCACAACTTCATATAAAAAGTAGACTTCAACATGCAAATATGGCAAATGAAGTGTTGCTGAGACAGAAATATTCACACCCCACGTGTTATTTACTTTAGTGGTATGATAGAAAATACTCGTTCATTGGTGTCCACAAGGTGAATATCTGAATAACTGAAAACGCTGACAAGATCGAACATCATAGGGAAAGGCAACAGTCGCACACACCAAGACGATACCAATTCGATAGACAAAAACACTACGGTTTTAGTAGTCTCTCATGGCTGACCAATTTACTAGAAAGCCGACAGATAGGAAATTAAGAAGAAAGCATCGAATAAGCTATCTTTTCCTAACTGGGGAAACAGATACTTGTTCCCGTGAACAGACACAGCAGCAGTGCTGATTCAGTTGCTAGGACAATGCTATGGTCCCATGTCGCGACAAAATGCGCTTAACAGAACCGCACGATAGCCTCTTGAGGCCACGTTTTAGAGCGAATATCGTAGAGTTCAACAACCGGTCAACGTGAAGCTGTTCATAGTATATTGTGTTTTACCCGGTGAAAGTATCCGTAACGGTTTTAATGCGACACCGCAATCGCCATATGCATTGAAATTGCTCTCATGACCGATGTTAAAATACCTAACGAATGTAACCGAAAATTGCATGTCCTCGATCTTATATCTATATGGTGTATTAATTATTCCTTGTCCATTGCATTAAATGGTTTCAGTTCACAAAAACATTTTTCTACCAGGACCCCTCAAGCATGGTTATCCTTAATATCAGTAAAGTGAAAGTCTGATATTCCCTTTTCGTTCATACGTATTCCATAGGAAGAATTATTCAGACGTCAACTTTCAGACAGCTAACTGACTTTATGGCCTCTCTAAATTTTCTTATCAAAGAGTAATTGAATTATCTACCTGAAGATAAATCACATGCTGGTATGATGAAAACAAATCTTTCATGGGGTTTTGATGCTTCACTATAATTTCATAACTTTCATGTTGTGTGGGTCCGGGCTGCTGCGTCATGTCGCCATTATTGGCTGTTTATGGCTTCATAAAACAAGGATGTTATTAGACTTGGAAGTTGAATGCGTTCTACACAATATGAACTCACACAAGAGCCTAATGTCCTCGCAGTGGTTTGCTTACATAATTTTACGATAGATATCAAAGCACGATAATTTCATTCATTGGGTTGGACACCTATCGAGCAAGGATTTTTGTCGTTATCTAATATGTTCCATTTGTACTTGGGGAAAGAAAATTCAATTGACGTGCCCTTTTGTGTGCAATTCGTAGCATCATTATACAAAGTTGCACGTGTATTCTGAAACTTCACGCTCACCTGACTCACTTCATATTCGTATCAACGGTTATAAGCGTAATCTCCAGAACCATGAGGAATATAGGTTACAGTTAAGAATTTGACACATCTGAATCATAACGGGAATAACCTACTTTGCTTTGCGTATATGATTCTGTTCACATTAATAACCAATATTAATGTTTCATCCAATACTAAGGCATGTTACTGAGAAAAGGCATGCCTGGACTTGACATGAAACCAATTACAAAAGTAGCTCCCAATTTGACAACATAACGCGGCGACAGCTTGCCTGAAAGGACACTGATGTTGCACTTCACGCTTTTCCACGACCAGTTTGGTTTTCACGCATTGTGTGGATAAAGCGATATCGTGTTTATTCCATGTGTTTGAATAGTTTATCGATATTTGCATCCGCCGCCACGTCGCCCGTCGCGATGATGTCGGTACCATTGGTCTTAGACAAAGTATCGGTGTCACGCATCCTCTAATCATTCATATTTATTTACCAAGTGTCAACCAAATAGCGTATGTGATATCGACAATACTACGCGCTATAATAGATACCGGGATATGATGCGCTGAATGTTTACCCAGCTTTAACCATTCTGAATCGCCTTTTCACGCATATCCGGGTGCCACTTCCGCGATAAATCGGTCCACATCTGAGTAGAGCTACATCAAACCCAGGTTCAACAGAGTTGTCACAAGCGATTACCACCGAGCAGAACACTAAGAGGGTTCATTTTGATTCCAAAATGGTGCATGCACAGCTGGCATACTGATTTAGTGTTTGGAAATTATCGCATTAATATGGACCACATAAAAGGTACACCTTGAAATCTGCAAAAGGCAGTAAAACGATCTTCTGTTATACTTTTCTTGTTATTAAAGCCTTTTGCAATGCACATGGATCGTTTAGTTTGAATTAAGGCATATATACCTATCAATATGTCGAACTAAGGTTTCTTCGTAGATAAGGATATGGTTGACAACCTGCTATTGATTAATCGAACTTAATTTGTACCGTTCATTCCAACACCAATGACTTATATTCAAAGACCTAACACATTTACATAAATATATGATTATGGGTTAGGGGGAGGATAAGTTTGCGGGAAGGGGAATGTGACACGTAAACAGTTGGGATGGACAAAGCTCTTTCAAATGAACTACTAATTATGCTCAAGGACATGTGTTTTGAAAATCCTAGTAATGTAATGCAATAAGCAGTCTTTGTAATTGCATGCTTGTTTTATATACTTTATATACAGATACTTAGAAAATATTATTTGAAATCTGATTTACAAACTTTAAAGGAAACATTCGACTGTAAAAAAAAGAGCACAGATCATCAAAGCATTTTTGGTTAAAAAAACATTATACGACACCTGAATAGCAATCGATCCAAACACTGTGTGCGTGATATAATGTGTAAATCGACTTAATATGAACGTAATAATGGCTACTGCTCACAGGGGTAGCTATATTGATCGTGGCACATATCTGTATTCACACGCTGGGACGAGAAAAGAAGGGTTGTAATGGATTGATATTTGTGATTGGCGTTTTTGTTTTCATATTGGCTCTTCATTCACGGGCACCATGTCGCACACTATTGTTGGCGTACGTACCTTCTCAAACGACATGAAAGAATGGATTTGTAAATATTGAACAACCATTCTCGTAGTCATGTTGCTGTGTATTTTTGGATTCACCTATATCTGCCATGATATGAAATACGATTTATGGTATGTGTTTGTAGTTGTCTTGCGTATCATTATGGGGTTATCTAAACATTCGATGAACTTAAATATTCACTGTTCAGTTGGCTGCAGGACATCATTAGAACTCTAACCAATGCCAAATCTCAAGGTTACTATGATATAATATATCTTTAGGAAAAAGCATATATTGATGCACATTTTGGGGAGACAAAGGCTTCGCGCATTGCATAATGTGCGAAGAACTATCTACTCATACAGGTCATGCCTAAATAAATGGCACTTTTGTCATTCATCTCACGGACACCTCACAGGAAATTGTGCGCAACCCCTCATATTGACTTTTGTTTATGCATGACCTATATGCTACAGTAAATGGTTCGTTTGCGGGCGTGTGATCTTGTGTGTCAAAATTTTTCGATTGTGCTGTTCAGCAATGAGCCGAGAGCTGACCGCACATACAGAACTGTCGACTCTTTAAACACTACATTAGACATACATCCTGTGTAACATTTCCACGGCTAAACCGGTAATAATGCCGGTGCAAATGTGGAAGTACATATCATATTTGGCGGGGATTACAGTATAGCTTCAGAACTTTAGTTTTGTTCATCAACCACATAGCTCAAAGTATCTTTCATTGCATGGCATATGAAGCAATATACTACGAAACATGGTTTGACAATGTAAGTTATTGACAGGTTAATCGATCTTTTCGGCGGGCAAATAATTCTGTTAACAAAAATACCACACTGACCACCAGCGATTCATATTTTATAGTGGTATCCTGCTAATGAACTACTGAAGAAGTCAATAAATTGTTCAGCCATAATTAAAAACATCAGATTAGGCCACCACGAGCCACAAGCCGAAAGAAAGTTGAACCAATAAGCTGTGTTCTTTATAAATGGCACCAGTTATATCCCTAACCTCTTATTCAAGCACCCAACTCACTATCAATGTATTACCTTACTGTTAGCCAGTTTAGTGGTATGGAATGTATGAGCTGTCTATGCATTGATGCTGCTTTTTAATTAGGCTGTAATATCAGGCCATTTGATGGACCAAGGCCAAGCGACTTTTGATTCTGTCCTGCATTAGGTGTAATGCATGATAACATCTCATTCTTTTGCATCTTACTATCTAATAAAACTAGTTAAATGCAACCGATAAGAGCAACGACTCTCTCGTTGATTCTATAAATCGAATTGAGACAAAAGCCTACAAGAAATATAACTAATTAATTTACTGCTTGTAACCCCCATTTACGCTTCTCATATTCGTGTTTTTAACATTTATCTATATGAGATTGCTGTCTTTATCACCTGGTGAATGCCAATATTTATGTCCAACTTCCAGTCCACTATTTCTTATCGTGCCTTTGCTAATGACTCAATAGTTAAAACCTGGTGTTTTAATTTATCCCCTACTGCGCCGCCCATCTGATTGTTATAATAACTATAGATAACCTTCAATTCTTGTAAAATTAATTATCATTTACCGACCATATTTAATAGGCATTCAAATTCGACGTGTTGATTATCGGGACAGCTTTCTTTGGGCACCATACACATAAAAAATCTGTAATGAATATGTTTTTTAGCAGACTTTGTTTGAGCTTTTGCATTGCCTAAATTTTTTTTATTATTTTAGCTTTAATCATTTAAATATGGGGATTCCAGCTGATCCTTATCTAAAAATATGCATTTTATGTAGACATAATGTAGCCGATTCTTTATTCTGCCCGTGTCGCTGTTTCAAGCTTCAAATAGCATGCATTTGGTATTCTTGACGTTTAAACAGAAGTCTATTCCAACCATCCAATTTTCAAGTTCTCGCGAACAACGAAGCGTCATTGCATTTAGTTCATCAGCTGTCTCCCTATTAAATATGATTGTGGTGTCATCAGCTTATTGGATAATTTCGCATCTAAATTTAATGCAAATCTTTAATATAAACAAGAAATAAAGGTGTTGTTTTCATAGAGTGTGGTCGAAGCACTTTATTGGTCATGTATGTATAACCTTTTGGAATACTTTTGAAAATATCGAGGAATTGAGATTGGTCGATTTCTTATTAACAAGGTCTCTCTAGGGACATTTCACAAGTTGGCAAACCTCGGCCTCTGATATACCTCTGTTCTAAGTGAGTCGACGGAATCTAGTAAGCTTGTATTGCCTTCAACGTTTTGTTCATATTTTTGAGCATAAAGGCTCCAGTTATGGGTTTTTTTTCGGTGCGATTACGTCCTGACATGCACGGGTGTTGGTGTTACCGATTTGATTCCAGCTTCTCTTGTAAATTACCATCAAATCAACTTTTCTATATGTTTATAAGCTCGTCGAGTTATCCGCACGATTTTTCGTCAGCCATCTTCTTAAAGAGTTCCAACAGTACTGAGAACATGGTACCTAGTTAGAATATTATTTGCATTTTACGCCATCAGCGCCATGGTTATCTCATAAATGTTTCGAGATAAGCCGGTATTCCATGCAGACTAGGGTCAATGGCTAGACATCATTCAGTCATGTTTTAGCAACCGAGCGCTTCGCACCTCTAGAATCATACAAATCGACGGCAGTCCTCTTTTGGGCAAATTAAGTTTTGTATATTGTGGTATTTACCCGTTCGTTGTGTTCATCAACGTGGGGAGCCTAGACAATAAAGCAACATTATAAAACTTGCTATTTCGGTTACATGTGTTCGCGTAGATTCCCTGGATATCACATATTTCAATCATCACACACCCCTCTTCACACGGCCCGTAGACATTTGATATATGTATCATAATGCGCTTGTAAGCTCCCACACTACCTACACAATGCTGCGCCAATGCGACCGTATGCAATATTGATGTGCTTGCGTCATGCTGCTTATGGCCGTGTGAATCACATCAATCAGCATTTGTTGATCATATAATTCCATCTCGTTCCAGAGTCGGGCAGCGGTATCTACACGTACGCACACACATCAGCAGGAAGGACACACAATGCAAGGATAAATCTATAAGCGCCCTGCTATATGTCTATGCATATACCGGCTTGAAACTAGCCAAGGAAAATAAATGATAACGAAATTCAAATCACATGAAACGTGCGAGTTATAACGTTGCCACCGGTCTCCTCAATATTACCATATGTGCTTATTTGAAAAGGGATCGGACAAGGCCGTGCAGGACAAAAAGGGTGACATCAACAGCCTGATATAGAATGTTTACTATACTATTGAAGAACAAGAACCAGAATGCTCATTTTGGCTATTTGCTGATGAACATCTAAATGATGAATGTGCAGTCCTAAGAATTGACCTCGCTATAATTCAGCCTATCTGCACATTTGAAGCCACTCGTAGCCATAGATCTCGGACTGTGTCGATCATTAACACTATCACGTGTGCATCTGTGAGTCCCTGGCGGTTATATTGTGGAACGATACATCTTGCCAGACTATGATGGGGTTTTGTTTATCATAAACATGGGATTCATATCCACCTCAAGTGAGTGTTGCCTTTTGGGGTTTATGAATGAGTTTGTTATTGCCACTTCACGAGTTGCCCAAAAGTGGTGACCAGTCTGCACATACCTAACACATGCCGCAATTTACCTATTTTACATTTTGTCGCATCAGTTGCCAGTAGGATTATAAGATGCCCTCGAATAACGCAAGCTGCCAAGCTATGATAGTGTTATTATGCAGTGTATATTTGGGACCAATCTATTTCTGATAACATAACTGCGTCGATCATTCCCGAGGTGTTAGTATAAATCACCTTTCCAACTACAATGGCCACATGATTTGAGGAGAGGAAATCCATGCATGCAACAATATATAATTCAGTCCCACCATGGTCCAGGTATCTTGTAATGGTGAACATACTAAACATAGAAGAAATGAATACAGCCTTAGCTAGTGCTGGTGATTGCGCTTGCTTCTTCATGTGTGCCTATATGTAAGTACTACGCATTTAGTAATTCACAGTTACTTAATTATAAACACAAAGTGTGAGGCTCTGTATCCGCTTTTGTGTGTAGCCTCCGAGATGATCACGTAAAATGGCGGTCCCATCTCTGAAAGAGGATGCACCCGACCAGGTAGCTCAATAGTACGAGCTGCGCGTTCGTCCCAGTCGCGTATATATCACCGCCTGTTCTGAACAACGGCATACTGAAAGAAATGCGTATTATCGTCCATCTGACTTGATGGTTGTTTCAGTGTGCTGTGATTTCAATTTTGCTTTCGCTATTTCAGTTATGTAATAAGCGCATAAACCTGCTCACAGCTCGCTCATGACATCCGTCAGGGCCAGACATAGCCCTAGCGCAGCTTGAAGGCTCTGTCAGTCAGAATAACAAAGGGTTTACTCAGCGAAAAAAGCAAAAATTGGAATGCCCCTGTGTGTAGACAGTATTGCTCAGGACGTGGTCATAATAAATCATACAGACACAACCCCAACGCTACATTGAATTTGCGTCACTGACATGTTGTTGGAGAGTAGTAGGTTATCTTTTGGATTAATTAGACGCAATGAACAATACCAGTGTTTCATCAATATACCAGGAATCGCTTGCCATCGATTAAATAGAACAAATACGTTTATGCCCCATGGCAAAACGCATGTCATTATGTTAATTCATAATTCGTCGGACGCTCAAACATACGTACCAGCGTGGCAATCAAATATCTCATTAACATAGTCCGTTGCATTATACGGCCACCTCAGTTATTTCAAGACTGTCTGGTGTGTTACTCAAACTAAGAAAGAATTGATTTATTCTGGTATGTACTTTGTCAATGACCAGTTTAGTATTGATCCCGTTGCTGATCATATCATGTAAATACTTCATTACTACATAGTTAGTCCCTTCATATTGACCTACGTTAGTGATTAAGGTTAGGCATGGTTTTAGACCTACCGATAATTTCCGTGGCATCAATGCATATTAGCCACTACGTTATCGATCGTTCATTATTTCGCGCGTATACTTTTACCGCTACCATGGGGTAAGCGGCTTGAGGTTGTCGATACAGTGACAACGTAAGTGATAATGGAAAATCCAGGCAAAGTTTGTGTCCACGTTTTATAACGATATCAATGTGTATTTAATCAATAATCTATCATAAATGAGCCTCTTGGATACATGTATGATCGTAATAAAAGTATTAAGCTGATCCCGATGTGTTCGGAAAGGTCTTCATGGGCTGCCTAACATATGTGAATAATCACCACAACATCTGAAAGCCCACCAAAGGAAATCTGTGAACTATAATTTAGATATACATGCCTGTGTAGGCTCAATCCCGTAGAAGACTAAGATACAGCTGAACAATAATGTCATCAGCACTACGAAACTAAATGTTGGAAAATGAAACGCTATATTTTGCATCTTGAGACAAAATTAACACTCTGTAACAAAAGATAAACGATGGAAAATGAGTACTCATTGATGTGCTATTGACGGCCAAAACCAATTAGCAGTGTCACAGCTGAAGAGGGGACTAATATTTGCCATGAAAATATGTCACGAAAAAACGGCCGTATTAAACACACCGGATCCTTCTTTTAAATAATGGATTAGGCAACAATTCGCATGGATTTAAACATGTTGTTTCTTTCTGATACCGTACATGCCAACTAGACTTACCATACATGGTATTGAACCTGACATGACTCGTATCTTCCACATCTCTCTGCTGGTTCTCCGGTATTCCTGACGGTTCTTGTCAAGCGGTTGTTAAAACATCATCAGACTCGTCAAGCGTAGCTACGGTATATGGATTCAAAAAGATACCAAGCAGCTCGAAGATTGCTTCCGACTGTGAAGGGCTCAAAGCGCATCTTTGCATACATTGTAATCTTACCTGTAACTGCATTACATAAAATAAATAGAAATTTGCGAGATTGACATGCTCATGTTAGGGTATACATGGAACACCTACACAATACGTTGGTACTGCAAAGTTAAGCAAGCATTTGTTACATGCTTAATAGAGCATTCGAAACCATGAATCGTGACAGATATGGCTGTAGTGAATGCCTACAGTAGGTCTAGCTGTCCGACCTATGGTTGTTATCAATTTTGTTCATTGGATTAGGATATGCTGTGTAATATCTATCTGGCAACTTGTATATATTTATGTTCATGTAGATATATATTTATATTTAGATTTTTGTTTATATGTTTATATATACTTATAAATCAATATATAACACGTAACGTAAACAACGCTAAACTCCTAACTCTGTATGAAATTCAGTGAACCTATCTACGGCATGCTGTTGCCTAATAAGTATCCGGTAAGGTAAGAGCAGGGTTTTAATTAAGTCTTATCGACGAATTGTGGCGGGAGAAATCATTGAGCTCTGTAGATTTAAAACGTTATGAAATATGCACATGCCAACAGGTTGGTGTCAGAACCGGATTATTAACCGTCTTACTCTGATATGTATGGTGCGAGGCTGCTTTTGCTATTTGTTCCATCGTACATTCAGCTTTGTTGCGTAAATCATACAACTCTTTTAAATCAACGTAACCGCGGAATTGAAAATTCTGAACAGCTGCCTTTGTGCAAATTAACGGCAAATTGAGGCAATACTTGTCGTACTAACGAGGATGAACGTCAGAATACATTACAATAATTATTTGCGCTGTTTTGATAATTTGGATATACTGGTTGACTCATTTTGGATCCAGTGACAAACATATTTACATTAGTGGGTAACCTATTGCGATTAGTAACATATATGTTCTGTTTTATATTCTGAAATGAAATACGGCAGATGCAGCATGTGTACATTATTGGCGGTTCTTGTAATAACAATATCATTACACCTGTATGCGCAGTATCAATATAAATGTTCCATACTGTAACCATGTTCTATGGAAATAAGGCAACAGCCATGATTCGCAACAAATTCAAAAAAATTTTCGTTGATAGCAGCATCTCGCACATTTGTATTGTTGACCTTCCTCTCTAATTACTTATTCAGATTTTGAGATTATGTCACTTACCAAACATCCAAGTGATTAGCACCTCAACACGAAGACATTCAATCCGAAATTCTCCACTGCCGCAAGTGGTAGTGGACAACCATTAAGAATGAAATTATGCAATTTTCGTGCGCAGCTGATTTACCGAGTCTTTTATTATTTACATCGTTCATCAAGGTTTGAATAAGAGACGCTTGCTTGCCGCAATCCACTTGCTACCGAATAGGATGGAATGCGTTTAACTGCCACGCATGCGTTAAGACCATCGATCCGTGCCTGTTTCCGCACAACTACCATTGATGGAGGATATAATATCAAACGTCTTTACAAACATTACACCATGGTGTCAAATGTTGCTACAGCAAGCTGTCAGTCTTCGGCAGCTAATTACGATTCCTGTCTATAACAATGTACTTTGCTATTGATATTATATTTACAGCAGGGTAGATAAATCTCATGAATATTTTTAATTACCCACAAGTGGGCTAGCTGAAACTGCAATTTTGTTAAATATTGCTAGAAAGCCTCAAACTCTTTCTCCTGAACACATTGAAATCGCGCCGTGAGGGTTATTTTGTCTTATAATGTGATTATAGTTCTATGTTGTCTATTGGCTAGTCGTAAATTTCTGGTTCACACCATTGGACATGTCATCGGCTAATGTACCCAAGAAGACTTTTAGTAAAGACAATAACACATTCTTATAACTGCATGCTTTGATTCTACGATAATTAAACGATGGTTTATAGTCGTTCATGGACTTTATACTGATATTCCAGGTTGGCAGCTAACGAAATCTAAAACTCGAGAAGTTAAAACAATGTAGTCCCCGATCCCCTTGTGGCTAATCCAGCATACCATTTGCGCTCTGATCATTCATTCATTGGTATACAAATGTATTTACACATTGCCTTTCATCTCATGTACGGCTCCTGGATGGCGAGACACTGCCAAAGTGATCAACGAGCCGAGATTGAACTTTATCAACTGTAAGCGGGGTATTGTGTGTTTGGCGGTCTGACGGAAACAATAATGGGTCTCCGTCGACTGCTTGTTACGACACGACACGGTCCAATGTTACATTGTCAGAGGTGCATTATACTCTGTATGTGCCCCCAAGTTTACCAGTTAATTATTGAATCACAGGGATCATTACCTGGAGCTGCTGGGTTGGAAAAGGGTTTTACCAGCTTTTGTTATGTAAGGGGGATTTAATTAATAACATAGAACAAGGCAATGTGTGCGCTGAATGTGTGTTCGATGATTAAACCAGTGATAGATCGTATGCATCCTGGGGCAACTATTAAAATCTGCGTCGACTCATTGGTCAAACAAAGACACAATGAGAGCAAAGTATCGGTATGCTATAACATCAGATGCATAAATAAACCATCAGTTGACAGTGGTGCTAGGTCACTGCACACTGCTTCTGCCTCAGTACAACGTCCATACTCACATAAGCTGGTTTAAACTGAACTTAGATAATTGCAATATTAGGTATGCTATGTAAACCCATAACATACGGCCTTCCGTTATCTTTCGTCCGGTCACCCAAAGCAGAGGAGCTATTGACAATTTTTAATGATATGATAAATGCGCAGTTTGCGAACAATAAATGTCGACTGAGGTGTGACATATATCATTAAAAACATGATGCTTACAGATACTGCTCCTTAATTGACATATTCCTTACGTTTAATCCATTGTTTATTTACATGAGGTATGCTACCAGCTTACATATACCACAGTTACTAAAGGGGCAATGATTATATAAATCAAAAGCACGTCATTCAAGTTATATATGCATTTAAGAGGGGCTACACCATTAGGCCGATTTTTTGCAGCAACAATCAGGTAATCCTAAAAATCCAACAACAAGATAAAAAGCAGGCATGTAAATGTATAGTCGATTATTTATAATAAATATTGACTACAGACTACATGAGCACAGTTGATGCCAAAAAATGACAAACCATATTGGAGAGCACCTTAAACAACTGGTTGATGCCACAACGCAAACCGCATATTGATGGTCGTATTGAGGAGACGAATGCATCGCGCTCTGCATAATTTACCTAGAGCTATCAGCTCCTTCAGGTTTATGCCCTGAATGGATAATAGTATCGCTATTTAACTAACAGCCATCTTGCAAGGAATTGCGAATGACCATTTAGCCTGAATGTAGTGCATGTGACACCTATATGCAACAGTAATTGGTTCGTTTAGGGCGTGTAATCACGCTGATCACTAAACCCGCTCTTATATTTCAACGACATACCTTTAAACACTAAAATGTCCACAACTATTAGAAGTACATATTATATTAGACAGCGAGTTCGCGATGTTACACTGCATATTCAGACAAGGGAGCGTTATTTGTAATAGTCTTATGCATCACTTTACCACACTGCTCGACTAATCTTACATTTTAATATATTTGAAACAATTCGAGTTGAGCATGCACTTAATTGTTACTAAGGATTGCTAAATCGATACATGATTGACACGTCAAATTATGTGTCGAAACTTGGCCAACCCGATAGTATCAAGTGAGAATGACGTATTGGCTAATCACGCGTACTGTAATCGGTCGTTGTGAAGGTACAATAATGGATGAAGGTCCGTTTGATTTATTGGTAATAATTCATTATGAGCCATGATATGTTTTAGAAATGAACATAAAAAAACTGAGTGAAGAAAAACTATGAGTAATATCAGTGTGATAATATTTCGACTTCATATATTCCATACGTAAGTATGTGAGTAATAAATATAATAAACATAACACGAATAAAACATAGCCAAGCATTCCGATTTGAAACTTGATTTAAAATATCTAACAATATGACTGCCAACACGAATCACATGCAGAAAGAAAAGATGATCGAATTTTTTTATAATTCCCACCTTTAGGAATCTCTGCCAGCTAATATTGTTAGCACTGAGAATGTAATGCTTTCGACATACAGTGTATCATTCTAGCGATATTGAATCAATATGCGCAGTTAGGCTGCTTCGCAAAATGACTGTAAATTGAGTTCATGTAGCGATTCGACCTATTATTTCACTTGTTGGTTCTGCTCTAATTGATATCTAAACACGTCGACATTCTCAATGTTCGACCAGGCTATCGTAAATTTAATCAGTAATTTAACTAGCAATATATGTATTTGGATATATCGATAGAATACTGATCGGACATAAGTCTTTCATTACATATCAATTGGCTAATGTCAGATTGAACTAACTGATTGGGCTAAGGTTGGACAAATGGTGCATTTATTCTACGCGCCACCATCAAGGCATCCGAGTCGCATATATTATATGTTTCCTCTCACTTGTGTGCAAGTCACAAGTGGGTTTATTGCCCCGATTATTCGTAAGGAATTATGGTCAACCATGTTGTCGATTTTTAAGCAAATTTTGCATGAAAAATGTTTGTTTTGTTGAAAAACGTTACAACTATTTGAAAGAACGTTAACTAGAATGAGTTACTGGGAAGGTCCTAGGAATTGTCTGTGCCGTTCACGCAACATTCTATCATATAAGATATTCAGAGGATACCGTAGTGTTTTATTCATGTCCTTCATCTCGTCAGATGTCGACAGAAATCATCATATATATAAAGCCATGCAGCATCATGTGTGTTGATGGGCGTTTATATCTCGTGACTTTCCTTCCGCCTTGCGCGGAAAGTATCGTTGTTATAAAATCGTCCAATCACATATATATATATATATATATATATATATATATATATATATATATATATATATATATATATATATATAGATATATATATATATAGATATATATATATATATATATATATATATATATATATATATATATATATATATATATATATATATATATATATATATCTATATATATATATATATATATATATATATATATATATATATATATACATATATATATATATATAAACATTTATTTTTACTTTTGAACGTAACATTTATATTCGTTACCGTTGGAAGCATCCTTTATGCACCACGCAACTAAGTGTGGATTTGATGGAGCCATACGGAAAAAGCATTGTGAGGGCGTAGAAGAGCCGTTCGTCTGCGAACTCTGTCATAACGGTTTCAATTGTAACCTAGATACCAAACAACACCGACGATATCATCTTAGCAGCATGGTGGTTAGACATCGTTGTTCTTCTATATATGTGTCGACACATGTTTTATATTTCGTGAGGTGTTGGCTTACTGTGTAACCCGTGATGCCACGAAGCAACACATTCAAAAGACGATAGTGCGTACGCTTAAGTCAATGTTTCCGTGAATTTAAACTGAAAACCATGTTCGATATTCATCTATTACTGGATACATCGCCTATGTGTAATGCACGATTTCTAATGGTTGTACACTATAACTACTGCAACAGAAAGGGGTTGATATTTCACTAAATGATCCGTGTGGTGTTAAGTAAGCTACGCTATACTATAATTTATAAATACGTAAATAATGAGTGTTCGGTCCCAAGAATTCAAACGTATCACTTAAAAGTTTTGAAGCTGGCTGATCCTACTTAGTACATATCTATACTGGGAGTCATTTATCTAGGGTTTTATCGATAATTTACACAATCACAGGAGCTTACTTGCTTTAGTGATGGGAATACTGATGAAGAATATCAGTTGCCAGGCTATGATAGAGCATTATGTATCATATATATGGGACTCATATATATTTATAATCCAAAATATCTGCCTAAAGTGTGAGGTATTCCGATTCCACAGCAGGCTTCTTTGACGGTTTATTTTGCTCTAGGTATAGATAACAAATTAGTTCACTAATGTTACCTCAAGCTTTTTCCCAAAGGAAGGGACAAGTCTGCACTTTACTAACACATATTCTTATCTACCCCTATTATGCCCTTTACATACTATTTACACAATCGTGCAAGCATCATAGACTTGGCAGTACAAATGAGGAATGCTCTCCAATGATGCAAACTGCCCAGCCATGATAGTGTTTGTATGTAGTGAATACTTGGGACCGATCTATTCCTGATCGAATAACTGTGCTGAACAAGTATCGGCCGTTTTGTATTATAACACAGTAGACACTGAGGCTTTAGCCTGAGGTGTTAGCATAACTCATCTTTCCGATTACATAGACCACATGATGAGAGCATAGGCGATCAATGCATGAAATAATAAATGAATCAGTCACCCCATACTTTTAGCATCAAGTAATGGTGAGCGTACCAAACACAGAGGAAGTGAATACAGCCTTAGCTAGTGTGGGTGCTTGCCCTTGTTTTTGTGTACTGAACTTATACATTTAGTAAAGTAATTATGCATACAAACCATTTGTTTTACATGAATAATAATGAGAGTGGGTACCCCGCGCTGGTCCATATTAACTTCGCTCCAAGATCTAATCATACTGTCTGTAAGGGCGTTGACAATAACACCATTAATTAGTCAGATCCAACCGCGTGACCAATAATATGTATTAATATGTAATGTTTTAAAATAAATTAATATGTAGTGTTTTAAAATCAAAACATCATTAGCCGTCATTACAAATGACAGCATAATATTCGCTGATTCAAAGCTAAACAAGTACCTGGCGTGTAATTGCCATGCTGCGTTCTTGTGCTAGAAGCCAATTAGCGAGAACAAACGAGTCTGTTTGCGATGGGCGAGCAACGATCAATGAGGAACCAGTTTTAACGGCCAAACAATAACGAGATGTATTTTATATGCAGGCCATGCTTAGTGGCAGAGCATAAATGACATATTAACTTACGTGTTGAGTATAAGGATATTTATGCAGCTGCACCCATGCTGTTCGTTGCTGTCGACAACTAGGCCCAGCTGCATTTTGGAACCTTGTATCATGGCTATACTAAGTACTTAATCGTTTGTTTAGAAATGGGAGCACAAGTCAATGTGTATTAAAATTGCTATGATCAGCCGCCTCTCTACATAACTACATCTGACAATAAGAAATATAAATTTATGTTGATTATATGTAAATTAAGGCGAATTCTTCATTACTACAGAGCTACATTCTCAACTACTTAAATCGATTGTTTGTATGGATAATTATTTTATGTATATCTATATAAGTGTAAACGGTTTTTCATACTAGTACCGTTAGACCAAACGATAAGTTCCGTTGGCATCATTACATGTAAGCCGCGGCTTGGCCGATCGCTAATCATTTGACTCACATAAATGTGCCTATTGCTTAAAGGATTTATTATAATCGAACCTCATTATTTACGATATGTTGGGACGCCGTTCGAGCAATTATTATGTGAACAACTCAGTGATAAATTACATTCGGCTTATCGAACAGTAAGATTACTCCGATGATGATATTTGTAATGGTCATGGATTGATTTCACATCCTTTATCAATTTTATCCCAGCTGAATAATCATTTTGAATGATTACTGTGTATTCGCTGATATCTACTACCTTCCGCACGTTGACGTTACTGTGAGCCATGATTTAATATATATTCGGGATTGTTTGCCTTGCAGATGTTCATGATATGCTCGTCAAATAGTATGCATAATACAATATGCATCTTTAAACATTGACAATGTCATGCATTTTGCTTGACTTGATTTCGAC
>CM067343.1:41330108-41342608 GCA_034190875.2 Urechis unicinctus
CTAAGATCAGGGTTTGGCATGTCGGATATAACATCAAATGACCTGTCTCATATTTCGCACCGTCGGATCAGATGTTGCTGAAGCAAGCAGTCTGACTTCGAATGTTTATTTATCGCTGACTGATACGAGTTAAGCGGATAAAACTAGAAGCTATGCGTAATGCCCATGAATGCCCAGATGAGGAACATAGGCATAACATAAGGAAAATGGATTGTGTCTCAGCCAGACTGATCATGTACACTAACCGGGTTTTGACGGATTTGTTTCCTCCTAAATTTTTATTCGCTTGCATAAGAACCCAAATACCAATATCCCATTTATACAAATGTACATTGGCCGGCAAGGCTAGGATGGATATGCTATGGCATTAGATACAGAATAAACCATCCGTGGACTATGGTGGAAGACCACAAAAAACATACTACTACCTCAGAATAACGAACATAGTGGCATAAACTGGTGGTTTAGTATGTTTGTTGATGTGTATCAGACAATCACAACAGATAAGAACACTGTAACAATTAGAAGTGTTGCCACGCCAAGCAGCTTAATAAATGCAAATCCAAAGAAATTTTACACGAATAACTCGGAGGGGCTAAATCAATTCGTCTGTCGTTGCAAACAACATCTACATATGATTTTTGTTTTCGATCAAGTTGGAAATACTTACCACGTGATGTCTCTGTGTATGGCCAAGTAGAACCTCTTTTGTCAATGCCCACACAAGACGTTTTGAATCGTCCCAAGAATCAGTTCACGTGAGGCTGTCAAAGATCGTTTGGAAGGTTAAATAAAATGACTACGTCCCTTCAGTTTATTGTGTATACAAGCGAAACCCTATTTGAAATTTTACATGGAATCAAGAGCCTCAAATGCTGACTTCAACGGAAGTAAATAAGTAGCTCGTTGAAGTGCGTTCTAGATCTGTACCCATATTGATGTCGCCCAACGCTACCCGTGTTCACAATGACAAAGAGCCTATAGCTCCGCTACGAATGGTTCACTCCAACTAGATGTGTGACGAGAAGGAAAAATGATCATCATCGGGTGACGCTATCATGAAAAAAAACATACGAGACTGTTGATCCATCGGCTAGGGGATCGGCGGTCTCTACATATTGGGATTCTACCGAGGCGGCCAAAGTCCCGGAATTAATCAGAAAATTCCACGTGGTGTTCAGAGATTCTATGACAAAAGCACCGCGCTGCTCACATGTGGCAGGTACGATACGAATAAGTGTGTATCAAGCAGATACTACAACACAGATTGGTCATACTGGCATATGTAATAATGAACCGCTGGGTTATTCATTAAAAAAGACCAAATGCTTATTGACACGATTTTGCCTTCGAACATGTTGGGCTGGAATTTTGTTTCTGAAAATAGCTATTTATAAGCATATCATAGTTCTCAGAGCGGTTCTAAGAAATAAATCGGAAATCAATTTGATCATCATCGTTTGATGCTAACGATTTTCAGGGCTGCGGACAATGAATATCAGGATGCATACGAAACCTGAACGGTCAAACCAATCATCGATCTATTTGCTTTATTGGGATCAATCTACCGAGGTTACCCGTGGTGGGTCTAATGGGGTCATATCAACTGCTTCACAGTGAAGGGCAGAGACACCATAGAACCAGAAGCGAGATGTCGTGCAGTGTCGAGTTATAATACAACATATATTAGGCATAGTAAACACGTGCATCATCAGAAAGTACATTTTTGTTGTCCATTTGTCACGTCGCCTTATCCCTTATTAACAGGAGAGATGAACTGTTGGATTGTGAATATATATAGTAGTACGTACAATGAGTCGTGGCAAATATTGATACAATCTGAGTGTTTGTGTGGGATCAATGGTGCAAATTTTAGTGTCCCATTCCCTGGCTTTTAGGTGATTGGTGCTCAAGGCAGAAGTTATCAGGGAACGGAATGTTATTCTCCCAAGGGTTTGAGCCTTACAAGGCAGGCATATTTGTATTTGAGATTTTCCGTTACAACTTTCAAGGGCTGTGAGGCTGGCGCTGATTGTTCATATGTATTAAGCACATTTGAAAATCATATATACTCCGCAAAGTTGACACTAACGAAATTGAAAAGGTCACATGCTGTTGCATTCGTAAATCAACGCTGATATATCCTAAGACACAACCGGGGATAGTGTTGATACCCACCCTTGGGTTTTCGCTACTCTGCTACGATAAACATGTGCTGAGTGTGCTTGAACATTTCCACGTGGATGGCCAATTACGTAAGCAATCAGTTTGAAGACCATAACATATCGCTGTTTGATGACTAATGAATATTTATAGACAACAATGCACAATATGATGTTCACGAATATGGGGTGCCCATAGTGGTTATTATAGCTCTAATATCATGCAAATATCATTTCGAATGTTTTGTTTAACGCGTTAATCATCGAATAGGGTTGTAAAAATCGAGTTTGATAAGGAAAACATATGCGCGCACAAATATGTGATCTTTATTGATAATGCACCTTAGCATTCTCCATATCTGCCACCATGCAATATAGGCTACACTCGTGCAGTGACGAGAAGCAAATAGGCAAATGCAAGGTCGAAATACAAGTCAAGCAAAATGCATGACATTGCAATTTGACGAGCATATCATGAACATCTGCAAGGCAAACAATCCCGAATATATATTAAATCATGGCTCACAGTAACGTCAACGTGCGGAAGGTAGTAGATATCAGCGATTACACAGTAATCATTCAAAATGATTATTCAGCTGGGATAAAATGATAAAGGATGTGAAATCAATCCATGACCATTACAAATATCATCATCGGAGTAATCTTACTGTTCGATAAGCCGAATGTAATTTATCACTGAGTTGTTCACATAATAATTGCTCGAACGGCGTCCCAACATATCGTAAATAATGAGGTTCGATTATAATAAATCCTTTAAGCAATAGGCACATTTATGTGAGATGATAGAGATAGATACGACATAATTGATACTCTCTGAAATGTGGTCACTACTTGAACTATAGCCTGGATTTTCCATTATCTCTGAGGTTGGCGCCAAACATGCGTAGCTTACATGTAATGATGCCAACGGAACTTACATGTAATGATGCGTTTTTGGTCTAACGGTACTAGTATGAAAAACCGTTTACACTTATATAGATATACATAAAATAATTATCCATACAAACAATCGATTTAAGTAGTTGAGAATGTAGCTCTGTAGTAATGAAGAATCGCCTTAATTTACATATAATCAACATAAATTTTACATTTCTTATTGTCAGTTGTAGTTATGTAGAGAGGCGGCTGATCATAGCAATATTAATACACATTGACTTGTGCTCCCATTTCTAAACAAACGATTAAGTACTTAGTATAGCCATGATACAAGGTTCCAAAATGCAGCTGGGCCTAGTTGTCGACAGCAACGAACAGCATGGGTGCAGCTGCATAAATATCCTTATACTCAACACGTAAGTTAATATGTCATTTATGCTCCGCCACTAAGCATGGCCTGCATATAAAATACATCTCGTTGTTGTTAGGCCGTTAAAACTGGTTCCTCATTGATCGTTGCTCGCCCATCGCAAACAGACTCGTGTGTTCCTGCTAATTGGCTTCTAGCACAAGAACGCAGCATGGCAATTACACGCCAGGTACTTGTTTTGCTTTGAATCAGCGAATATTATGCTGTCATTTGTAATGACGGCTAATGATGTTTTGATTTTAAAACACTACATATTAATTTATTTTAAAACATTACATATTAATACATATTATTGGTCACGCGGTTGGATCTGACTAATCTTAATGTTGTTATTGTCAACGCCCTTACGGACAGTATGATTAGATCTTTGAGCGAAGTTAATATAGACTCTTCCATGGCTGTGATGCTTTGTTTTATTACCCACCAGCGCCCTTAACGACTCTCAATATGACAAAACAAAAGGTTTATATGTATAATTAGGCTGGATATGAAACTGGTCAGCCTAATTTTAATGACATTAATGACATTTTGGAGACATGGAGACCAAACGGCCTTTTAGATGCTGATGCGCTAACCTATGGTTTGAAATGAATCAACGATCGTATCAGCAAGTTGTTTTGCATAATCAGCTTATAGCTTAGTAGCGTCATCAACTACCCATACACCAGGTGGCTACAAACGCATTGGGTTACTAACTGCTTATTCGGCTTCAGCTTCATAAAGATTTACTCAGTGCGCAAGTTTGGTACGCTCACCATTACTTGATGCTAAAAGTATGGGGGGTGACTGATTCATTTATTGTTGCATGCATTGATCGCCTATGCTCTCATCATGTGGTCTATGTAATCGGAAAGATGATTTATGCTAACACCTCAGGCTAAAGCCTCAGTGTCTACTGTGTTATAATACAAGACGGCCGATACTTGTTCAGCACAGTTATTGGATCAGGAATAGATCGGTCCCAAGAATACACTACATAAAAACAAAATCATAGCTGGGCAGTTTGCATAATTGGAGAGCATTCCTCATTTGTACTGCCAAGTCTATGATGCTTGCACGATTGTGTAAGTAGTATGTAAAGGGCATAACAGGGGTAGAAAGGAATATGTGTTAGTAAAGTGCAGACTTTTCTTTTGGGAAAAAGCTTTAGGTAACATTAATGAACTAATTTGTTATCTATACCTAGAGCAAAATAAACGTCAAAGAAGCCAGCTGTGGAATCGGAATACCTCACACTTTAAGCAGATATATTGCATTATAAATATACTTGAGTCCCATATAGATGATACATAATGCTCTATCATAGCTTGGCAACTGGTATTCTTCATCATCATTCCCATCACTAAATCAAATAAGCTCCTGTGATGGTGTAAATTATCGATAAAACCCTAGATAAATGACTCCCAGTATACATATGTACTAAGTAGGATCAGACAGGTTCAAATGTTATAAGTGATAGGTTCGAATTCTTGGGACCGAACATTCATTATTTGCGTCTTTATAAGATTATAGTATTTATCTTAATGTACATTCATATGCATATATTGAAATATATCTATATATATATTTATAAATTTATATATGTATATATGCATATATATATATATATATATATATATATATATATATATATATATATATATATATATATATATATATATATATATATATATATATATATATATATATATATATATATATATATATATATATATCTATATATATATATATATATATATTATATATATTATATATATATATATTATGTGTGGTGGGACGATGTTATAACACTGATACTTTTTGCGCAATGCCAAATAATAACCGAAATCAAAGTCGCAAAGATGTGAATTCAGGTGAGGCATCGTCAGCACCTGAAACCCGTAAAAAATGGAGAGGTTCACCGCGACCTGGTTTTGCGCGAGCCAAAATGGCGCAACTGCGAAATCTTTGACGTTAATTTAGTCCTACATTTCGGCGGGTTGTTATGGAAATTAATGTATAAGCGGAAAGAAATATAAGCACGACCCGTGCTTTTTTGAAGCTATTTTGCAATTCGTAGCCAGTAACCCGGAAGATAAACTTTTAAATATAAACGAAGTGAGTCCAATTATTCATAGAATTCGACGAAGTCACTGGGGCAGCAGCGAGTTTTGAGCGCTAAAATATTTACCCCACAAAGATTGATGACTTTTGAGCTGAAATCCAGTTTGAATGCAAATAATATCTTTGTACCTGTAATTGTACATACGTGATAGCATAAGTGGTTGGTTATTCCATGCTATCATGTACTCAACTTGTGAAAAATGTTGGACGTAATTCAGTTTTCGTTTTTATTATAGGAAATTTATATGGAAGCGCCGGCAACGGCACAAACCTTGCAGTTTAAAATACCATACGTACATACATGCTCATTCCTGCTTAGAAACGCAATGTTAAAGGTCGTGATTAGGTCTATGGCGTATATGTACCCTTCGTTGGAACGCAGCCAAGACAGCACAACCACAGCTGTGCGTATCAAACCATTTACCTATTGCTCTTGCTATTCCCTGATGTCAATGAACAATCACACACCCGTCTTTACACGTCCTGTGGACCTTTGATATATTTCCCATCGTATGCTACAAGTGCTCCCAGCACATTCGCACATGGCTGTCTAAATCCGTCGCATATACATTAGTAATGGGTTGTTTTGATGTCGCTGATGGCCGCATGAGCCTCATCCATCAGCATTTGCGAAAATCTCATTTCATCTTGTAAGAGCCACCGATAGGATATAGACAACAACGCAAGGAAAGTCAAGAGTATAAACGCCAATCTAGATGCTGCATGTCTTTAACGATGATTTCTGTCAATCAAGATGAAACATGAATAAAAAACTACGGTATCCACTGCATATCTTATATGATATTTCGTGAACGGCAGCGACACCTAGGACCTTGACCAGTAACCCATTCTACGAAATAGTTGTTGGGGAACAAAAACAAACATTTTTCATGCAAAATTTACTTCAAAATCGACAACATGGTTGACCAAATTCCGTACGAAGAGGAAAACCCACTTGTGACTTGCACATTAGTGAAAGTATGTATGTGTCTCGGATGCCTTGATGGTGGCGCGTAGAATAAATGCACCATTTGTCCAACCTTAGCCCAATCATTTAGTTCAATCTGACACATTAGCCAATAGATATGTAATGAAAGCTGAATGTCCGATCAGTATTCTAAATATCCAAATACATTTATTGCTAGTTAAATTTCCGAACTCGGTACGATAGCCTGGTCGAACATTGAGGATGTTGACGTGTTTAGATATCAATTAGAGCAGAACCAGCGAGTGAAATAATAGGTCGAATCGCTACATGAACTCAATTTACAGTCATTTTGAGAAGCAGCTTAACTGCGTATATTGATTCCATATCGCTAGAATGATAGACTGTATGGCGAAAGCATTACTTCTCAGTTTAGTGCTTACAATATTAGCTGGCAGAGATTCCAAAAGGAGGGAGTTAATGGTTTAATCATTGCACACATATTCAGCGCCGACATCGCTGTGTTGTATGTCGTTGATTAAATCCCCCTTATATGATAAAAGCTGATCAAACCGTTTTCCTAACCAGCAGCTAAGGGTTATGATCCCTGTGATTCAATAATTAACTGGTAAACTTGGAGGCACATGCAGAGAATAATGCACCTCTGACAATGTAACATTGGACCGTAATTTTGTTGTGTCGTAACAAGCAGTCGACGGAGACCCATAATTGTTTCCGTCAGGTCGCCAAACACACAATATCCCGCAAATAGTATGCTGCATTAGCCTATAAAGGGGATCGGGGACTACATTGTTTTAACTTCTCGAGTTTTAGATTTCGTTAGCTGCCAACCCGGAATATTCACATGAAGTCCATGAGCGACAGCAAACCATCGTTTAATCATCGTAGACTCAATCATGCCGTTTCAGGTAGCCCACGTGTGGGTAATTAAAAATCTAGCTGAGCTTTTTCTACCCTGCTGTACATATAATATCAATAACAAAGTACATTGTCATAGACAGGAATCGCTAATTAGCAGTCGAAGACTGACAGCTTGCTCTAGCAACATATGACACCATGTTTGTAATGACGTTTGATATTATATCTATTCAGCATTGATATCCTCCACTAATGGTAGTTGCTGCAGAAGCAAGCATGGATCAATGGTCTTAACGCATGCGTGACAGTTAAGCGTATTCCATCCTATTCGGTAGCAAGTTGATTGCGGCAAGCAGGCGTCTCTTATTCAACCCTTGATGACCGATGTAAAAATTAAAAGATTCGGTAAATCAGCTGCGCACGAAAATTGCATAATTTCATTCGTAATGGCTGTCCACTACCACTTGCGGCAGTAGAGATTGTCGGATTGAGTGTCTTCATGTTGAGGTGCTAATCACTTAGATGTTTGGTAGGTGACATAATCTCAAAATCTGAATAAGTAATTAGAGAGGAAGGTCAACAATACAAATGCGCGAGATGCTGCTATCAACGAATATTTTTTTTTAATTTGTTGCGAATCATGGCTGTTGCTGTATTTCCATAGAACATGGCTACAGTATGGAACATTTATATTGATACTGCGCATACAGGTGTAATGATATTGTTATTACAAGAACCGCCAATAATGTACACATGATGCATCTGCAGTATTTCATTTCAGAATATAAAACAGAACATATATGTTACTTATCGCAATAGATTACCCACTAATGTTAATATGTTTGTCGCTGGATCCAAAATGAGTCAACCAGTATATCCAAATAATCAAAACAGCGCAAATAATTATTGTAATGTATTCTGACGTTCATCCTCGTAAGTACGACAAGTATTGCCTCAATTTGCCGCTCATTTGCACAAAGGCGGCTGTTCAGAATGTTTAATTCCGCGGTTATGTTGATTTAAAAGAGTTGTATGATTAACGCAACAAAGCTGACTGTACGATGGAACAAATAGCAAAAGCAGCCTCGCACCATACAGATCAGAGTAAGACGGTTAAAAATCCGGTTCTGACACTATCCTGTTGGCATGTGCATATTTCATAACGTTTTAAATCTACAGAGCTCAATGATTTCTCCCCCCAATTCGTCGATAAGACTTTAACAAAACCCGGTTCTTACCTTATCGGTTACTTATTAGGCAACAGCATGCCGTAGATAGGTTCATTGAATTTCATACAGAGTTAGGAGTTTATGTTGTTTACGTTACGTGTTATATATTGATTTATATGTATATATATAAACATATAAACAAAAATCTAAATCTAAATATATATCTAAATGAACATAAATATATACAAGTTGCCAGATAGATATTACACAGCATATCCTAATCCAATGAACAAGATTATAACAACCATTGGTCGGACAGCTATACCTACTGTAGGCATTCACTACAGCCATATCTGTCACGATTCACGGTTTCGAATGTTCTACTAAGCACGTGAAAAATGCTTGCTTGACTGTGCAGTACCAACGTATTGTGTCTGTGTCCCATGTATATCCTAACTTGAACATGTCAATCTCGCAAATTTCTATTTATTTTATGTAATACAGTTACAGGCCAGATTAATCGACACTTTGGGTGTACTGCGAAGCTCTCACAAAAGGCGGGCATGTTACAAAGATACGTGCGGTGTTGATAATAACTCCAAAGGCGGAAGAAAAGATGATGCATATATATGAATTCTTCATATTAATTGATCATCGTCGTTTGATGCAAAATGTTTTGATGGTAACTTACAATGTATGCAAAGATATGCTGTGAGATCTTAACGTCAAAAGCAATCTTCGAACTGCTTGGTTTCTTTGTCGATCCAGGTACCGTGGTTACACTTGGCGAGTCTAATGAGGTAAATCTACCGCTTGACAAGAAATGTCAGGAATACCGGAGAACCAGCAGAGAGATGTGGAAGATGCGAGTTATGTCGGGTTAAATATCATGTATGGCTAGTCTAGTTGGCAAGTACGGCATCAGAAAGAAACAGCATGTTTAGATCCATGTGAATTGCTGCCTTATCCATTATTTAAAAGAAGGTCCCGGTGTGTTTATCTCCTACTGCGGCCGTTTTTCGTGACATATTTACATGGCAAATATCAATCCCTTCTTTAGCTGTGTCATCGACACTGCAAATTGGTTTTGGCCGTCAACAGCAAATCCACGAGTAATCATTTCCATCGTTTATTTTAGAGTCAGCAATCGTGGGTGTTGATGTGGTATCAAGATGCAAAAATGCGGCGTTTCATTCTTCAACATTTAGTTTCTTAGTGCTGATGACAGAGATGATCGGCAGAATTGCATTCTCGTACGGGATTGAGCAAACACAGGCGTGTATATTTTAATTACATTTCACAGATTTCCCTTGGTGGGCTTTCAGACGTTGTGGTGATTATTCACCATATATATCGTTCCGCTTGATGTCACACATAACTTCAAAATGTCACTCTGTACTCTAGAGAGGTGGCCGAGTTATCGGTACATCCGTTCACGTTTAACGACTTTTGCCGGCCCAATTATATGACTGCAAGTGATGATCAATATTGGCATTATTGTCATACAATGCTAAGTTGCGCTTGCGAGCCGAAGAAAGCCAAAACCAGCAAATATAATGCTTATAAATTTCAATTCAACGGGTATGAAATATAACTATGATCTTAAATCAGCACAGGATCATTTATAATCCCAGCGAGAATTTGGCGGCGGCCCAGATCACCAGAGTTAGCATACTGTTTGACAAATCGAGTATAACTGACCGGGGCCGTCGTACCAAATAATTTCCCCGTATCGATTTATAAGCATTGGCATAGCGCGTTTAACATCCAGAAATGGAGAGCGGAAATTGGATTTTCCCATTTCGCTTGATATAAACAGCTGATTTTGTTGCTCATAAGCGGGCATAAACATTTGCTCATCCAGTTTGAAGGGGGTAATAAAATCTCATCACACAATATGCAAAGTGCTTGCATAGATATCGATAATATTCACACAGCGTTGCAATCCCAATAATTTGATTAGAAAGACGAAAGACATAGCAATCGACCCCCTATGGATCCTTTATGTTAGCGACCGTTGTATTACATGTCAGACACAGACTGTGAAGGCCATGAAAAAATTTGTTTCAGATGTCTTTCCATGATTCCATTTAAAAAATGGATTGGGCCGCTTAGATCCCCGTCGTGTGCGTGGATTGTCACGCACATAATATGTTGACATCGTAATAAGATATGATTTGCATATGTAATGCCGTTGTTGACCAACTTATTCCTAGAGAGAAACGGGCGCCTCAGTTTAAAAAGTTAATTACAAAATGACAAAAGGAACATAGAACGTGATCATATAATTCATTGTTCTATAAGCGTCCAAACCAATGCAAACCTCCTATATCTCATATATCACCTAACTACGTCGGGAAGTCTAGCGACAACATTAGGCTCTGGTGCGAGTTTATTTTCAATGTTGAGTAAACATAATTAGGAACGCATTCATCTTAGAGTATAAGTAGGCCGACAACGCCGGCATTAAACAGCGGCAGAAAATAACCAGTTTGGGGACAAAACATTCCATGAGGACCGACAAAATCATAGCCGGGCAACGATACTATTTTTCGACCGGAGGCGCTTGGGTAAGAACCTTTTTTTTTACCATTAAACTAAGCTCCACAATGGCGTAAAATTTGTGAAGATCAGACAATTATACACGGAGATATTCGGGATTCTATACTTTAACATTTTCGATGACCATGACCTTAGTTTGAGGTCTGGGTTCTGGGCTGATTGTGCTCATACTAAAAAAAAAAGAAACTCGACATTGTTTTAAAATTTGAAACCTTTATCCCGTCCCAATAAAGTTAACAAACTTTTTTTAATTAAAAGCTGACAATCGTTAAGCACAGGACTCCAATTTACCAACTGATGAAATTGGCGACGAGCTACCTTCGGTTATAGCAACATTACGATACAATCATTAGACACAAAACATGTTTTCTTTTTTTCTAGCTGAATTGTGGCAGAACAAAACCGACATGATGACGACACCTTCAAGAAAACTGCCAAAATCATGCCCCGGCTTCGGTGATCCGTTATATTCATGTTAAATCCGTTTTGTACGTATAGAACATCACAGGCGCTGTATCGACTACCTTGGCTCTCTTGGGGTCACGCACAAGTGGCGGTCGCGTGTATGGGGCAGGGTCTGAAGACGCAGAGATAGGAGAAGTAACATATGGTCCCTCTAACGAGGCATCAGCTGCCGAGACGTCCTCTTCGGCTTCTTGGGTGGGGACAACTCGGTTAGTCTGGTCCTCGTCATCAAGGTCAGGAAGTTGGACGTGAAGTCTGGCTGCTCTTTTCTGCTTCATCTGTAATAGATTTAAGAAAATACTTTTAAGTGTTATGTACATTTAAAAACAATGTTGGAAACTCAAAATGTGAAATAAAAAATGTACACGTTACAATAATGTTTAGAATATATAATGACGTGTAATGAAAAGAATTTGTTTCACTTACGCAGCGAACAGTTCGGGACTTCACTTCACCTATGTGCAGAAAGAGAAACTGGAAACGTTCCCACAGACTCCTGGCCTTGTCGGTGACTCCTTCTGCTTTAAAGCCACTCCCAGATGGAGTGACTTTTTTTTTCTTGATGTCACTCAGCTTGGACCTTGTGGACTGATACCACTGTTTGATATCCTTGGCATCAGCTCCTCCCACTTCCTCTCCCTGGATTGTGTATCCCTCCATTGGTCTCTGTGTTTGTTGTACAGGAAGTCATTGGCTAACAAGAAATCACGAATCCTGTCCTGATCTGAAAGTACACAACAAAAAAAGCATTTGAAAATAATTACATAGGATGAGAAAACATACCTTTTCCGTCATATCTCTCCACGGGCTGGACATAATTTCTTAAATGGAATGATTCAGTAAACCACGAGCTAATACATGAATGACAAAATGGTAGGGGTTGACATATTTTTTAAAATTAATTACAA
>CM067343.1:41347608-41367608 GCA_034190875.2 Urechis unicinctus
CAATTGGAATCGGCGGTATCATTACTGTACTGCATTACACATAATGATACCGTATAAATTACCCAACTACATCCAGTGCATATGTATGGCTGCGTGAAATAAACTGAGCACATTATATGCTTAATATAACTGTGTGTGTATAGCGCAGTGTTTCCGCCATGGTATTATAAACCGAATGCCGTCGCAGCATCAACACCGTTTAGTTGGTTTAACACAAAAATAATAAAAAGGACACTAATGCATATATAGTGATGACATTTATCATTCCCTGAGAAACCCATATCTGTGAAATAGCGGACCCTATCTTTGTAATGTTACGACCAGGATGCTGAATAATACATCGCTGTGATGTGCTTCCAAGCAGAAGACCATAACAACGCGGATGAAAAGGGTTTGCGCTTGATTGGTACTGGCAACAATTACGCACTGTGCATGCGTGCCCGTCCATTCACCACCGTCACGACACTGTTCTCAAGGTAACTGATATGCTCCTCGCTGTATAGAGTTTAAATACTGGCGTAAGCACATATATTTGCCTCGAAATCGTGCAAGGTATTATCAAAATGAAACACTTATACGATTTTCAGCTATTCTTAATTGACTGTGGTGTATTGGCGGATCTTTGTTCCTGAATGATGCGTTTGAGGTTCTAGATGACAAACATAAACACTAACGAAGTTATTAGAAGCCATCATGAAAAGGAAGTTTTTACTATATCTATATCTCTTTGATTAATATTGCTGTCATTGCCCTCATTATTCGTTCATTTTGTCATGCTTTGACATGTCTATGTTATATCAAAGACCAACAGTCTCATCGGATTATAGGCAAAGCGCAATTTAGCCGTTTGGTTGCTGGGTTTATTCACCATGGTACAAGCACGATATGTTCGAGCGAGGTTACAACTGGCCCCATACCCAAATGGATTAATGACAAAACGAAATCGTTTTATAATTACTCGAGATGCTGCTATTAAAATCCACATCGGTCGCCATATTAGTTCTTGACCAGATTTCACAGGCCGAGGTAACATCTTGGCGAGCGGTACATACATTTCACATATGTTCACAGTAATCTATATTCTAAAAAAACATAACAACTATCCAGGGAAGACACCAACAAGTGAATGAGTAGGCGACCCAAAGTTGTCGCTGTAGTCAATAACCGAGTAGCTAATGGATAATAGTGACATCTGCTTGATCTTAAAACCTGATGTCTGTCCTTTTCTGTAGCATGTGGATTGCGATTAGCAACCTACGCTTGACTTAGCCAAACTTTGGGGAACGATGGATTCAAATTTACACACAATTACTAGGTGTGTACTAGATGCGATGACCTTCTCTAAGCTAAATGCTGCCTAAAGACATTTTAAATTACTCAAATATCTAAATGAAGAAGCATGTGTAATGGCGTTTTCAACCTGTGTATATTTGTTGACGGGTTACCTTTCTGTGGTCCACTTCCTTAATGACTTTGCCACTTCTCCCCTTTAACCTCTAATTATGAGCACTCGTCGTATCTGTCGCATTTATTTTCAGAACCTAGTCGTAAGTACGACAAGTATTGCCATAATTCGCCGCTCATTTGCAGCGTTTATTTGTTTACGAAATAAGGTTCACCCAATGATGATAGAGAAAACGCAAGCGACAATCATAAGATCCCGAGTAGAGAAAGAATATAAATCCAGTTAGGAGACTAATGTGTTTGCCTGTACATTGATGTGCATTGCGAGGAATAATTCCAGGAGCTATTGTAGAGTTTGAATTAACATATCTCAACCATCTCCTGCAAATCTATTTATCCACCAGAATCAAGTTAAACCTGCAATTACCCAAGCGGAGTTACGCTCCTGATAAATCTTTGGTGAAAACATACTTCCCCACCTCCACCACACACACACACACACACACACACACACACACACACACACACACACACACACACACACACACACACACACACACACACACACACACACACACACACACACACACACACACACACACACACACACACACACACACACACACACACACACACACACACACACACACACACACACACACACACACACACACACACACACACACACACACACACACACACACAATATTGTACAAAGCGGCAGCACACACAGACAAGTGAACTTGACCAGGCATGTCGATGATTCCTTACCTGTTTAGCAGCCCAACTCAACCATTCCGCGCCTTTGTAAATTATATAAACTCCCGCGAGGTTTTATCTTACGAAATGCCACACGCTACTCTATGGAGGGTGGTGGAGATGCGGCTGTATCCGTGAATCAACGCGGAATAACCCGAACAAGGAATATGTTGACATCCGCCCTTGTATTACCGATAACCTGCTCTGAAACATTTGTGCTAGATGCGCTGGAACGAGCGACACACAAGTTTTTTTACACGGGTGGACGTAGCACAAACATTCAGCACACCACCCAGAATAGTTAAATTTGCAGCGAACTATATCGATAATATTAAAAGCAAGAATTCTGAGTAACAATATTATTTCTTGAAAAGCTATTATGAAGCAAATGTGAATGCGAATGACTATATAAATGAGTTAGTCGTCGTATATAGATGCTAGTTATTTGAGTTGTACAAGAAGTAAAGTTAAACTTCAGGTAAAACATGATTCACGACATTACAATTTTAACGCAAATGACTGCTTTCGCCGAGAGACATGTCATATTGCATTAATCGTACTAGTGAGGGACAAACCCATATTACAAACTCCTTTAAAGCAAACTGTCCCAAACATAGTTTGAATATGTTGTGTCTTATAGTGCCAACACGCGGAAATAAGTAAATATGAGCAAATAAACAATGAAATTTCCATCTAAAATTAGTACAGCGGCCCTAAAATAGAGAATTGATCTAACATCGACACATGGCTGGTCCATTTTAGATCTCATCGCAAACTTGGCGATTGACAGAGACAACGGAATAAGATTGCTTACTGTACGATAAATCGAATGTATTTTATCATTGTATTGCTCATTTAATAATGTACGGACAACCAAATGCCGATGCCGGAAGAACCGCATAAAGCTTAAGGCGAGAACAAGGTAGCTTGGTGATTTGCAGGGCGAGCGAAACGCTCCAGGAACGGCTTTTACTTATCTACTCTCCATATGATATATTTATGCTTCCCACGAATGAAGCCGGGGAAGCTGCTTCATGTCCCAACATGGTTATTGGATGTTCCGGAGATTGTGAGTCGTTAGCTCCGATGCACACTAATAATCTTCACTGTACAAGCACCCTCGTTATTAAAGACGATATGTCGGTGTAAAGTACCTCTTGAAGTACCTCATAATTCTCGACGGGATCCCGACAAAGAGGTTACCTCTCCAACGGCCGACTTTATATGGTATAATGTCATGAAAGGGCCGTGGCGAATGCAAGGTTTTTTTTCCTGAGGATTCAAGTGATCTCATAATTATGGGTCCGACACGAGTCACATACTATTCTTATTTTGCCTGAAGCATTTAATGAACGTATTAGTTGTTGTTTATTCTATCTGCCAGTTTATTGACGATGTGTACTTAACGTTCATTAGAACGTCGAAATCTGACGACTTAAGCTATCATCATCGGGTGCATAATTTGGTTAGTACGTCAATATGAACTATGATGGTTGCTTTGTTTATGATCCTGACCACTGCGGGCGAAAGGATGCTCCACTGCAGACATGTAAACACGCGACCGAGAGTGGATCTGACTATAAAAGCATTCCATAGACCTTATGGCCAAATACCGCCATCACTGCTTACGTTCCCGTGTTGAACACAAACCCAGCATCCTGATAACATTCACAACAGGTGAATGAGGAAGGTAACTGCCACTACGCATTTTGCATTCGTGTTTGTTTCATCTATCGGTCGTATCAGTGAAGCAGCTATAAATATAAGTTTGGTCCGAATTCATCGCTCTAAAGCATCTTACAATGGTTCAAAAATGGCCCGACCATGTCAAGCTGCAATGGAGCCAACCAGTTCGGCCTAATGGCATCTTAGTAGGCTAAACTATTACTTACGGAGTTAGCTGTCATTATTATAATGCAAAAGGCTGATGATAGGCATAAATAAATAAATACAATCCACTCTGTAGATACTTCCTCCAGTGTACAAATCACTTTGTACCGCACATCTAATCACTACTACGTCACATTAGCTCCTTGGCTGACAACAATAGTCTTTGATTGATGGTATTGTAGGCGTTAAGTAGAACAGAGAGGCATTGCTAGAGGAGACCGTCAAATGTAACAGCAACATCATAGATCATATCATACATAGGCTTCGTCCTGATCAGATAATAATAAGATATCAATCCGGGCTCGTACTGAAGTCGGCAAGTTAGCGTGTAGATCGCTTTTCAATAACATGAGTCATTAATTCCACATTATGAAATTAGCATGAAATTATCGGTAATCAATTGTTTGTTTTCTCTTTGATACCAATGTACATTAATATCACATGGTTCCCAAGCGCTGGAAATCCGGGGGCGTCTTTTCAAGTTCAGCACGGGACTATTGGTCAGTATGAGGCATTGCCAGATATACCTATAGAGAGTCATTACGATTGATTGCGGTGTGAATCATGACATTATTCCTAAAGAATTGATTCACTTCCAACAATCGGTTACTGGTTCTTAAAACAGGCAATATTCAATTGATTTCGCCCCCTAAAGTATTCACCAGGTGCTGTCTTATTGTCGAGCATTTGGTAACCTTTGTTATCTGTAAGGTGCGAGTGGTCGCCTTAAATAAGACTATGCCAACACATCATTCACATGAGTCGTGTGCGAAAGGTCTACATGGGAGAAATGAGGAATGAAACTAAATACTCTCCATTAATATCTTTATTCTCCAAGCTTCATTGGGAAAGTATGTAACACACAATCGTTACAATGAGCCAATGAAAGACAATTCGATTGAAGTCTGATTACTCATTCTTTATCGTGCCCTTTCATAATTGTATCCACAATATAGACCTTCCGGAAATTGCGCTATAATATTGTTTAAACACTATTGATGAAAGAGAGTGCGTTGTCTTTATACAAACGCAGTACCATTTGGTTTTGAAAGCCGTTAAGATAATGCTTGACCATATCGTTGGTTGGTCACGTATTCAGCGGCGTGGATAGGACAGTCAGTAATTCACCATCTGGTTGAATGTGAAGAAGTACGAGGTCAAGGTAGTAGTACAAAGTGACTGGGAGGAGGTGACAAGACTTATAGATACCATCCAATCAGAAAATGATCCAGATAATGTATTAAAACGCGATTGACTTCGCAATATAGTTTTCTATATAATTCATCATATGTTCCAAGTTTCGTTGATTGGCTAATACATCCTTGCAGCTGCTCAAGCTTCCGTGGGGACTAACGAACACAATGGAGGTCAACTTATTTTCTTATGTGCTATCTTGTATCCTTTTGTACGATCTGTTTCATCAATCTATTTACTCAATGTTAACTTGTACATGCTTGCTGGACATTGTTGCTTGGGCAAAAAGTGATGTACCTAGGATAATGAAGGAATACGCTACGTTGTTCTTTCCACTCAAGCGACATTAATATTTGCGTTGTAATACATACTTTGGGACAGGATCACGTTATATATTGGGTTTAACGGGTCATAATTGCACATATATATATATATATATATATATATATATATAGATATATATATATATATATATATATATATATATATATATATATATATATATATATATATATATATATATATATATATACACATATATATATATGTATATATATCTATATATATGTATATATATATGTGTATATATATATATATATATATATATATATATATATATATATATATACATATATATATATATATATATATATATATATATATATATATATATATATATATATATATATATGATATATGTATGAATATATCTATATATATAAATATATATATTTATATGCCTTTGCAGACTCCAACTATTCGTGGACACATTTTTATAGTACATTTTTGATATCATTAATTATCAATTATTTATTCGGCATATTTTAATTGATACAATGCGAATAAAAATCTTTTTTTCACTTTTTATTCCTGGTATATACTTTTAGTCCTCAAAAGATCGTCCACGAAAGGTCAAGTCACTAATTTATGAGTATAAATCCAACCTTTCGCGCCCATATATATTTTTGAATATTTGCGGAATACCAAAATATTTCAATCATTTTCAGTTAACATGGATTAGAAACATAATATTTGTTGTATATGTGATCATTACGAACCTTCGGTAGCATTTTGCAATCTAAATCAATGTTGTAGATTGATGTATAAGGAGTTTTTCGGTAATGAAATTTGAAAATAAATCAATAATTTTAATTTTTCGAATAAACATATCCAACACACATGATTAAAAATTATTTCGCCAATTTGGATCGAGGTATATATGGTTGTATGGAAGATATTGAGGTTTGCGGGTTATGTCAACGGATGGTAAGTTAAAAAAAATTCGCTATTATATTCAAAATCCAAAGAAATAACGCGTGAAAAGATTATCTTTGTACGTTACTAAGCTTAGACTATCACAATCGAATGGTCAAACCAAAATATTTTCAATTAATTTGGACGAAAATGTGCGTTGACTTTATGTGGACATAATTGTATATCCTTTCGTGGACCCGAATCTACGAAAGGTTGGCGGTTTGTCCACTTAAGGTCGCGTTCGTGCTAATATATATATATATATATATATATATATATATATATATATATATATATATATATATATATATATATATATATATATATATATATATATATATATATATATATATATATATATATATATATATATATGCAAACATATATAATTATACGCATTCTTTAATGGCACATACGAACGTTATAAGCTTGAATGTCCACACCGAATTATATTTATATTATATATATATATATATATATATATATATATATATATATATATATATGTTTATGTCTATATATATACATATATGAATATATTCATATATATATTTATATATATATATAAATATATATATATATATATATATATATATATATATATATATATATATGTGTGTGTGTGTGTGTGTGTGTGTGTGTGTGTGTGTGTGTGTGTGTGTGTGTGTGTGTGTGTGTGTGTGTGTGTGTGTGTGTGTGTGTGTGTGTGTGTGTGTGTGTGTAATTAAGTGTGGACATTCAACCTAATCAGGCATATGTGTTTCATCAAGGAATGCATATAATATAGCTGCTAAACGTTATTTTCCTACTAAGTTCTTTGTCAATTGTGCTAAATTCTGCTTCAAGGCGTCGATTCATTCTGTGCACTCCATTCCATTATAAATATTATCGGCCTATGCTGAGTTGCATTCACTGCCATACGTGTTATTCACTAGTGCAACGGAAATCCCATAATTTTTGTTTACGCTCGCTAAAATAACCTGACCACTGAAATACAGTCAAGTGTCGAAAAAACAACACACTCTGCTAGCCATCTGATCCTTACAAAATACATTTGCCTAGTATCATTGGCAAGTATTAAATGCCCATAAGTTAAAATGATAATCAGATTTACAATGTTTATGATGGATTCCGAATAACAATGAAGGAAAACTAATAAATCGTGACCACGCCTTTTATTATGCAGTCGCATTTTTCGCTCTCGCACATTGCGTTACCACGTGGGTGCGTAGGATTATTGTCAAGCTCATCGTTCCTAGTAAGCATGAGCTGTTTTCTCTATTTGGTTCCTAGCCATAACACGTAATGTTTGTACCCCGTTCTGCTTCTCGGTGCGAGAGCAGTACAGTCAGAGCTCTCTTCACAGGAACTGAATAAAGAGACGATTGAATTTGAAACATTATCGATACATATTGGCAGCTTAAAACTGATGACAATGAATGGTGTACATATCTGAACGATCTCGGGATTGTTCGATCTTGGAACCTCTAAGCATTGCCATTCGAAAAACAGGTAAAACTACTAACTAATGAGACCACTGAAAAGTCGCTGAGTTATACCTCTACGCACTTGGGCTACAAATGCCAGAGCAAAGTCCTCAAATATCAGCGACCAATATCGTCTGTCGTCGTGCGCCTATAGCATTATCTTTTAAGCAAGTCCTAACTATTGAAAGGGGAATTGTGTATGTATAACTAATAAAGCAAGTAGATACGGTCACTCATACGTCTATCGAGGAGTCACAAACAGCTTTTACAACTTGCACGACACGAATTACGCTTATCATGCGCTGTGGCTAACCACGTAACCGACTTACCATCCCGATATCAAGGAATAAGTCAATGCACTAGCTGTGACAAGCATGATATCGCTTTTCCAAGACAATGATCTGATAATTATTTAGATGTGCATTAATTGTCACTGCTGCTCAGACTCTGCGGAGGAGTGAGTTAATGCTTTAAGGCAGCCCTATTGGAAATGTCTACTAAACCGCATTTGGAATCGTACGAAATATTTACTATGATCGAGTGTCCATCGTACAAATGATGCAGCGCATCAAAATGCCACATAATGACACTGTTTTGTCCAGCTCAGCGAGCATAACCTCACTTTGAGTGGCATACGCCTATTATTGATAAAATACAGTCTTCTATTCGATCTGGTTGGCTGCTGCAATAAACTGACAATCAGCATGTATTACCCTGCTTTTACCTGAACATCCGCATTGCCGGTGTTATATTGGCGATTATGCTCGGCATTATATCGTCACTTATCTTAGATATGCCAGTCATTTAGTCAATTGGATTATGAAGACGCAGCTGATTACATCAACGTAGCAGCTTCCCTTAATACATCAGAGCGATAAACGGCTAATGACCCAGTCGGACGTCATAATCATCTTTACTTAGTACTAGGGAAAAATCCTTATGCGGAATATAATAGGCCAGTTTGTACGCAAAATGATCATTGCATTACAAAATATTTATATTCATCCGAGCTTAGATCTGCAACGTTGTCACATATGACGTGCCAGGGTTAGAGCAGTGCATATTTGACAATATTTAACCTTTTAAAAACCTACTGTTTAAATCACAAGGTCAACAATCAACATCAGAAGACTGGTATAAATCCACCAAGTGAGGCAACTACACATGGCCAATTTATTAAGGACAAGTGAAACCGAATGTCTCGCTCGGGCGGTAAAGTAATACAAGAGACAACAATCTGAAATCGTGCTACTAGCTCCGCGCACACAGTGTCTAATTGAAACCTATTATTGGATATAGTATCTATCTATTGCGTTGCTATGACTATATAATGTTCGAATTTGTTTTTCACTAGAAATCAACGTACGGAAGCAGCCCATTGTCCAAGTGAGGAGCGAATGAAATCTCGGCCAATTTGGCGTCTGTATGCGTTGTCTGTAATCCACCAAGCAGCAATAGTTGGCCGTGTTGATAGCCCCGCCTCAAGCGGCACGCCGTGTCAATAACAGTCAGCATACAAGCCAATATTTCATATTCAGATATTGTACCCATGGCGGTATGCGATAGGAAATGCAATTGATTATGAGATAATATTCTAATCGATGCTATCGATGGAATATTTTGCCAAGGGATATTATTTCGTGTCACCGTTAGAACAACGCAGTTATGGCAACACATTGTTCTAAGGAAAATGTGGTATGTTGTTGCTTTGTATAAACAGATATGTAACAATACGCTGATATATAAATGATGAATGTACCGATATTGTTAAATATATAACCATTGAGTCTTTGCGCTGTATTCCAATTAAAACAACAACAACAAAGAATGTTACTGGGCACGATGGAAGCAGCGTACCCATCTGACTACTCATAGGAGTATTTCACGGACTTTACGTACGAATTGATTAGACATAGCGTAAACATACGAACACTCAAAGTATTAACAACATGAAAACGGAATTATTCGACAGTTAAGCAGACATGGGAATAACTTAGGGCCAATAAAATAGCTAATTGATAAATGTACGGACATATAAATGCTTACCGCTATTGGCGACGCATGATAAATTAATCTTCGTCATAAAAGCGACATCTGGTAGTACAATAAAAATGTTTATAGGGACTCTAACAGGGCTCACTTCGAGTGGCTCTGCCGTGATCGCTTCCCTAATTATAATTCATGGCAATCGTAAGGTAGCGTTATCGCGACACAAACACAAACACATCGGAAGGCTGGGCTGACGTCAGTGCAATTGATGAGAGCGGGAAAATGTCTTTTAACAGAGCCTTGCTGCTGCGAAAACACGTCGTGTGTGTGTTTTTGCATACACTATATTACTTCAAAGTCGTCTTGAGGTATTTGATTCGTATGTATTCCAGTATAACAGTTTGGCCAACTGAACAGTTAGCTTATATGCTCATCAACGGTCCAGATAAGTCGATAATTATATGAAAGAAGAAAAGGTATAAGGTATAACTGCCCATCAATATGTATGTCTTACGAGGATATTACTAGTAAATATGAAATTAAAAATGCTACGTTGTAGCAAATGTTAGGGACACGTTATTAAATAACTCAACAAGTTCAGCGTGTATAGATGATAAGCACATGTTATTATGTACACAATGTTTGGGTAAATAGCTAGTCAGGTGTTACATAATTTCAATTACAAAAAGAGCTGTGGTGACATATGCTCCGTTAAGCATAATGCTCATTAATGTATAAAATCAATCTTGACGAATATTTCCCTAAATGTTTGCAAATAAGATTTCAAATTATATATATAACATAATATACAAACTATACAAAAACAGCTTAAGCCTGCCATTGTCATATTATTACTATGACAATAGAACCATGCGACATATCACGATTAAATCTTTTCAAAGCACATGACCTTCAGCATAACTAGCAGATCTTTGGAAAGGGCTTTGTCCATACCAATTGTTGTTGCCGTGTCACAACCCCCCACCATAGCGATACAGTCTCTTACAGAATTAATTCAATTTAGGTATGTCACGGCCGTGTCAGCCCCCTTTGTCTTTTCCGCCCGCATACTTCAGCCATACAAAAAAGAAGATAATGATAGATGCAATTATATTGACAACCGGTGGACACTGCATTTTGCTCCATCAAAATAGAAAATAATGAAACCTATATTCGTATATCCAAATAATTGGATCGCTGTGAGACGCAACGAAAGAAAGGCAATAATTCCTATATTTCTTCATGTACCCAATAGTAGCTGTATAGTAAAGTATATGAAAAAACAGATACAATTTGAATTGTCTGTTTATAATTTGATCATACAAATGCTGCTGATAATGGTGATGGCAGCTGCAAAGTAAGCACATTACCACGTCATCGCTACTGAGCTAAATATCTAGATCTTATTATCGATAACAAATATAGTGCGTAGCAATGGCGCATTGTGTGATTTTGTGAATGCCACAAGGCTTTCAATCGTATCTGTTACATTGGATGAAAACAGTGTGAATGTATTTTCTAACCCGGACAGCCTGAGAGAGCTGTTTATGCTGCATACAACCTTCAAGTAAACTCCATATTTCACAAGCTCTTGACGCTACATCATAACTATTTTTGTGTGGCTTTGTGATAAAACGTTTTAAGCCCTTCTTGTTATCTTTGAGATATTTACATTTGTTGTAACAGTTAAAACGCAACATATACGCTGTGTTCACGTTACGCATAAATGCGCCCGACGCTTAGGAATAAATGCTTCCATAATAACGTGCAAATCGAGCATTCTTTGAAATTAAGACTGTCTACAAGATGTAAGACAGTTTACCAATACATAATGAAAACACGTGGATGTAACAGTACTTTTTATTTTTTTAGCTCCGCCATTCCCTCGACCGCAGTAATATGCATACCGTAAATAGCTATTCATGCATAAAGCTATCAAGTTCCTACAAAGGAATATGGTGATCAACACTATGATAGTCTCCGTTATATGTGTTGCCGCCCAATATCATGATTAATATTGCTACATGATAACACAAAATAATCCAGCTAAGGTATCATGCGACAGAAATATATCATCAACTATTTGCCAATTCCTCATTCAAGTCCCTTGGATATATATGCTTAAGACCATCACCTACCTCCATTTAAGTAGCATGGAGATTTTGGGTGCATTTACCAGAATACGTCCGTATGCATCAAGTATATACACAGCACTGATCTAATACAACCCATATACAGCTATTATGTGATTGTTTTTCGCGAGTGCTGCTGGAAGTTTGATCTCTCCAAATATGTTGATCAAAATATTCGAATTGATTCCCTTATCGAATGGGGTTTAAATGTATGAAGGGCATTTGAAGCAAGACTTTATCATTAGGCGTTCTTCTGATTGATTGCTTGTACTGATCTGTGTCCAAATTATACCAGTAGAGCCTCCACTAAAAAAAGACAGTACGGCCTCGCCGCTGATGCATACGATCTTATGTGCAGCCTGGTGCAATTTAGATCCCTCTACTGTAGAGAGATCTAAATTGCACCAGGCTACACATAAAATCTAGCCTCGCGTATGCATCAGCCGCGAGGCCATACTGTCTTTTTTGTGCCCCGGAGCTTTTTTCTGCACTATTTACGTCCATTGACAATATCCGCCAATTGGATACAGTTTGGACGCATTAGGGGTGGTCACCCATGAGAAGTTTATTTGTTATATGGGAGTTGTTTGCAAACAGGCCATAGTTCCAGTTGGTAACGTTTGGTTTTCTTTGCACCTGCCCTTGTTTGTATTGGTAAAGAAGGTTTGATGAATTCGACTGCTATGCGATAGATGAAATAATAAGACAGCGGTTTCAAGACAAATAAAAAGTTGTGCATTTTACTTGCAATTGTCCAATTACTGTGTGTACCAACGTCAACCCCAACGCATCAAAACAAACAGCTCCACATCGTAATAAAGTTGTTCGCTGCAGATAATGTGACAGTACTCATCCCATGATGAGTTCGTCAAAGTTAGCAGTGGCAGAAAACCCGATAACTATTACGCATCTTATTGCCACGGTTCATGTATCGTCTACGCAACGTTATTCATCGCACCATATTTGACTTTGCGGCTGATACAAACATCGATAGAATATTCATACGCTTAAAATATTGACAGTGCATGAAAACCTCTCGTGGAAATTCTTGCGGATCCATACCAATGTCATTTCAGGCAACTTGTTTGCTGTCGCTGTGAGGGATTGTCAGTTTTAGTAAATAAACACATGATTGCATTTCGAGTCAAGGCATGCCTCAGTGATATACCAATGAACTGAGTGCAACAATCAGACATACCACACCACGCCATTGCTTTAATGTAACGCAGCGCCTGGTGTTTTGCTCGCACGTGTACCTTAATTTGCTTTCACCGAAGCAAATATATTTTTATAACTCTGTTTAAAAATGTACCATTTCTCAGAATAATAATTCGACGAATACAATTGAACTTATATGGCAGCCTGATTGATACCAGTATCCATTACTCACGCTTAAATCACTTCAATAAGGGAATAAGCAAATACAGTGATCGAAATATTTGATAGGGTTGACATTTAGGGAATAGCTGAAGGACCCATTGTCGCAGAAACAGAACCCTAAAAATATCGTTGCTAATTAACGGCCCATGCCGAGCAACACATGTCATATTCGACGAACATTGAGTGAATCGAAATTTCCCAAACGCAGTTAAACAAAACACAAATTGAACGTGAAAGGAGTGCACCCAACCAGCGATATCACAAATTGCATATATGACCTTACAAACACCATTTCCATCAGTACATCCAAACGAGTGAGTTGAAAACTACATGTTAGGCCGGCAACAGATTAGTTTTCTCATAGCATATCTTGTAGATGACATTACGTATGCTGTTGCCAGGGCTGAATGGATCTCGTGACCTTTTATTACAACAACAGCATGATGGATCGACGGTGATGGATGGAGAAGATTATGATGCAAGTACAGCACTCATTTAGTGGCTATATCCAAGTAGAAGAAGGTTGATTTGATTCCCTGCTTGTGAGCCTCGGCTACTGTGACGGACATCCATCGTGATTTCTCTAATCCAGGCGCTACGAAAACGGGGTTAGTTATATTTAACGATAGGTTTTCTCAGACAATAGCCACACCGGCGTAATGTGAGCACTTAATGCATTTTTGCTGGGTTTTGTGCTCATGTATATTCCCAATCAAGCATTTTTTTATTCAATACCAATTAAATTACACTTCAGGGAATGATCAGTAGAGGAGCATTGTTCAGTTAACGCAGATGGCGCGTCTAAATCGGTTCGGCTTTATTCAATTTATTACCGTCAATAGTAAATTGCAAACACCTTTAATTAGATCGTTAATTGATGTCAAACCTATTCCATATTTTATTACAACCATTTATTGAACGTAGGACGTAAATATTACAACGTTAGCATTCTGCTTCCACTGAGATTGGATTGAATATTGCGATTCAGATGACGGAGTAAATCATTACTCAAGAACACTGGACAAATTGGATTTCTTTGCTTAGGTTATTTCTTGTCGCTTGTACGAGGTCATGGTGATTGTGAGTAAAATATACAACAACAATATTACGAAATGGGATCGCTACGTCCAAAACTAATTCACACGCCATTGGAAAGTACGTACTTTACTTATTGAACAATACTGATTGTAAAAGTACTAAATATTGTAGCTGCTATGTTATATTCGACAACAAAGAGGTACAACAACTTGTAACTGACATTCTATTCAATTGTTTGAAAAACATAGCTAAAACTGGTTGAAGAGAAGGGGTGAGGTTCAAATGCAGGCACTAAAAGTCAACTATGCTACATATATACTCTAGATAGTAGCTAAGGACAAAAAACGCCGCTCCGGTACAAATGGTAACAAACAAGAATTGCAAATTGAGCACATTTTAGAAAGTTAATCAAAATATTCCATTTGATTCCCAAGACGAATGGTATTCATTTGCGCTTTCTACTACACAATCGGAAGGACAATGGATTCAACGCTAAATTAATGTTCGTTGTGCTGCTTAGATAAACATTTTTCTGATCTGTGTCGACATTATGCTAATAGCCGTATAATTTCACCTAGCCACGCACATAAATAACCTTGCGTATGCATTTGCCCAGAGGCCGTACGGTATTTGATTTACCCCGGAGTAGCTTCTAAACTCATTACTTCCCATTTAAACTCGATATCACGCATCGATCCATGTGTCGTATCGCACCATCAACTTAAATTGTGTTAAGATTTGGAAGCATGAGGGGAGATCACCCATGAGGAGGTTACGTGTTCTTATTGGAGTTGTATGAAACCAGGTCTCATATCTAGTGGTTAAGGAGTCTTTTACTGCGCCAAGGCCAGCTCGAAAAGACTGACGAATAAGGGGTGGCATGAATTGGAAAATAGCTGTCAATATAAAACACCAACATTTTCAAAATCAGAAAACAAAGTATAAGCTTTAAGGTTATTAAATTTCATGTTTAAGTATTGCATCACGAGTTTGACCTGACAACTTTTACTAAGACATGCACTCAGCATAACTAACGACCTTCGTTCATAGGCGCCTAGCGTAACTGTTGACATACAACTGTTGACATACCTCTTCTGCTCAAACTTTCCGCCGCTACAAACAGCGGGAAATCTGAGGATGAACGCGTTTCTTGGATTCAATTGGAGTAAACCCTTAGTCTAAGCTAACTTAGCGGTACAGATTAGCATCCCAAACCAATATCCTGCTTAATACTGGCTGTTTGTTAAAGAGGGCCCCATCGTTATTGAATCGGAATTGACATCTATGTAGAGCGAAAGCCGCATATATCTAAATTATTACATTACGGCCCGGATTTTATAGTACCTCGATACACAACTGCATTGTTTATGCCGACAAATAGGTGTATTTATTAATGTACTAACTGGTTCTTGATTGTTCCTCGAACGAATTTGTAAAATAGACAGCAAGTGGCAAAAAAAATGTTGTCGTCAAATAGCACACGACACAAGCTAAAAATTAAGTAGGTGACAAAGCCTTTATTAGACGTTTCGGGCATATATTCGGTGCTTTTATTGTGATTTGGTGTAGTTGTGGCTTTATACTTCGAATACGCAATATTGGTTACTATAGATAGATATTCGACGGAAGTAAGTGGGGGTCCAAGGTAATAAACTAGTTAAGTCTTGTGTCAATGGCACGGCAGGACCTCGAAATTATATTTGTTCGTTCGTTCATTTCTTTTCAGTATTACAGCAATATAGTAGGAATCTTTGGCTACAAAGAGCCGGCAGTACTAGTTAATGTTCACACTTAAAGCATACATTTATGACAAATATGTGAATAAGAAGGCTCTTGGGAAGAAGCAAATTGCCCTGGTTTAAAAAGTAAGCAAGCGTTGTCCATATTCAAAGGTTAAAAATTGTTTATATTTTTTATCTCTAGGGCACAAATCCCATGACATTTTTGGTTCCTCAATGTAGGCATCTATCGCGAAATCCCGTCATCTGCGACTGTAAATGCAGAGAAAATGTTAGTTTGCTGAATTTATGTGCATGGTACTAGTCGGCAAATACTTGGTTCTATAAGTTATAGTCGGTACTGTTCGGTGATCATCTTTATTTCATAAATGCTCTTCTTGTATTTACTGCACCACAAAAGTCATATATAAAGACTTTTGTGGTAACCTACGTCATTTACATAACATCTATTTAAATCTGATTAAGTGAAGTATTTTTGACTTATATATTGGAATGTTTATGTGCTTCCAGTTAGAAACAAATTGTTAGAGATGGAGTTGTTGATGAGGAAGGAGTTAATGAATTTTAGCAAACTGATTAATATTCAGTATGTATATTGGTCGTTTATATATCAAGTATTTACCCCCGACTACCACGATCAACCAGGATTTTTTCTGACATCCTATGGAATTGCATAGCGCTAATCCATGCAAGCAAGGAGGTGAATATGGCTACAGGAAGAGAAAAATCAACACGCGTCGCATGCTTAATCTGTACATTTTCGCAAGGGGGCGATTAACCATTACGCACGGTGCCTTAGCATTTCATTAGCAACAGTAATCGCCGCGTCACTGCCGTAATTGAGTAAATTAGATACGCTGCCTATTTGCGCCAATAAAGAATTAGCTAATTGTTGTCTTTGCCTTCTTAAGTTGCACATTTCTAGCGCAATGATGCACAAGATCAGTAGCAGTAAGAGTTGATACAATGTTTGATACAATAAATTGTTGAACAAGAAACTAACAATTTATTGAATATAAACAAGCAACATTCGGTTTGCTTGGTGATATTTGCTGTATCTAACAATGCGAACATTTACAACGTCATTTAACATTTTGTTTTATTTTATTGGTCAAGAGCTAATGCACTTGGAGAGAAACCCGACCAAACCTGGTTTGCTATTACTACTACCAAGCATTACAATACCAAGCAACGGAGGTTAAGACTGTGATATACCAAACGCAAAGTTATACATGAGCGTGGTTTTACTGTGCTTTCCAACATATACATAGAAACATGTCGAAATAGGTCATGCTGAATTGCACGACGTTTTTGTTATAAAATGTAGGGATCATTATGAAGGTGTCGGTATCTGAACTGTTTCAATGGGGACGCTATGCTCTGTGCAACGATGGATGAAACGCAAAGTTAGGCCTTGTTTGGATAGAAGATTATGAGGCCAATCAATTGCTTGTTTGCAACTTGTAATTCTGCTTCTGTGAGCTTTATTTTATTCAGGCAGATAATATTGAGCATATACATGTTCTATCACGGATTGGCCCTAAAATGGTGTTTATTTGTTCTAAGTGAGCCGACACACCACGATCCTAGCTTCTTGATTTAATAATATAATAGTGAGCACATACATGTTCTATCACGAATTGGCCCTAAAATGGTGGTTATTCGTTTTAAGTGAGCCGACACACCTCGATCCTAGCTTCCTGAAGGATATGCATACAATGCTATATGTAACATTTCACTTGATTACATAATTGAAGTCAGCCATGTTATTTCGTTTTTTGATTAAATGATTAACGTAACTGACGCTGTCAATCTTTCGCCCCTTGTCAAAGATCTTGGAAATACATGTATGCCCTTTATTGATACTAATTCTATATATCAGTTATAGTAAAGTTTTTATTTAGTACGAATATTAACTAGCATTTGATGTTGTTATTGGCTGGGAAAGTTGCATTTAATCTCTTAGGTATTCTATCTGTATTTGTAACTATGTACGCTTCTAATATAATGAATTTGGTTAACCAATACCAATGTAGCATATATTGTTTTTCATGATTACATAAACGCAGGTCATGAATGACATATTCATAAAGAGGTCCCCCCGACGGATAAGAAAAACTTGTTTTGTTAAGGGTTCTCAAAAAAGTTAATAATGCTATTGATGGGGGGGTCGTATTAGGTGTTGATGGTTATTGGGTGCTAAAAAGGTCTTCAACCCGGCTTTTTGTTTTGCATCTGGTTGACAAATGCGTGCACATCATGTTGTGACTGTTTTTACTCTTTCTTTAGACGAGTATATATGATTTTCAAATGGGCGGAAAGTGTTTCTTGTACTGCTGAACACATATGAATAATCACCACCACGCCAGTCAGCCCTACCAAGCTCACAAGGGAAATCTGCCTCTTCGCTATAATTTGATTACATAACCTACATATCAGCGAATTATCCTATAGAAATGCTCACCGTTGTTGAATCATAGGAAATGATGGAGTTGATTGCCCTCCAATCACCATGGACGGGGAAAGCGATTCGCAAGGGTGATCGTAAAATACACATGGAGCAGATTCATATTTTCCAAGACTATATGCTACGGAAATAAAACAGCGATCATACGATGAAACTACAAGAATAAACACTTAATCCCGCTTGCGGATATGTAATGAGGCCACGCTATATATGGACATCTGATCTTGATCGAACCATCTTGTCGCATTCTAGCGCCGAACTTGTTTATTATGCCTACTATAATTCTCATTTAACTTGACGTTTGCCGTACTTTCTACATCGCCCATCCGTTTCTACCGTTTTTCTACATTTTACTGCAGCGCGGTTAGGTATGTTCTCTTTTGCTGACCCACGTGTTATTACGATTAATCCCAGAAGCATGATAACTGTATACGGCTGTGTAGGGTTCGGAACTCCATAATTAATACATAGGCTGCTTTCTTTTATGTAAAAAAATATGATTCGCGGCGTTGTATTCATTAAGCTGCGTGTTTTATTGAGAGTAATATTGACAATGCAAACCTATTTTGTTTGCTCTTCAACTATGCGTAATTCCATCAACAGGCGATGTAACACTCCTCAAGCATATCGTAGCAACAGTATTTCATTAATTTATCGTAATTAATTCGTTTTTATCCAAGCAAGCACAAAACCTCAATGGTGCTGTTAGTAGATGCTGTCAGCTATGTGACACAATGAAATTGACGAATTGTAGGAAATAACCCGAGGCAGCTGGACGTTAGCGATGGTCAGTTATCGATTCATTGCTATATTAGCACGAACAAATATTTAGCATAACAATTATAATATGTATCCACTAAGTTTCTGAGAGAGGATTAATCGCTAAGCAATTGCCCGAAGTGACAGTTACGGCCCATTTAGTTCCTGCAGGTGGTTTGAAGTATATAAGCCGCAATAATTGATGCAATAGCGGTTATTTGCTAACCTTTAAGGATTTGTTATTCAAAGTCGATGAATAACGCTTCACGCAAAGTGAGTTTCACTTTGTTTACAATATGCGGAATATATGGCGGACACAGAGTGGGTTTTATAGCAGCCAGGATCGTTTTCTAATCGACATCGTGCATTTACCATCATTAAAGCAGTTTTATTAGAGTGGCATAAAGTCTGATAAACATATAATCAAATATCTGTTCACAATGATAGAAATTTAAAGTATCACATGCTTCTATCGGTAATATATATTGATATCAAATATAAACCCATA
>CM067343.1:41372608-41642608 GCA_034190875.2 Urechis unicinctus
AAAATTGACTTATCATTAAACAGTGGCGCTAAGACATAAATACGATAAAATCAATCGATGGATTTTCTGTATTATGTCGCGGTTATCAAACTTATTATTGGACCCGTCTCCTGCAGCTTAAATCTAACACGACTTATTAAGTACATATGCCTGCACATGATCTGGTGTCGCAGGGAGTATAAACGCTATAATTGACTCGAAAGATACCGCGCATATAAGCACAAACTGTAGGAATATATCTCTAGAGATGAGGTGGACAACCTGTCGGGACCGCTCGTATCCCCTGAGAGATAATTACTGCCAAATACAGAAATCGTCAGGTGTTTAAAAGATGAAATTATGAATACTATTTTACCCACTCCTCTCTACGGATCACACGCAAATTTGGTCCAATTTTTTTACCAATTGGCCAGAAATTTCACCAACAATTATGGCTTGTTAACTTAATCAATTTTGCTCAATCATATTGCTGATTTACTTCTAGATATTGATTGGCTTGCGATATCCGGTCCAATGATTGAATGAGAAACTCACAGTGAACCGTGCATTATTTACTCATAGTTTTTTTGGCTCTTGATATTATTCGTGCTAACAACTGCTGCTTTCAACTAATGATCTTATATTGTTATTTAGCGAACTTTTCTATATTTGTATAATATCAGTGGATAGCTAGGTTTCACACACTGCAATTGTGCTTACTTCTTTGAAATGATTCAGAGATACAGCCCGCGCTCACAACGGTGCATTACTTAGATACAACGACAGGGGCATCAAATTACACATTCACATGATTTGGTATGCATGTCCACAAGTATTAGAACACGTTAGCGAGTGTTCTAGCTACAGTTTTATCATAAACGCCAACAGTATATATACATATTAGAATGTGTCGATGTCGCTATCACTGTCAACAGAAACTAGTTAAAATACAATCAATGACACGTTTTTGCGGCAACATAAGGCTTTATATATGACAACCCCATTGAGTCCCATGTGTTTGGTATTATAGAATGTATGGCAAAACACACTGGAAGAACTGGGGGGCTAGGAAGGTAGAAGTACTCGTAGCGTTCGGCAGGCCAAACGGCGCATTCGCCCCTTCGCCGTCTGTAGTTAAAAGGAAATAAAGTGCGCTAAGGAGACAAAAAGGGCAACGTAATCACTATTGAAAGGATGGGAGATGGCAGGCATTGATTACTAGATCATCTGAGGTGGCTGCTGCAGAGAATCCTAGCTCTCAACGCATTCAGGTGGGGTGTGAGATGGAACTTGTCTATATCAGTCAGATATATTAATTCATGATAAATCAGTAGACTCGATACAAACAATACATCGACAGGCGTTTAGTAGCTGCAATATTTCAAGATAACATGGTTTATTTGTTGATATTTAATACCTGCCGCACATAGACACCACCTGGTAAACATGTCTTCAATATATATCCGGGCTCGTTTGGCTACAATAGTTCGTGATATATTCTTGAAATAATAGATATGATGCAATAAGCATGTGTATCCTGGCACAATAACCCTATTTGATGATTATCACGTTCAGGCAATCATTCGCATTCACATGTGCCTCGCAATTGTGCTTCAAGAGATAATATTGTCACGCCTACTTTGTCTTACAAGAATAGGAACTTTGGTTGGATTAGCATTCTTGATATCGGTCACAGCAACCTGGACACTTAGCTGTGTATTATCTTTTACAGCATGAAGCTGATTCTGGTCGTTGTACTGATTATGTAATTGTCCATCATGTATGAATTGCGTGTCGCCATTCATGCACATTCAGCACGAGTGCATCGATCATCCAAAGTTAGGTATCAATGCAATTATCGGTAATATAGCGGCGCAATAGAGCCGCGTAGTAACTTTCTTAATATTTCAGAATATTGCATCGCTAAATCAGCGCGCATGTCGTCACAGTCGCATCTATTTTATGACCACACACATTCTAATGCTAGAATGTATGCCAATCATTATGCCAAAAAAAATGCAAAAACAGAGTTGTGTTTTTTAAATGTATACATTAAGCACAGAACAGCCTGATAATAGTCAACCGTATACAACCTGCGTATAACTGAGATAATCGCATTATAAAAATAATGCATTGTCGAGCTCAATTACACTAGAGGAAATGTCAAAATGCACGTCGTACATTATTAGTTAGTTGATGAACGCGGATGAACATTCTATATTTTATGTTAATTTTGTAATTGTCTAACAATATCGACCACTGGTGTGACGATCACCCGACAAGAGTCCAACTAACACTGTCTTTATTTGGCAATCGCATGGCTTATAAGGACAATCAAACCACGTGACATTAAAGACCAATATTACACCATAACATTTGAAATACAACATGAGCTTGGTCATGACAAGTGGTGATGTATGATAGTTTTAATAATCAACAAGCAATCTCCATTTATTATTTTATCATGCCCTATCTTGCTCTAAAATGAATGTGTCTATCTGATGGTGATGCTCTAATAACCGTACATACATAGCCGGTATATGGAATAGCTGTAGATCGATGGCTGGCATTTTATACAGTATGCGCTGCTTTCCTAGCTATAATCGGCCTGAATCTCATCATCTTCTCCACCCTCTCTAGAGAACGGTGTGACTTTTTCATTTTCTCTACTGACAATATGATTTTCAAAAGCGAAGTTACCAAGGGAAATCTGCCTCTATTCTATAATTCAAATAGTAGGCTTATTCCCCTTAGGAAGACATACTTCAGTTGATAAATTAATTCTACATACAGTGCCAATAATCTGTAGGCTAACGAACCGGACTGTATATCTTGCATCGTGATCCGACGGAAACGAAACACGATGGAGGTGATTGCACTTGAATTTGTTGTTGACGGTATAAGCGATTCGCAGTGGTGCTGATGACATAGACATGGGGCAGATTCATATTTTCCAAGACAAAATCTTACAAAAAACCGCGTTAATACCATTTAAGCACATAAATAAACAGTTGATCCCGTTTGTAGATATGGGATAGGGTAACAAGACACATTCGCCACTTTCTGATGCCGTACGTGGTTACTATGCTCACTATGCTCTATATGCATAACCCATATCTTCCACATAATCCTTCAGGTTCAGGTTATCTTTCATTGTAGTCATCATATATGTCCTCATTTGACGATCCACGTGTTATCACGGTAGATTAATCCGTAAAACAAAACAGGCTGCTCCTTCACACACACGGATTTTCTTACGAGTCCTTACAGATTGCCAACTCGTAGTCAATCGCAAGCATCCGTAAATAGCTCGTTGGTATCCGGTAATAACTCGTCACAACTCGTAGACCGCGAGGATCCGTGAGAAGAGAGGCAAATTTTTTGACATGTCAAAAATTTTCTTGAGATTGTTCACGGATTACATTTTCCTTAAATAACTCGTAAATAACTTGTACCAATCCGTAAGTATCGTAAACCGGTCGCAACAACGCGTTACCCTCCGTAAACTACTCGCACGAATCCGTAAATGTCTCGTTAACAATTTGTGTTACGATTTGTTACGGTTAGTTTACGATTTGTTTACGGATTATTGCGAGTGCTTAATGATGAGTACGATTTCGTTCACGTCGTGCTACAATAGTTTTACGAATTGTTAAGAGTTATTGCGAGCATTTTACGTATAGTTACGAGTACTTTACGAATACATGCGTATACTGTACGATTTCGGACAGGTATAAAAGCTGCAAAATCGAACAGTTCCTTTCAGTTGTTATCAAGACGACAAAGAAGTAAGATCTCTAATATAGTCTACAAAATCTTGTCGGATGATGATACATAGAGAATTGCACATTTTGTTGGCAAAAAACATAAGGACTCGTAAATACTCGTAGCTAATTCGCAATTATTCCCAACAACACGTTAACCGGTCATAATTTACACGTAAAAGCGTAGATGAAACGTAGCATTCCGTAATATACTCGTAACAATCCATAAAAAGCCCGTAAAATGTCGTAACTTGCTCGTATTTACCCGTGGTTATTCGGAAAAAATCGTAGATATTTGCCGTAAATACATCGTAAAAACTCGTAATAAACCGTAAATGGCTCGTAATTATTCGTAACCACTCTTAAATCGCTCATAAAAGTGGCCAAATCGTAAGGATTCGTGTACTTTTACAATTTGTGCCATACGTTAGAATTCGTAAGACAAATCCGTGTATGTGAAGGTAGCATTAATGTTTTACCGGAAAAAGTCAGTTCGGTGAGCATCTTGACGCACGTTGTAAGCTGCCTTAAATAGCGTTTTGCGTCCACCAATGAAAGTCAACTTGATCTAGATTACTTGCTGTTGGGATATTATTTGACTTATCCGGGGTCTTCGATACACGATCGGCTATCAAAATTATTTTCGTAGCCAAAGATCCCTTCGATCAAATGTAGAAGCATCTGTTGTTTGCAATGGATCACCTAGTGACAGGCGTTTCATTGCATTGCAGAAACCGCTTATTGTTGCACATGGCAGTAAGACCAAATACCTTTCATGATTGCCTTGGTGCATCGTCAGCCCTGGATGCGTTGGATCACACCAATAATGGTATAGAGATAATAAGGCTTGCATGCAATGAATGATTGGTATATATTCCGCGTGTACGAATATCGATGCCCTCATCATTTTCAAATAATTTCACTAGCTATATAACGGTCCTAATCATAATTGCATGCATAGGGTACAGAAGCCCCGTTTGGGTATTATTCAGATTTCTCAAATATGACTTACGAATATACTCAGCTGCCACCAACAACGTAGCTTGCCAATCCTTTATAATTTTCTCTTGATCGAACCAAATTATTGCCACCATACCAAATACCCGGGTCAATAAAGATCGAAACCCGATAATTTTCAAAGGTCTGTTTTGTGTACAATAAATTATACATTTTGCTGTTTTGCATCCGTTAAGTTGGTTGGTATAATGACACAAAAAACTATCACTGTTTTCATAAAATGTTTCATCAAATGATGCGTATTGCTTACACCGGGCTATGCATTTAGCTCATAATAATTAAATCTGCGTCACATTGAAAAGTTTTCGCCAAGTATCGTCTTAACCATCAAATTAGTGAAATCACAATTTTGCAACTCAATTGTAAGTAACATTTGTTATAATGTGTTTATGTTTCACCGTTAAACAAGCTAACAATCATAAAATATATAATAGAGGTTGTGTGTTGTTCTCACCACTCCAATATCAAATTTTTGCATTCCGCCGCTTTCTAAATTATTCGACGTTGATAGCATTCGTGGAACATGGAACACCTGTCACACATTGCGTAGTTACGGCTTATCTGAAATGGCGTTTTCATAATCTTCGTCACACATCAGTTACCTTTAACTTAACCCTTAATGGCCCAACCTTCTGAAAATATGATATAACTATTTCTGTAACGTTCACTGCAGGCCACATATACATTGTGAATTTATCGGAAATCTTGCATATTTTATGGATGGCACTAAAATATGTTTTATGCCGGAGAGGCTATTTGCAAATGACCACAGTTTTATCTGACCGCACCAGGAAGCGGATCACCAAGGCATAAACTTTGCCGAATTCAGAGACTGATGATACCATTACATCTTTCTTGGTTGACATTCGAGAGCAGAATTTGCCATTGGAAAACATTAGGTAGCAACATCGGATGAATATGCTCCTCATGTATTAGATATTCGAAGTACGCATCCTTTGAAGCTCTCATTTCGGAAAACCAATCAACGCCTAACGACATGATAACTAGGTAATAACGTAGGCATACATATTGCAATACCAGTCAAATACTGGCATATGGTAGGCTAGCATAACATTGAATTAGTAGCAATAAAGGTCGTTGGAAAATAAATAGCGTTAACCTTAGCTGGACAAGGCTAAAGCTCCCAAGATGAAACCCAAACACGGCTTTGTTTGTTATGACGTTGCTTTTGTTTCAATTGGAATTATAACGGACCAATACACAATATTTCCATGTTTAGCAGTTGCTGCAGTTGGCATAGTAAGATGCAATGATTTTTTTTGAATCATACAGGCGGTTGTTTTGCATCATGAATTGAACTACCGATCTACTGACAATTGAAAATAGTTGCAAACCTGAGCAAATGCTGCGCATGCGTCTTCGTACAATGACAAAGTCTTGGCATAAATACAAGAGACTGGACTTGGTCAACTACTGGCCTTCAGACATAATCATCGGTCATACTGGAAGCGGTCAAATGTTACCCAGCTTATTGCAGTTAGCATTGTGAATTAAAATGCATTATTAATGTCTACTCATCCTAGAAATTCTACGACTAGATTCAATGAGGATTCTTTCTTTGTATAGAAGTTTCTGTATTCATATCAATGCATAATCGCCTAAAATGGCATCACTGCATATTTTAAGTAGCATACGAATCCCTCGGAGTGATGCAAAATACTTGATATGTCAACTTGGCGTAAGATACCCGGCATGCTGTATTCTGACACTATTAATAGATATGGGCCGTTCGAGGGCAAAGCGCTAAAAACCATCGCAGCTTCATGTAAAAATTGGACTTCAACAAGCAAATTTGGTGATAGAAGGGTTGTTTGTATACAGAAGAAGAATATTTGGATGATAAGAAACGCCAAGAAGATCCATCAGCCTGGAGAGAGGCAACAGTCACCTACTCGAAGAACATATCATCCGATGTACACAGCCGCTATTATAATCTTTTTTGGTTGACATATATGCAAGAATGCAGACAGATATGAAATTGAGAACACAGCATCCGATAGAAAAAGCTTACTTTAGATAACTGGTGAAGAAGCTACTTGTTGTTTGAATATCTGACGTACAAATATGGCTATCCAATTTTAAGTCCATGCTGAAAAAAATATAGGATGAATGTGTAATTCGATTTTTTAACTAATTACCAAAAGTTGATGAAACAGCAAAAACATTTGCCTGAGGGAAATATTTCTGTACCGCTGCATAATGGAAGACGACTTGGCTATCTAAGTAATAAATATGATCCACAACGCTTCACTGAACTCCCCATATACAACCAATGTTGCTAAAACGCCATATGTTGGTAGAGGGCACATCATCCGAAGAACCACTCTCGAGGATGGGCAGACATTCCAAGCAGTTTATCTCACATTTGCTAGATGTAGAATATTGCATTGACAATCAGTTGCTTACAAATCATCTCAATAAGACTCATATTTGGGCGACCTTTGCATATGTTTAATGCAAGCGGGTATAATGCCGGAATCCCAAGTTGGCATCATTTACTATCAGTCACTTTAACTCGTCCAAGTGAGGCGCCAGACAACGTTGGTAACAACTCTAAGATTTTGATAAATATCTTGAAATATCTGTTTCAAAACCGGAAAACACAATTTTTACGTCTCCTGACTGGAAGTTGCTTCTCTGTGCATTTAGCACTGTTTCTTTATTTATGTGTCTCTCTCATAGAAGTACTCAGAATTTCTAATTCACGGAAAACTTGGTCTGATACGAACTGTTAAGTCAGCAAAATAGAAACGGAATTGTCATTCAGTCTGCAGCATACGTACGATACAGCTTGCAAGATATATAGCACTCATGGGTTGGCGTGCATGACGACCTTCCGTTGTGTGCAGGAAGTTATGTGTTACCAATCCGAGTAACTGGTTTCTGGTGGCTCACATGGGTCAGATATTTGATCATGTGTATTCGGTTAACGGTGCATGCGCACCCTATTATATCAGTTACGCAAGCCTTCACTCTTCCCGTACTAAAATAGCTCAAGGACATTTCAAGGTTAATAGTACACAAACTAGTGTAATTTTGGTTGGTACTTTCACATTATGGCGCTTTTGACTGGTTGAATTCTGCGATGAGCGTAAAGAATATGAATCGGCTAAGAGGGGAAATACAAGGACACGATTGAATTGTCTTGTAGTAATAAGCGTGTGGCTATTAAATATTGTGCTCGTTTCTGTGTTGATTTTCTTACTCCACTATAAATGTATGATTGTCCCTTGGGTAACTTGTATCGTCGCCTGATGAAACATACTTTGTAAATTATGTAACTCCTACAAAACAAACAACCCCTGAATCTTAAAATCTGACTGGTCGCCTTGGTGCAAATGAGCGGCAAATTGAGGCAATACTTGTCGTACTAGCGAAGATGAACGGCCGCATATATCTTAATAATTACTTGCAACGTCGGCGCTTTTCTGAGAATTTGGTTATGCTAGGTTGAATCCAGAGACAGATATAAAAGTATAATTTAGTAATCTACAGCGACTGGTAATATGCATACTATGTCCTACATTCTGAAATTGAATGTTAAAAAGTCACACGATTTGTACCTCTCAGATACACAATTATAAGGCATCCTGGGTGAGACATACCGAAGATTGGAACCGCTGTATAGCAGATTTGGATTTCTCCGAAATGGACTCTTTTTATATTAGTGATAGTTACTGTAATCTAGCTTAGACCGTTATATTCTGCATCCCATTTACTACCTCGGACAACTAACCTGACCTAATTAAGCTTGTAGTTTAGAATCTACATTACACTGCAGAAACGTACATCGATATGAGCTTTTCTCATGCGGCCATATATAAATATATATATGCAATGCTTGTAGGTGTGCAATTCTTACGGGGTAATAATGTGCAGCATAATGTGTTGGCGGAAAACGAATCTGACGATTAGATTGTCCTAAACAACTGATTTTACAGTAAAAGCATGAAACCGTCTAACTAATTAAACATACAAAAGCTGAAATGCTTCGATTAACTGTCACGTAATCTATGAGGACCACCTAGTCATATCTGATACTCGAGAGTTTCCCTAAGATCAGGGTTTGGCATGTCGGATATAACATCAAATGACCTGTCTCATATTTCGCACCGTCGGATCAGATGTTGCTGAAGCAAGCAGTCTGACTTCGAATGTTTATTTATCGCTGACTGATACGAGTTAAGCGGATAAAACTAGAAGCTATGCGTAATGCCCATGAATGCCCAGATGAGGAACATAGGCATAACATAAGGAAAATGGATTGTGTCTCAGCCAGACTGATCATGTACACTAACCGGGTTTTGACGGATTTGTTTCCTCCTAAATTTTTATTCGCTTGCATAAGAACCCAAATACCAATATCCCATTTATACAAATGTACATTGGCCGGCAAGGCTAGGATGGATATGCTATGGCATTAGATACAGAATAAACCATCCGTGGACTATGGTGGAAGACCACAAAAACATACTACTACCTCAGAATAACGAACATAGTGGCATAAACTGGTTTTAAATTGCACACAGATATATGTGGTTACTGCAACACCATGTAAGTCAGAAACAAACTGCCTTTCTGTATCTTTCGTCTGGGCATATATCGTTGCTTTAGCGACTGGTCGGCATTCTCTAGGTCCTTCAATACAGAGATGAAATAATTACAGTCTTAGCCAATGAGGGTCCGTACGGTTTTGTGTTTGTGCGCCTATACGCATGCGTGTGTACTGAACCTACACATTTTGATACGCATTAACGTTATGATATGCCGTTACCGAGTATATTGGCGCCAAGGACTGACACGAATGAATGGCGACCTTCACTTGATCACAATGAATTCAGATGGGCCGTTTTAGCTTCTTGGTGTTGATGTTAATAATCGGCGCTTAATGAATGCAAGCCAAATCAAAACATGCTTGTTGAAACCCAGGCGAAAATGCATCTGTAAACATTTTTACGGATGAGTGAATCCTCTACTAGCTTACAAGTGCCATAATGTGTAATGTAGCAATTTGTCTTCATCAGAGTTTCTTGTAAATCACACGAGTATCCGTTCACTATAGAGTGGGTTGTTAAACACTACGCTGCGGCCGAGTGTAAAGCATCGTTTAGTCGGCGTGTCGCTGAAGCGAGGTGACACTTAAGAACTACAAAAAGTTTCATTGGAAGCTTGTCAATCAATTTGCAATATTTTGGTGATGTTTCCAAGCGTTTGATTGGACCCTGTTCCTTCAGCTTGAATCTTCATGAACTCATTGATTACATATGCCTAACATGGTGTGGTGCCACATTGAATTTAAAAATACTTTGTCATGCACTGCTCTATATGGATCAAGCAGAAATTTGATCTGATTTAAACAACAGTTCCCCAGAAGATGTCAAAACAATAATGGGGTGTTAACTTAATAACTGTTATTCAATTATCTTGGTCATTTTCTCCTAGATATTGATTAGCTTGCACATAATGTCATATTCTCTGCGTTTTTACGCTGGAACCACGCACCTGTTCCAGATTACGTATCGCTTATTCACACAATAATCACAAAAATGACAAGAAAATGCATCCGTCTTTGGGCCGCAACAATACTGCCGTTATGCGGCGTTCGCTTCCAGATAAGGCGGTCTTGAATCAAGATTATATCATTAGACCTTACACGTGTAATCAGAAATAAGCCTACTAGCTTGATAACTGTATTTGACTGTAAAGGGTTTGGAGCCGTTGTGCAACCGACTGAAAAAGTTAATACGATTCCCTATTGCTTGCCGAGGAAAAATTAAATGACAAATCCGGGCTTTCAGACCCATGATCTGCTACATTTTTGCTGCCAAAGATCCCATCGACCGAATCCGGTGGCAAAATCTTGCTAGTTAGCAAATTAGTTGATTGCAACAAAATACCTAGCGACATGTGTTTCAAAGCATTAAAGAAGCTGTTTATGACAGCATGACCAATCTGAGATCTGCTCGACATGTACTTATCGCTGATTGCTTTGCCTCATCGAGAAGGCTTGATATGTCGGAGCACACAAGTATGGGTACAGAGACCGCAATGCTGCATGCAAACAAAGGATTGGCATATTTTTATCATGCAGATATATCTGTCTTTATCATGTTTGAATGCATTAACTATCTTTATAGCGGTCCTGCTCATGAATACATGTATAGGGTACCTCTGTTGATAGCAGCCCCATTTTAATATTATGTAGATTTGTCAATGACACTTCACCGTGGTATTCATTGAATTGCCTTTAGTCAGCATTTGAGGCTCTTGATATCACGAAAGATCTCAACTAAGAAATTGCGGATATACGAAATTGACTTAGAGAGGGTAAGCATCCGAGCCATTCCAATTATATCTCCTACTACCCGCCACAGCCTCATGTTTTACTGTCTCTTGGGACGAAAGAAAACGTCATATATAGGCATATCATGTTATTCGTTGCCATATTCAGCAACGCCACGCGTCTAATAATCCTGAACAATTGAGCTGTGATTTGCAATTAATCGGGATTGCTATGTTTAGATTTGTCATTGTCTACCTTGTGACTGGTTTCCAAGTAAGAATAAACGGGACAATATGAATCAGTCGAACAGGCCGTATGCAAACAATGGTGTTGCGATATATTTCTCACAGAGTTAAACATCCTTACAATGATTGACGAATAGTCGTTAAGTAGCCATTGAAGTGGGTAGTCTTTGAATAGGTGGCATCTGGCTTAATAATTCCTTAGATTTCCAAGTGCTAGCATCAGAATATTTTCGTCGCATTAAAATAGATTGTAACTAGAAGCAAACACATGTTTGATAGCATAGTGTCACTCTATAGTTAAAATATATTACATCGGAATCTAGCAATATGATTCGATACGAGCCACGGCAGTCCATGACCCATAGATAGTTCCGGATGGAAACCAGGTAGTTTATAAATCCTCTTTACTATTAAAGAGAGCCCTGATATCCAGGGCTATTGGCGAAGTGGTCGATTGACGTTTCGCTCTGGTTCAGTTTTTTCCGGTTACGTTGCTCAGCTGTAATTAAATTGTGCCCATCCTTTATTTAAGCTTACCCATCTGACGCTTTTTTTGTTGGAGAATGTTACATAAACAAGGGTACATTATGATTGCATTGTGAATTGTGATCAATGTATGCTATGATGACTGTATTTGCACGTAATTGCTTACGTTGTACCAGACCTTCTTAAATAGCACTTTTCTTAATTGCTGTCGACCTTTCGACAAAAAATAATGACATATCTACTACGGTCATTCCCATAAAACAATATCACAAGTGAACCACCGCCGAAGACCAATAGTGATTTTAGTTATAGGGCATAAAAAGCTTTAATAATATCCACACTACCAGCTGGGGCCAAAACTTGTGATGACAGTACTTGTAACATGATGCATGTGCGATTAGGCAGTGCTTAATCACAAACACACGTTCCTCGAAATGCAGTTAAAAAACACGTTTTAAGCTTCTATCTATTCTGTGAATTATTTTGATGTTTTGAGAGGATTCGCAACCTCTCGACAGTAAATCTGAATTAACACCTTTTTTTGTACTTGAAAGCCTGAGCTAGGCGGCATGTCATATTCCGCAGCTTGATTTGGTTTTCAACAAGCTATGTTATCTCGCATTAGCACATTGGAGAAGCCATTGACGACCCCAAGGATTGTAGTTGATGTTGCGCATAAATTCCCGAAACTGTATGCTTTAACCCAAATTTCGTTGGTGGTTAATCAGCACTTTTGTAATTATGCTTGTTATGCTACTACGTTTACTATAGCTAAACCGTAAATATAAATTGGAGGTATGTATTGTCCTCACCATTCCAATGTACAATTGTTTGTATTCCGACAAATACTGAGTAGCACAAGTATGCATAGTTCTCACGACTTTTGTAGCATGGGTAAAACGTGACAAATTTCAATAATATTTTCGGTAGGACCTACTTATCTGATGTATGCAACGTATCGTTTTGCTTTTTCCTAACCTAATCGGCTCCCACATTCTGAAAATATATTTGATATCATGAATTAACTATTTCATTGTAGGCCACATATTTGCCGTGAATCTAACGGCATTCTCGCACAGTTTGTTTAATGGAAATAAAACAAGTGTTGGGCCGGAAGGAACATAAGATTGGGCTTAAGCAGATTACCTTTGTTCAATCTAAACGTACCATGAAGCGGATTGCCAAGATATAAACCAGGTTGTTGCTGGTTGTCACTTGTACGCAAAGGAAAAAACGCATTCTTTAGATACAAATTTGCGTTTCAACGTATCATAGGCCCATTAAAATGTTTTGAAAAATAAAAATATTTGAAGACAAATGTTGCAGAATTTTCAGGGTGATATTAATATCATATTACTATTGAATGACATTGGAGAACAACATTTTTCATCTGCCAAAATTTTGTATTTACATCATTGAAAGATTATTCTCCTCATATATTTGATGTGCTAGTAACCAACCATCCGTTGAAACTCTCAGATCTGAAATCCAATGAACACATTCAGGACATGATTACAAAGTAATAAAGCAGACATTTATTGTGCAATGACATTCCAACACTGGCATATTGTAGGCGACAGTAACATTGTATTGGTAACCATAATGACTTCTCATAAAAACTGTTGCAAAAGGAATAATGTTTGACTAAGCTGGTCAAAGCTTGAGCTCTCGAGGTAAAACTTAAACACGACTGGTTTAATTTGACTTAGCTATGATTTACATTAGGATTATAACAGACCAGCACACGGAGTTTTCATGTTTAGCAGTTGAAGCAGCCGGTAAAGTGACCTATAAATACTGTTCGTTTTACAACTGGAATTGAAATATATAATTAGTAACCATTGACCTTAGCCGAATGTACATGGTTTGTGTGGGAAGTATGAAATGGGGCATCAAATTTCAATCAATCGCTTGATACGCCTAAGCAAATATCGCACATTTGTCTTCGTACACTGCCGTGATTTTACAATATCATGCCTCAATCGAAGTGGTCTGATATTTTTCAGTTGATAGAAGTGCGTATCGTATGATACAATTCATTACTCTATGTAAATGAGGATTCTTTCCTATCTTACACATTTATATGCCTATGCCAACATAAAATCGACTCAAATTGTATCAGAGAATATTTTTTAAAAACACACAAACCCATTGGAAAGCAGCACATTGATGCTTGACATGCTCTATTCTCGATCCCTTCGGGGAATGCACTTCAGCTATCACAGCTTACTATAAAAGAGAATTCAACGTGCAAACTTGGTAATAGAATGGACTGCTGAGACTGCAATATTCAATCCCACGTGTTAATTACTTTGAGTGAGATAGTAAATGCGCGCTCATTTGATTACAAATGGAGAAAATCTTGATAACCAAAAGCGGCAAGACTTTTGGAAAGGTAACAGCCACCTGCTCCAAGAACATACCGATTCGATAAACTCAAGCACTACTCTTTAAGTAGTCTCTCTTGGTTGATCTATTTGCAAGACAATATCGAATAAGCTATTTGAAAACCTGCTTACTTTCCCTAACTGGGAAAACAGCCAGTTGTTCCCGTGGACAAAAACACATCAGCGCTGCGGCAATACTCTGGTCTAATTTCACGGCAAAATAAAATAAACAGAACCTCAGAATAGCAACAAAAAGCTATTAGCTACCTTGTCGTCTCCTGACGCGGTGTCTGACAGCAAACGGTAGTTAAGCAAAGGTGATGAGAATTTTAAGATGCGTTGCTGAAATAAGTCTATAGCCATTTCGGCTCCTTTGGTCATGCGCAACTAAATATAGTACTTATCCAATTGCTGTCGACCAAATTGGCAGACTTACTAAATGTTACAGTTACGCAAATAATTCTTTAGCAACTGACCAACATCTTATAGCAGTTAACTGGAAAAGCTGTACTAGTATTCAATCATTAATACTGTTCGTGTGGTTCGTTATTGTTTTCGTTAGTAAATTTAGCCGCCGTCGTTACATATGTCACATAAGACAGTAATCAAGTTGCCATTAAAAGTGAGCATCCGTCAACTGAAAAATTCAACCGAGTGCATATTGTTGTCGTTCTGATCGATGCAATTTAGACATATAAGCGTCAACAAATGGCTTGTACATTGCATTTTATGTCGTCAGTTGAACACAATTCTGTCTACAAGTCAACCACAAAATGGCAATTGAGTCATTCCGATATAGAGTAATGCGTTTATTCTAAAACTACTTCCCCCAAAACGTTGATTAGTCAACTTGTATTTGTTACGGTTACCAATGCGATCGGCGATATTGCAGTGCCATGTTTCGAACGATCCTCAGGTTTACATAAGTGGGTTATGTTATCAACTTGCATCATGGACCGATGGCGACCGTGCAATAGAAATTTGAGTGTTATGTGTAAAACCAGATATTTAAAGTTTACCACAACTCTTTTTGAAATGGCATACGCCGTATCACTTGTGGTGATCATTCATGGACATAAATCAGACACACAAATTATTAGGCCGGCGAGGTGCTCAATGTCTGTGACAGACATCAATACTATTTGAATTACTGTTTGGCATCTCGCACGGATAATGGATGCGACTCTAGTCATGTGCAAGGAGTAACGAACTCCACTGTGGCATAAGCTAGTGCAATGTGGGCGGATTAATGTTGAAATCGTGTCCTTGAACCGCTTGGATGCCCCACCTCGATTGACGAATTTGATATGTTTTGCCCGATCGTATCTAGTTAACTACTGTATAAACCTACGTTTCGTGATTGGTGAGCAGAATCCACAAGCCGAGTACGGAAATCGTCCGGGCGAATTCGCAGGAGTCAAATATCTTCACTGTTGATACGTTTGCTTTTTCTGCCACCTGTCTGTGACCCGCTTACTGAATGAGAGGAGTGTCAAAAGTTTACACGCTGTTGTTTTCTTGATTACACGAGGTACATGATTGTTCCGGACATAGCGTACGTTTTAACTCTAGTTGAGAGCTGTACACAGCATGTTAAGTGTGATTTATTTTACTAAATATATGCCTAATACCAGTTGGGTGGTTTGGCGGGAAGGACATTTGGTCCTTTGCTATATCTATCTTCTGATTGAAGGAAAATCTTTATATTGCCTGATATATTTTCCTAATCAAACAATAAGAATGGCATCGCAATAGGATTTTCTCGGTCAACAGTTCAACATCCGCTTGGCTAACCTAACGATACATCTGATACATTGTGTAAACATTTGTATTACCCCATTTACACTTGATACAGGCATGTTTCTATCCGCTTTTAAGCAACAATATATAATATTCTCTATATACAGCTTGTTATATGGCTAAATGTCAATTTCCGCTACCCATTTCTGTATAATCAACCATAGTTGCATCAAGAAATATTTGATAACCACACGAACCCATAAGACTACAGCAAAATGCAATAATGTTAGATTTGGACATGCTCTATTCATAAATAGATTTCATGTCACTTAGGGGAGCGCTATACAACCATCGCATCTTCATCTAAAAAGGAGACTTCAACATGCAAATATGGTGATAGAAAAGTTGCTGAGACAGCAATATTCAACCAACGTGTTATTTACTTTAGTGGTATTGCAGAAGATACTCGTTCATTGGTGAACAAAAGGCAATTATCTGAATCATTGAAAACGCCGAAAAGTACCTACAAGCAAATTATATATACTGGGATGCAAACCATTAGCTGTTACAATTTACAAGCTAACCATACGATTTTCATGCTGACCACTAATCAGCAGGGACAGAACGACAACACTGACGTTTATGCCAGGCCATCAAACAATGAGTTTGCGGGGAAGGGGAATGTGACACGACATCAGTAGGCATAGACAAAGCTCTTTCAAATGATCTACTAATTCAGCTCAAGGACATTTGGGCTTTGATTATAAGTTATCGTGATATGTCACCTGAGGTATTGCATGGTTAAAATGTCACGGCAATGTAATGCCATCGGCTGTTTTTGCAATTGAATGCTCGTTTTATATAGTTTATATACTAATACTTTAAAAATATTATTTGAAATCATATTTGCAAATGTTAAAGGAAACATTTGACAGGTGGTTTACTTGACATTAATGAGCTTGTGTAGAAAGGAGAACAGATCATCAAAGCACTTTTTGTTATAAACATTATACGACATCTGACTAGCAATCTATCCAAACACTGTGCGCATGATGTCATGAACTAATGAAAGTAATAAGAACGTAATAATAGCTTCGGCTTACAAGGATTGCTATATTGATCATGCTGAAGCTGAGTTGCGGCGCATAACTGTATTCACACGCGGGGACGAGAAAAATAGGGTTGTTCAGGATTGACATTTGTGCTTGGCTTTTTTTTTATATTTTGCTCCACATTCATAGGCACCATATTAAAAAATTTTTTTGGCGTTAAGCCTTATACGTTCCTACTTAAACAACATGATTGCATGTCTTTGTAAATAATGAATAACCATTCACGTTTTCATGTTGCTGTGTATTTTCGGACTCACCTATAGCTGCCATGAAGGTGTGCGATATGAAATGCAATTCATGGTATATGTTTATACTTGTCGTGCGTATCATAATGGGCTTATCTGAACCCTTGATGAGCATATATATTCACTGTTCAGTTGGCTACAGGGCATTACTAGAACACTAACCAATACAAAACCTCCCGACGGCTAAGATACGATATATCATGGGCGAAAAAGTTTATATTGAAGCACATTGTGAGAAGACGAAGGCTTCGCGCATTGCATCATTTGCGAAGAACTATCATCTCGTACAGGTCATGCCTAAGTATATGGCATTGTTGTTAGTCACATCGCGGGCACCTTACAGTAACTTGTGTGCAACCCCTCATATTGAGCTTAGTTTATGCATGATATATATGCAACAGTAATGGGTTCGTTTGAGGGCGTGTGATCTTGTGTGTCAAAATATTGATCTGGTATTGTTCAACAGTGAGCCGAGAAGTGACTGAACATACGGACAGGTCGACTCTTCAGACACTACATTGGACATATATCCTGTGTAACATATCCAAGGTTAAATTAGTCATAATGCCGATAGTAGAGTAGAAGTAAATATAATATTTGGCGGTGATTATGCTATAGCTCCATAACTTTTCTTTAGTTTTGTTATTAATCAACCACATAGCTCAGATTATCCTTGATTGCATGGCATATGAAGCAATATATTGCGATACATCGCTTTACAATGTAAGTTGTTGACAGTTTTCTGTTGGCAAATATTTCTGTTAGCAAATTAACGAAGCCGACCAGTAACGAGTGGTATATTGCTAATGAACCACTGAAGAAATTAATAAATTTTATCAGCCAAACATTAAAAAGACATAATTAATAACGTCAATTCATGATGTGGTCAGCTTACAATCAATACAATTACCTTACAGTTAGCCATGCTAGTGGTATGGAATATATAAGCTGTCTACGCATTGATGCTGCTTTTCAATAAGGCTATAACATCAGGCCATGTAGGTTCTCCACCTATTTTGTTTTTGCTGGTTCTGCTCTATTTGACTCGAATATCGTCTTATTCAACCATGTTTGACAATGTTATCATTCAACTAACAGATCGGGAACTTAACGAGCAATAAGTATGTTTGGTATAAATGTCTGAGAATACTGATCGAACGTAAGGCTACCATTACAAATTGGGATTAAAAATTGTCGATTAAATTATTGGAAAAGACTTAGGTTTTACAAATGATGGATTTATTTAACGCAAGTCAACAAAGGCATAATCGTTACGGATCATTTATATAAAGACGTGCAGCAGAAAGCGTATTTGCAGAGCATTGTTATCTCCTGACTTTCGGACGTTTGTGTACATACCCTCTCGATCTGCTATAAAACGGAAATATATCATCTGTACAGGCTAATATATATGGCGCACACGGCATTTATCGATAACAGACCAACTGATCTCTTTTGTACACGGTGGGATTTTGACTGCAATGGGTGGATATAAGGAGAGTACTTCTAGCGCGCAATAATAGTTGTATCAAGGAGCTACAAGGCGTTAGCAGCAGGGTATGTGGTGGTTCATTGACATTCTATCTAGCAAGAGCAATAGATCAATAGTTTTTATAAACCGCCCGCTGCGTTCTGTCTTGGCTGCGTTCCTAGGAAGGCCTTCATCTATACAATGAACAAAAAAGGATTGCTGGTTTGATGGGAAAGCTTAGAGGAACTATGGGACTCGTGGTAGTACAAATTAGACAGAATGATGTCGGCTTAGCTACCAGTAACAGATATTTATTGAGCATTGCAATCATTAAATCACGATCTGGCTAAGGCTAGAAAAACTACATGTGCACGCGTTTTGCGCATGTATGTATGCATGTATGTATGTATGTATGTATGTATGTATGTATGTATGTATGTATGTATGTATGTATGTATGTATGTATGTATGTATGTATGTATGTATGTATGTGTATGTATGTATGTATGTATGTATGTATGTATGTATGTGTATGTATGTATGTATGTATGTATGTATGTATGTATGTATGTATGTATGTATGTATGTATGTATGTATGTATGTATGTATGTATGTGAGAGTCAATAATATGTCACCAGCAATAACTGATATGTATGCACATGACAGTTATCTAATTATTGGATTCACTTATATGGCTTGTTGTCAAAATCCAAGGGAGCTATAGTAGCCACCGCATTGCCACTGATATAACAATTCAGGAGATGCATGTTGTTTTTTTTATATTTCATTCCACATTATATTCCATCTTTTACATGAACAAACTTAATATTCGTGCTTTGTTCAACATACGTAAATGCAACTGGTCTAGTTATTACAATGATTAGAATAGTGGCTGTTTTGTTCCGCCAACTGCGAAAACACTGCAGCGTACATAAAGCACGGTTGCCTGTGCATAGTCCATTATTGTTTTTCTTTAATTTCACCTCTCTCTCACGTTTATTTGATAAGAATGCACTTATACGGTGGCATACTTAATCATCCAACGATATAGTCATTCGTGAACAAGCGGCCGTGTTGACCATTTTCTCACCCAGCTTCTTCCTGCTCTGTGAAAAATTCATAATAAGCTCCTTTACAATATCTCCTCGGCCCCAACTCACTTAACTTAAATGCACAGTTGGCATATTGTTTGTGTTATGATTAATTACGAGCTAGACTTCCTGCTTCGCTCGAGGATCGGATCATGTTGACTGATAGGCTGTCGACAGCAACAGCATAAGGATTAGTGAGAATAAACCCGATATTTGATCGAAAAGTGCTAGTGTAAAATAGTGTTTTGAAATCAAAACATAATTACCTATCATTAAAGTTTAAATCATGTGCAAATATTAATGTCATTACAAGCCAACAAATATAGGAACACACATATATATATGTGTTTAGATATTGATGTATTGATATGCACGATGATGTCACACTTCGGAATAGTTGTTTATTACGGTCGCGTAACAGACAATCTAAGTACACACCAGCATGCGTAGGTGAGAGCGCAATTGCCTAGCCCATGCACACTTGTGTTTTTGGTTCGAAAAAAAATTCCTCTATTTGTTAATCTGTGTGTGTCTTTGCGCTGATTTGCCGCTACGCGTTGGTCACTGATTTGTACTGCCAGGTCATACGATGATAACATACAACGTCAAGGCTAGAATAAAAATCGTTTGTGAATGTCGATCCATGAAAACATGGGACAGTGTTAATCTCTTTAGAAAATAGCTTGAATTATTTCCGACCTGATTAAACGTTATCAATCACTATTTTAAAAAAAACGAGGTGATCAGCAGAGGTATTCATAAAGCTGACTGTCTAGCATATCGCATTCACAATGATTGTGTAGGCTAGTTGTCTAAATTGGATGGTCCTGCAGCAATGCTGCAATTGAATAGTATCCAACTTATTTAGCGCGTACAATACCATAGCTATGTGGTGACAGATGCACTACGATGATATCAATGTTGCATCTCGTTTATCTACCCAAAATGCCATTACTCATGTTAAACTTGTATCAAAATCATGTAACTACCCGACGATCCTTATGCTAAGCAGTTTTTAATCCTTATGGTAGGTAGCACACGCGCTAAGAAAAGAAATCGTCTCACTCCTGATTTTTCCGCAACCAAGTTTGTTCGCGCAAATTGTCAGTATTTGTGCGTTTGATCTGCAAATTTACGCTCTTTTGGTAATTTGAACATGTGTGAGCCCACTGGCTATCCTTAGCTGCAATTTGATGCTCTCACCCTGAAAATATATGTTAACGGAAATAATTATTGTCAAGGCCCATTAGAAGAGCGAGTGATCTTCGGCTCACGCATTTCGCGATTAAACTTACGAAAGCGTTGTAGACAAAAATGCATTACATTGGCAGACTGACGATGCTAGTTTAACCCCCCTCCCCCCACACCTCCGCCAGATACCCCACAACACACTGTTGTAAACATAAACACATACACAGACACGCACAGACCGAAACCCCACTTCCCCAACACACACGCTCACACACACACACACACACACACATACACACCGATCCACTGTTGTGAGAACTTTGTAAACGTTCTACCTGTTATTCCGCGACAGATGAGAGAATGATCTACTTACTTATATGGGCTATAATGAAGAGAAATATCTGCATCCGGCCTCCTAGTCCATTACGAGTGCACTAATTTGTTTTTTATTGGCCCATTAAACGCTATGCTACGGCCGAGTGCAAAGCAATGCTCAGGGTAATCTTGAGTTTGCGTGTGGCTGAAGGACTACTTATTTAATCATCATTGAGCAGTGCAATTAATGGATTAGTACGGTAAAATTGACGAATTTACAAAAATTTTAGGTGGTTTTCCCGACTCATGATGGTGTCCTACTAATGCATAAATATACCAAGACTGCTTAAGTAAATATGTCTGCCAGGTAGCTCAATAGTACCGTGTTGGACCTTCGTCCCAGCGGTGTAGGTTCCAAAGCCCGGTCTGGACAACGAGTTTGTGCCAATTGAGCGCTGGCACTTAAGAGCGGTTCAAGCATCACATTCTTCCTCATCTATCACCGTAGCGATAACACCTCATTGTTGAAAGTGACCCTAATATTAACATTACCACTACCATTCGAAGAGATCCGCTCACTTTTGTAATCAGCCCTTGTCGCTTTCATAAAGAACGCGCAGGACTTAAGAGCACTCCGGTAGTTTGTCAACACGTTTGACGAATCAAATATCACCTCGGGAGAGGCCGTGAGTGACGGAAAATCCAGAGCGTCTTTCAGTACTCATAGTGAACCACTCATACTAGCAACCCTAGTCGCATACTCAAAGAAACGCGGGTTATCGTCCATCTGCTTTGGTGGTTGTTTCAGGGTGCGGCGATTTCAATTTTACTTTCGCTATTTCAGTAATGTAATCAGCGCATAAACCTGCTCATAGTTCGCTCATGACATCCGTCAGGGCCAGACCTAGCTTGCACAGCGTGATGGCTATGTGGGTAAGAATAACAAAGGGTTAACTCTGCGAACAAAGCTGGAATTTCTGTAACGATTTACGCCGGAATCTTACGAGATTGGAATGCCTCTGTGAGTTGAATGTATTGCACAAGACGTTGGTCATAATTAATCATACAGACATAAACTAACTCTACATTGTATTGGCGGCACTGACATGGTGTAGGAAAAGAGCGGGTTATCTTTTGGTTTAATTAGACATGATGAACGATATATGTGTTCCATCAATATACTATGGCCATCGATTAACTTAAAAAACACGTGCAAGCGTGGTAATCAAATATCTCACTAACATAGTCCGTTGTATTTTACGGCCATCTCAGTTATTTCAAAACTGCCTGGTGGTCACTCATACCATGTTGATTGACATTAATGAGAGTTAAGACCCGCGAAGGTGTTTACCGACAATATTTACAATTTAAATAATTCAAAGCTTAGCGAAACGAGTTTTTGATATCATGGGCTGTAACGCTAAACGTATTACCACCGAAGTGCAAGGGGCCTAGGTGTGTCGAAGTAGATGTTGAGTCAACCAGGACATAAAGCAAACTCGTCCACTCCCTTCTCTAGTAATTTATAGACTGAGTATATTAAGGGAGAGGCGTGTGCTAAGAAGCCACAATAGGAAATATGATCATTCCTGAGAGGATGGGAGATGAAAGGCACTGATAACCACACCCCTAAACACTCTCTTGCATACGTAAATCACATATTTATGCTACAGCTTCACTATGGTGGAATAAGAATACCAATCGCATGCCGAACACATAGTATTTGGTTCCCCTAGCAAATTTCTGTAATCTGCAGCTATGGCATACAGCTTATACACATCAAGAAACTGGAAAACGTTTTAACGTGAGAACCATTAGATGTCTCTATATATATTGTAATAACAAGTGGTTCGCTCACTGTATGCTGGTAGCAAGGTGGTAATGTGCTTAATGGACAATACTTTGAGCCCGCAAATCCATACATTATATACAAATGCGAGATAACTAAATGTTTGCTACAATTGCTGCATGAAATAATTAAATACGTAAACACCAGACGATCAACCAAAATGACATTTTTAATGAGGGAGTAAACATTGGGACTGCAGCCTAATCAAACTCCACACATCAGCAGACTGCGTCGATACTCAGCCTATTCATTATGAAAAAGCGTTTTTCTTTATCATGCGAATATACAGCATGGATCATGCTCCATTAGTTCTACATCATTTTTTCAAAAGCATTAAACCGACAATAATAGTCGGACGAACGAGGTTATCGTTATGGATATGTACACATACTGGACTGGTAATATGAATGTGGAGTTCATAAGATCTTACATGTAACCCTACTCTCCGTCATTACGATGTTTTAAATCGTCAATAGTTATTTTCTGAAAACATAGATAGCAATGTAGTAAATAATGGGTCAATCCTGAACGACCATGAACGATTACAACCCCAGATCTATAATATATTGTTTCAAGATAAATGAGTAAACTTGATACAAACATTCACTGACAGGCGTTTAGTTGATGTATTGGCAATACATTGATGCACACCGCCATATCCTTCCCTGAAAATGAGATTTAAATGTCTAAGCTGTCGCGGGCGTTTGTCAGCACAGCATTGGTCGTGCGGTTAGCGCAACAGTCAAAGCCAATATTGATAAAATTATATGCTGACCCCCGCATTATGTCACTGGGTCATATTGCTTGAATATATGGAGTATATAATACATTATGCTAAATGAATATATAATTTATTATCCAGAAAGTCATCCCGTACCCGGGTAGTTGTGAATCGTCAAAAACATTGGCTTCAGCCAAACTCCATCTCCTGTCCGTTTGCATTGTACAGGGTGCTTAATAACTCTTGTATCTCTGGGTGTTACTGTATACAAGTACAGCTTAATGTTTGTCCCGATGCAGCCTAGATTATGTGGATGGTAGGATGCAATCTGACAACCAACTAGGTCTTGTGCAGGTTTCCAGTACGATGTAGAAACAACACACTCTCACGGTGTACTTGCATAGGTGGAATAGCTGTGGAGAGATGGCGCACAGTGTGTACAGTACGCGCAGCTGTACTTAGCCATTATCAGCGGGAAACGCATAATAATATCTTCTCCCTCGCTAGAGTAGTACGGCACCTTTTTAATTCGTTTCAGGCAAATAAATTTTCCAAGGGTTTTTTCTTTGGCTGCTTCACACATATGATAAATCACCATCACGCCTGACGACCCTACCAAGCTCACAATGCGTCTATGCTGTAAGTAAAACACACATAACTTCATAGGCTCAGTTTCCTAGGAGTGTTATACATCAAGAACCAATAACTTATAGGTCAGATAATGATACGCTCTTTTGCATCTTGATTGTACGGAAATGCTCAGCTTTGCTGATATTAATGCAAAACAATAAAGATGATTTGCACATGGATTTTCAATTGTCGGGATTTGTGTTTCTGCAGTGGTGTTTGAGACATGTAGCAAATTCATATATTGCAATCCAGAAACGGTTTTACTCATGAATACATGCATAGGATTCCAGATTTCTTAATATATGTTCCAACATATTCCATAGACGCATATTTCGCGAACGCTTCGAAAGGCTGTGAATGTCATTTATAGGTAATGACTGCATATTGGTGTTCTACGTTGTCATGCACATAACTAACACTTTGTATTTAGTTTTATCATTCTAGTGAGCAAAACCCACATGCAACTGTTATTTTCAACGGACACATTCTTCTACCCCCTTGATCGACCCAAGTTAAGTGGTAGCGTGGCACACACAAAGGGCTATGAAGATTGAAAACCTATAACCTGTCAAAGATTTGTTTGGTGTAATATGAAATATATTAGTTGACGTTTTGTATCTTTAAGGCTACTTTGTTTAGTGATACTAATATAAATAACACTCGTATTCGGTGCGACTCAATGATGTGTGACTGCGAACACCAGGCGATGACGAAACCTCAAATATGGAGATATAAAATGAATGACATTATGCAATATGAAATGAAACTGGCAACGGACGTACAATCAAAATATATATGCTCATAGCAGGGGAGCTATTGACAAGTTATAGTGATATAATAAATGCGCAGTTTGCGAGCAATAAATGTTGCCTGAGGGACGACATATAGCATAAAAAGCGTTTCCTACCATACAATTAGTAGTCACAAAGCGCCCGGTTTCTGCTCCTTACTTGACATATTCCTTACGTTCCATCACGTGGTTTTATTATATGAGGTATGCTACCTGTTTACACATACCACAGTCACTCAAAGATCGATGATTAAATATATTAAAAGCACGTCATACAAGTTTTATATGCAAGTTAGAGGGGCTACTTCACCAGGCCGATTTTTTTGGGCAGCACCAATTCGGACATGTTGATAATCCAACAACTAGATGAAAAGCACACAGGCATGCCAATTTATAGCCGCTTATTGATAATAAATGTTGACGACTGACTACATGAGTATCTTTAGGTACATACCCTGAATGGATGATAGTATTGCTAGTTAACTAACAGCCATCTTGCAAGGAATTGCGAATGACCATTTAGCTTGAACGTAATTCATGTGAGAACTATATGCAGTAGTAATTGGTTCGTGTTAAGGCGTGTAATCACGTGGATTAATATTACCCGCTCCTATTCTTTAACGACAGACCTAATACCGATATACCCCTTAAACACTAGATTTAACACAGATCAAATTTATGTGATTTCAAATGTCCACAATTATTAGAATTACATATTATATTAGGCGTCAAGTTCACGATGTTACACTGCATTTTAAGACAAGGAAGCGTTATTTGTAATAGTCTTATTCATAACTTTACCACACTGCTCGAATTATTTTGCATTTTAATGAGTTTGAAACAATTCGAGTTGAGCATGCACTTAATTGTAAATAAGGATTGCTAAATCGATACATGATTGACACGTCAAATTATGCGTCGAAACTGCTCCAATGAATGACCTTTTGGCTAATCACGCGTGCCGTTATCAGAGGGTGTGGAAATAGGATAATGAATGAAGGTCCGTTTGGCTGATTGGTAAATAATTCATTATGAGCTATGATATGTTTTAGAAATGAACGGTCTAAGTATAGTTATTCAACTAGTTAGTACTTTCAATGGTTTAGGCAAATCTATCATCAGCTGCTACTGTCTGCTCGTTTTGCACCTGAACCCTGTAAAGACAACTATAAATGTATATATAGCATAGCCGCCAAACACTACCAGCCAAATACACGTCATGAGTCACCCATGTTGCAATATACCAATCTTTGACGGAATATTGTTTGATATATTCTATCGAGCAAGAATGACATGATACCTGCTAAACTCGCGTAATGGCACCATAGAAACTGATACATGGAGTAGGAGTACGGACCAGCAAATTGACTACAATTTAGATAAAGAAGTGATTGCAAGGAGTCGGCTATATTAAGTAGTTAGGTAAGAGGTATGGTAGGTAAACATGCGACCAATATAAACGATTGTAGTTGGTAAAAAGAAGGGGGTATTCAAATCAGGTAGGGTGGAAGGGGCGGGGTTAGAGCAAGCTGATTGGCAGTAGGCAATTGATTTTTTTTCCGAACAAGCCACTATACATATTTGAGATTAAGTTTTCTTGATTAGATTGTTTTGACCGATGATGGCGCTTTGGGTCACAACTGCAACAGTGTCTCAGCAGTGCTTTTCTGCTACACAGCCGTTCATGGCTAGGTATTACTTAAAATATGATTTGTAATATAAAATCTTGTTCACCATGTATAAGGTTCATAAATTCGGAGGTATTAAGGAGCGGAAGCTGCAAATATTTAATGTTGATCTGATGTGAGAAAGTGTAATCGTTGATAGCCATTTTATTACTGAACCTTTATCCATGAATCTCTGGTGTGACACGATGTATTGATATAAAACGCATACGGGCCAACAGTCTTGCCTACCGTCGCCATTATGTATTGTATAACATTCTCCGTAAATTTCCTTAATATTTGCTACGTATTCCCAAAGGACAGTGTTTATGTCAGTCAGGAATGGCCCAAATTCTGCGTTGTGGAAAATATATTTCTGACCGATGAACTTCTGGAAAAAGTGGGCAATCCAAATAGAAACTCCTAAAGTTAGCCTTTAAAAGCTAAAATCATACCTGCTCAATGCATATTTAGATTAACTTTGTCGGAAAATCCTTTCACACTAGTAGCATTGGTTTTGAAACCCAGTCTTGGAGCGGGTGGGTGGGGGGCTAGCCTTTTTCCAAGCATAACAATAATCACCTTTGCCAAAATGATGATAAGTGTGGAATTTCTAGATTTTAGACATGTTCAGATTTGAACCCCCGGGTAAGGCGCCGAAGGACAACAATACATGAAGAACCATTGTTCAATTCCATGGTCCTAGATATACGTTCTTTTAGTAGCCTTGTATTGCATAATGCGTACTGTGTAGCCTTTTTATGTATTTGCCACAATATATCTGATGTGCTACCAGTGTATTATATCGGTGGTCGGTCCATCAACATCCATACACATCAATAACGCGTTTGTTTTATGTTGACTGAGTTTAGTTTTCTCCATAACTGTCGATGCCAATTTAAACTAACCATTTCTCTGTTATCGAGTTCATATTTTTCTACCTAATGCTTCTTCAGTCCCAAATCAATCGACAAATGAACTATAAATGTTTCAACATTCGCTCACCATATATGCTTTTGAGATTGATTTGACTCGATAAGAACACTACAAAAGATGATAACATAGCAATTAAGCTTCCATTTTACGAACCAATGGACCATTCGGAACCCAAATACGTCATTAGTACGTAGAGAACTTGACTGTTTGCATTTGGTTTTAAACATTTCAAATATTTAGTACGAACTTAGCAACGGTGTATATAATGGCATTATAATAGCCATAAACATGGCAGTCGCATGAACCGATTTTGATCAAGGCAGGTATTTGGCATTGACGTGAAATTGGCGTTGATTGATTTGATGCCACGATAGGTCATATATGAAATATTTACGTAGACGCATTTGGTACGGAGCTAGGCAAAAGAATTAGTTAAAAAAGAGGGTGAAGGTTTGCATTGCATGCATTTTGGTTGGTAATAAGAAAACGGCGTGGGAAATGGTAACCATTCGCTCCGTGTGCATGGAACATGTCACCGTTTGCGCGCGCGATATAACTCTGTTTACTTATATGTAGCATACCAACTGACGTAATTGCGTGCAGTAGCAGACTATACTGCCGATTATCGACTTATGTCAAAATGGCTCGCATAGACTTGACCATTAACGTTGCTGATTATAAGCCTGAGTCGGAAATAATGCATTGTGATTTTTGAAACTGAAAAGCAATATAATAGGTGGAGTGTATTCATACGATACGTTAGTATTTCAAGAAATGATAGAGAATTGATATTTGATTAGTTGATTTACTGGTGTTATCTACTTATACAGTAACCGGCAATACTAAGGCAGCCTCACAATTGTCAATGTCTCGCACACAAATGCACGGCATCGAAGTCCAATTTATCTTCTGCACAATCGGCCAAATAACTACTTATTCTCCAAAGCACTCTCTTGACATGCATTTTTACAATGTATATAGAGAAGAGAGTATATTTTCAATCAAATTGTTAGTAAATGTTGTGCTTGTGAATGATAATGTTTTTAGACAAATGAGATATAATTGTGACCCATTTAATTAGCTGTCACCTGTGCTATCATTATTATCAATGTAACAATAAGTTGATTAACCAAATAACATTGTAGTACGAGTGCATTTGTTATCACCATGGCTCTCAAAGATCCTAGTCAGCGGTACACCAATTTATGATTGCAGGCAATGGCGAAGCTGTTTTATTCGAGCATAAGCGTTGTATATCGTCAATGGTTTGGCTTCTTAGAATATGTTAACATGGTAACAGCTAAGCATATGTCATAACAAGAAGAAAAAGGAGTGTTCCATTGTTGTAGCAAATACCGGAGCACAATCGTGTCTCGTTGCAAATCCGGACTTATAAATAAAATTAACGAGTTCTGTTATTTATCCCGAATATTTAGTCCTGACACGCATGAACCGTATGTAATCCACTAAAATGTCTCTATTAACAGGAATTTCTTGAATGCACCATTACAAGCACTGTATACGTGGTGTAACAAGACCATCAAGCACGTACCACATAAAAATACCATACTGATTTTACTACGCAAAAAGTCAATGCAGCCGACAGTCAATATACAGGTAGGCACATGGATTCCAATTCGTGTTTTCTTCAAGACCTTCAAGCACTCATCCTACGATACATTTCTGGATTATTATAATAAGCACAGAGACGTGTGGACTTCCAGATGCATTTTCTGATAAACGATTTACATACATCTTGTTTGTTCAAGTTATCCTATATGCATATTGGCAGCACATATTCATTCCTGGCTCATAAACAGAGCAGATAACATTTATCTATTTTCCGAGGACATCGCTATCTATAGCTGTAAAGTCAAACCGCGGGCAAAGGTTTAAGGGTTCACGTTGACGCCTACATTATGTCAATGCAATTATTCAATCTGGCAATGGAGCTCCCATGTGATTTAAGACGCTAGTCACGTACAATTTTAATCGACAGCCGTGTTGGTCACGTGGAAAGGTAATATTTTATACGTGTGAGCATCGCATATTGTTCTGAGGTGCCGATTACGCAAACCGAGCGAACATACCACGTAATGTGGTGAAATATATCAATGCTGCTCCCTAACTGACTCGCTCCCATTTAAAGCAAAATCGTTCAGTGACCTGCACATAAGGCTAATCAACTTGTCTGGTTTCACATATAGTCTAAACATGTGGTGAATTTTGCCAAATAAAGTGGGACATAGTTATGACAAATTTCAAAAAAACACAGTGGGATGTTAATTTAACTGAGCGCCATTGAAGGAAGACCCAGTGGAAAACAATGAAGAGAAAGAAGTTAACATTTGGATATTATTGAACTTTCTTAGTATCTATGGACACAAGTGGTGTACAAAGGTTTATGCGTCTACCCCAATAAAGGCAAGGGGCGCCACGGTGGTATTTCTATTTAAGTGACATAGCGTCGTATTACCTGCTTTGTTAAAGGAACAGGAAAATATAATAATGCTCATAATTTATCCATATTTTTGTTTCAATCTGTATTTAATATCAGAGTAAGCTAGGAGGTAACGATGCATACAACAACGCATCGACCCGCCGATAGACTTGTTTCAAATGGAATAAAACAAGGACAAGTCCAGACTGCAACTGTTTTCCGACCCAAAGATAATAAAGCTTTGTTATTTCATCGTTATCACAGCCATATGTATGCCCTCAATAAATATATGGCAATGATATATGAAGCTTAGCTAACCACGTTAATGCTGCTTTTCAACTCTAGATGAAATATTGCGATCTGTAGCACATGTTTAAAAATTAAAGGTCCAATTCTACACACTTAGTAGCTCGTAAGTTGGAAACAAAAGTGCCTAGCGCTGGATGTCTTTCATGCCGAAAAGATACATGCACTTGTTTGATCATTATCTGCTAAATGATTGGTCAAATAGAAAAGGCGTAAAATTATAGTGTTGAGTGTAGTTGATGTGATGGTGATTAAACTACGGAAATGTGTTGCACATAGAAAAAACCCAATGAGACTGGATCAGTTATTTATTTATATTCCGCACAAATAAGATTTTTACACGTTTTTAAATGTAATGTTTCAACCTTTGCGTAAATTGCTCATCTTTGAACATTAAGGCGTTTTACTTAATGCCAAATCGATTCGTTTTATAGGGGATGTGAAAATGTGCCCATAGCTTGATAAATCTCCAATAAAATAACTATTTAGGCACACTTGCTGCAAGTTTAATATTCTATTTCGTTAATCATGTACATGAATTGCATCTTGAAGTGCTTTCTAATCGACACCCTGAAAATCTGCAAAATGCGATTCAACGGCGAACTGCACTTAAAATGAGGCAACTCAATATATGCCAATTAAATTAGCCACAACAGCCCGTGACGATTGTTGTACATTTACGCAAAGATTACTTCAAAGTGGGCATGTGAGGGTTGCATTGTTGTTATTTCTAGGCATAGGCTGCAGGTTAACGAAAGTTAATCCACCAATAAACCGTGCTAAAAAGCTAACATATACAGTCGCTTACCCTTCAATGAGTCACAAAAAAGCTTTGTCCAAGTGGATTACCCAATAATTACCCAGATATAAATACTCTAGAAACATGATAATTGCCAGGAACACAAGCTTTGTCCAAGTGGATTAGCCAATGAAAACACGTATTACGCTTATTCTGAACTATGGTTTATCACGTACCTAATTACTTTCATATAGTTAGTAAGGAATTGTTCACCAAATGAAATTGCTGTGACACATAACCATGATATCGCTTTTACAAAGACAATATTCTGATAATGTGTCAACATTTTCCGTGGTGTACAATAATTGTCACCGCTATTCAGTCTACATTTCAATGCAATGAGGATGAATTTCACACTGATGCAGCAAGTTTACGTCTGGATGCAGCCATGTTGGTAATGTTTTCTATACGATGGATGGAGCAGTACGGGATATTAACTGTGATTGAGTGTCCGTCGTGCAAATGAAGCAGCGCGCCAAGCTGCCACAGACTGGTTTGTCCAGCTCAGCGAGCAAAACTGCTCGTTGAGTGGCAGACGCCGATTAATGATAAAATAAAGTCTTCTTCTAAAACTGGTTTGCTGCTGCAATTAACTGGCATCTTACGAGTGTGTTTCTTCCCTGATTTCATTAGAATATCCGCATTGCCTTTTGACGATTATTATCGACATTCCAGCGTCAATTTTGCGATACATGCCAGCCATTGATTACACTGGATTGCCTTTGTATCGCTGAATTGTCATAAACGTGGACATGAAAAATATCATTGCGTACATTAGTAGCCAAAAACAGTTTGGCATATACACCATAGAATAGACGACCATCCAAGAAAGATGTTGCAAAGTGATAAGAATTTGAAGGAAAGGTTAATGTTTTAACTTTATCTTCTGAGTGGCCACACCCTTTCTTAGAATAAGAACCCTACACCACAGTAGAACTTGATGCAAACCGTGACGTGAAAAACAATCAACCTGTCCTATTGACAATCTTTAATCTGTGACTGACCTTGATTACTGAGATTGCTGAATCGCATATTGATCATTGAGTAATGTGCGTGGGCATTGCAAGGAGAGCCGATGGTGAATATAAACAAAAACATCACCGTCAATGCGAACATTTTCCCGCTGCCTGTTCATCATACGTGTTCGTTCCTAATAACTACTTGTGTAACCCCGTGCTTGTTATGTTTTTATACATCTCGGGGAACTCACAGTGTGCTGGTGTTACTTCTTCCAAAAAGACAAACGGGACAGCATAATGCCGAGGCGTCAACTGACATTTGTATTTATCAATAAGCAAACACAAACGTTGCCTCATGTTTCAAAGTATAATTGACTACAAAAGGTGCCAAAATGGTTCTAGATGCACTTTGACGGATAAATTAGTTAGGACCACTGCATTGGCCTTAGCATATAGACTCTTGACGTAACTTCATCAGTGCAGTGGGCCAGCTAATGGCTTAGGTATATGGCCATAGTTATGCGTTGCTGCGTTTATGTCCATCGATGCTAGCCTGTGGTGCAACGCTTCAATCGCACTCTTGTGAACTGACCCTTTGGATACCAGTAGGACGTGTAGTTAAGCCGTTCAGATGGGGAACAATCAACTGAGTGGGTTTCGCAGCTGCAATGACTTGCAAGTGCGACAAGCATAAAAATGACCCGCTTAATTGGTAAAACATCTCTAGACGCTATGATGGCCGGAAACAAACCGTTACATAAAAGCCCTCATTCTTAGTCCAAGGACGTTCTCTTCTAAGATATTGGCCGCCGTTGTGCCACTTACCGGCTTAGACGCCGTGTCATCAAGCCTAGTTAGCCCATGCTCAACTATTTTATGGACGGGCCACTCCGCGTATTGGTTGGGGAAGAGCCAGGTGTGGTGCCACTCGACACCCAGCTGCTGCCAAATCGAGTTCTTACACGCTTATGTTTGTCTTTGCAAGAAAACTAAACTGTTGCAGTCCCTCTTTTTCGGAGTAAGGTAAGTCGAATGTTTCCACAGGCAGTGTGTTCTGCTGATGTCTTTTGGTCCGGTGTGTATTGTGACACAAACATTACGTTTGCAATAGGTCGTATGTCGTCATATGTGCACTGCTCAACCCCTGGCATATCAGGCATTCATGTTGAGATTGAAGAGGTCTTTGGTGTCATATACGGAATAAGTAGTCTCAACATTTATTCAACATTGGGCTGTACAGTTAGCAGCTCAATCATGGTAATCTGGACTGGACTATTCCTGCCCCTAGGCACTGCGGGTCACTATGGGTGCCTACTTCCAACTTTCACTTTGTATCAAAACTACTCGACTGGTATTAATGGCTTTATACTGACTTGATCCGCATGTAATTTGTGAAATGGTAGTGTCCACTCAAACGTCCTTTTTGGGGGATTGGCACCAAGCTCCAGAGAGTCTAATGTATCAGCACTGTGGACTATTGCGAGGACATGGCTACCGAAGCACATTGAATTGTTCCATTTTCGCAGTTAGGGAAGGAATTGATGATTTCATGCAATAACCGCCATCCACATCTCGTTTATGTGTACTCTTTCTGTTGAGTGTAATAAAACCTCAATATATGCAGCAAAATCAACGTTTGTATAGATATCTGTTCACACCAAGATGTCAGTAGCTGCAAGCAGGAGCCCATTGTCCAAGCCAACTTTATCATATCACTGTTGAATATAAGCCGGGACTGAAATGGCGAATTGAAGAAACCCAGAATCATGTTGTTATTGAAATTTAGTCGTTAAACAATCAACTCTATGACAAATGAGTCAGCGCAAATCATTGATCTCACACGCGAGACCGAGTTCAATATGATTGTTTGCCTAGTATTAACGAATGCATTTCACAATTGTGAGAAAATGTACACCATGTGTGGAGTGTCTCATGAATAACTAACCTGTTTGATGGTACAGCGACATGCCTAGTCTGAAAAAAAAACACCAATTCGAAGCGACAGCAATTAATTTGCCTGAAAAGACATTTATCCTCACGCATTTCCGCCAGCTGTTAGATTTGCAAGCACTGTGTGAACAAGGCCATTTTGCGTATACTCCATTAGACTGATCGTGTATCGACGTTTGCTACCGCCGCCTCGTCACCGAGTCGCCATGTCGATAGACCCATTGGTTTGTGACAAAACAATCAGTGTCGTGTATCCTCTGATCAATCAAATGTATTGTCCTTGTATATTACCAAGCCATGTCTATGACATCGATAATGCCATGTTCTATAATTTATACCGAACTATGGTGGGCAGAATGTTTACTGTAGATGTTGACATCCAGAGGGTTATCATTATTGGTGAAGCACATATGAACTGGTTGTATTAAAATTAGCCGATCTTGTTGTTAATAGGTACAGAGATAATAGCTACTTTTACTATGGTTGCGGTAGATGTATCATATCAAATGAGTGCTTTGAAACAAATAGGTGCGGGGATTAAAAATTAAATAAGATCATTGGCAATGTTGACGTTCAATGATTATTAAAGGTTTTGTTGAACGAGACCGTGGCGCATATTGACACAGTTAATACATCTTCTATTTGACTATGGACTGGTCCTTGCAAATAAATAGCTGGCGGAAAGCATAGCTTTGCGATGAGCGATAGGGAGGGGTTCGGGGTAGGGTTCGATACAAACACTTATATGCAGTGATTGTCTCTTAGCCACGGATTATCGCCAGAAGATACCAAATATGTGTCAAAAAGTGGGAGGGGGGAGTGGTAGTAGGGGTTGGGGTAAGGGTGTGGGAAAACGCAGTTGGTATATACAAAGCCCTTGCACACGATCTGCTGAGAATGTTGAAAGCCATAGAGCTTTGAATAGAAGTAGTCGTGATATATCGGGGGTATCCGTGCCTGTGCCCCTCTTTATGTGGTGATAGCCGACACGAACCATCTTTGCAATCGTTCTTAGTTTTTATGTCATTCTGCTTAGTATAGTATATACTTGATTTTTGGAAATTCGATAGTTTGAACGCCATTTGCGGACATAGGACATAAAGGCTAGCTGCAATGATCTAAAATGTTACCTTTGCCACGACATTATGCTTGATAGATTGCGCAGAAATCATATGTATGTCTTCCAACTACATATGCTTTCTTACAAGTAAAAACGTATGGTCGGACACAGCATCGCATATTCAACTTCTCGTACTACATTCGTTTTCAATAATGTTTCCCCTCCGCTATATTTTTACGCCAGCAGCAACAACATGTGAATGTTCGCGCACACAATGTAACCAGCGAGGTTTAGTGCTTCCTTGCGACGGAAGTATGGGCATTATACATATCGGCACTGTGCAAACTCTCCAAATCATTTCACTTACCAATTGAATTATTTTCCTGTTGCGCATGTATTGCAATAAACGTTCGCACAAAAAATAGAGGACTCTGTGACCTGGTCATATCCATGGTTGACGCATTATGATTTCATCTATTTCATGAAAGCAATGATGATGCGCAAACAACATATTTTAGTTAAAAGCACACACTGATAATGGCATTTTGTTATGTTGGCATAAACCTCGGCCACGATGTCAATATCCACGTCACTGTTTACTAATCTTGTGATGTGTCGTTCTTCTTGGGAACGTTGATTGGTATATTGCTTTGTGCAAACGAAGAGGCACAATAATGGCTGCAATACCATAGTTATGTTAACATTTGTACACCTTTTCCGAATACATTCATTGACATTGATTGAAATACAAGCAGGCGGTATGTGCTTTTTAGCGAACATTGGGTAATAGGTGATACAATGCTAGATTTGAAAACACTACAAAAGGACATGAACACATTCAATGATCCAACAAAGTAAATTCCTTTTTTACGGATCGTTCCATGAATATTTTGCTGCGGCAAGTTCCAATATTTAACAATCTCTTGGTTATCAGGCTGTAACTGGCCTTCAGTTCGATTTGCATCTCCGATTATCCGTATAGTTGATAACTTTCATGATGATGAAGAGTGTAATATGTAGGTAATAGCGAGATATCACGCTAGCTCGAGCGGTTAAGTTTCAAAGTCCTCTCGACTCTAGGAGCTCAAACAAACATTGCCCGCCTTGAAAAAAATGTTCGTCTTTTATGACACGCAAAATTCTACAGACGAACGTGACAAGCCATGTTCACTAAGGGGACATAATCTCTCTATACATGGAACAACTTGAAGACCTTTTCTTTAATTATACATTGACGCAGTCGCAGTAAAGGAATATGTCATGTGCATCTGATAGGCAAGTGTCATATTTCGCGGTTTTATTCTGTCTGTGCGCGTCAGAGGACGCAGACATAAAGGGGACATAATATCTATATACATGGAACAACTGGAAGACCTTTTCTTTAATTATACTTTGACGCAGTCTCAGTAAAGGAATATGTCATGTGCACCTGATGGGCAAGTGTCATTTTTCAGGTTTATTTTCTGTCTGTGCGCGACAGAGGACGCAGACATAAAGGATTTGGGATCTGTTTCTGTTTTTCGCTGTTGTTCCAATAGCCTTGTGTTTATTTGTTTTCATCTGCATACGTTCTCCTTTGTGCTCCATTTAACCCAACCGGCGTCTACCCGGTCAGGAAAAGTTGGCATCTATTCGATTTTCTCAACCTTTGGATATAACTGTGTTCAGTTGAAGCCCAACATACAGGTCAGATACAACTGCGCTAGGAAATCATCTTTGCTAAGTAGGTCATGCATAATTATGGCTAGGCACGGTTTTTTGATATATCTCGTCAGTAAATAATATGCGCTTAACTTGTTCGTATGCGTAACCAGGTAAAGAGCTTTAGACTTTGCTCGGCTGATTGCAAATTATTGCACCCTGTAAAATTGATTGCTCGGTACAATATAGCTCGGTAGAAATATAATCAACCTGTCATTAGACAATGACATTCAACTGCGTGTCTTCGACATCCTCATGGTCATGTTAAACAATGAGGAATACCTGGTTCTCTCCGTGTGAACCATTGGTCGTGGCAAAGCTGCTACGCAAAACGTAGTTGAGTCACTTCATGACGGCAGCCAATCCCGATTTATTCATATCGATCCAACTAGCAATTGCTTTGACACAAGTTGCCATACAATTAGTAAAAGTTTATTGACAGGTGAGAGTTCAATATACATAGCTACTACATTACAATTTTCGGTGGTGTCTCGATTCTTAAGCTGTATTCATAGTTGCAATGCAATTTTTTTTTCAAAATATAGGCATTCACAACCGAATAATCAGCAGTATACAACAACCAGATACACGTATGTTTTTGCTTAAACATCAATGACGTAGCGTACTACTATGTTAGAGATATCTAACATCAAACGCCACTTTTATCATGGCTCAAAAGGCTCTTCCACCACTTAGACTTGTGATTGTATCTGAAGTTGTATCTTTTCAAATTATGTAACTTAGTCATTACCACGGATACTAGTATGGGCATATCTCAACCTCATGGCGAATTCACGCCGATTGATGTCATGTTCCATGAGATATGCGGCTCATACAAATTAATATAGAAATTTGATCCAAACTGATTTATGCACTTTAAGTTTTGTAGCTACTCTGCGCTGGATAATTCATAACACGAGCAGATACATGCCGTTTTAACAAACACGACAGATTATTTCATCATCAGTCGGTAGAGCATCAAGTATGAATGTTTACCGTGTCAAAATAGTGTTCCTCCTCGGTAGGTTGTCGTCTAATGAGCAGAGCATATTTTGCAGTGTTAACCACATAACACGATATATGAATCGTTTGACGGTGCACTCACGCTCTCGATCATGCAAATTACATGACTGAATTGTACACGGCAACCCTCTTTCGTTCTCTAGCTATGTTGTATTTATTATTTCTTTGGAGCCCAGCAAAGACGGAACACAATAGCTGTGCATAAGAAACTATTTTTTCAATTGTTCTTTTTATTTACCAAGATAGTGTGTCATCTAATCACCACACACCTGTCTTTTCACGTCTTATGGCTCCTTGATATATTTACCATTGTACGCTTGAAGTACTCCTAGTAAATTCTACCATCTCAGATAAAATCCGTCCCATATACAATATTAATGAGCATACCAGATGACGCCAATGGTCGAGTGAGGTACATCAATCACCATATGCGGAAAATATAATTAAATCTTGTAACAGCGACCGATTTTGATAGCGGGCTTAATAGTAGTACCGTAATTATGTGTTCAAATTTTCCCTACTGCTTGCCTTGCATACGGTGGCCGTGAAAGGATTAAAAGACACACTTTAAACTGACAGCATGTGGCGTATTTTAATACACAAGGTTGAAAACGCCCACTTTGCATCAAGCGGTTGGATTATTTCAACATTTTGAGAGTCTTTGTTGTGATAATTTTTGTTGTTGGTACTTTTCCCAGGGCCGTATGTGACTTAATGTACAAACTGTCATGCCCCCCTTGCCTGGATCAGCCAGGTAGCACTGATGACTGCCTGGGTGAAAGTACAATTGAAGGCACTATCTTTCGAAGCTTCACGGTACCGTCACGACACTGTTCTCAAGGTAACTGATATGCTCCTCGTTCTATAGACTTGTATATACCCCTGGTTTAAGCAAATATATTTGCCTCCACATCGTGCAAGGTACTATCACAGTGGAAAGCTGATACAATTGTCAGCTATTCTAACTGTGGTGTATTGGCGGATTTGTGTTCCTGAATGATGCGTTAGTTGTTCGAGATGACAAACATATAACTGGAAACAAAAACGAAGTTATTAGAAGCCATCATGATAACTGAAGCCCTCAGTATTCGTTCATTTTGCCATGCCTTGACATGTCTCTTTTATATCAAAGACCACAGTCTCATCAGATTAAAGACAAGGCGCAATTTAGCCGTTTAGTTTGCTGGGTTTATTCATCATGGTACAAGCACGATATGTTCGAGCGAGGTTACAACTGGTCCCATACCTTAATGGATTGATGTCGAAACGAAATCGCTTTTAAACCACTCGTGATGAGGATGTTAAAATACACATCTGTCGCCATGTTAGCTCTCGACCTGATTTCACATGCGGAGGTAACATTTTGCCATTTTCACCCGTGTTCAGAGGAATCGATATTCATGTAAACAGAACAACTATCCAGGGAGGACACCAACAGTTGAATGAGTAGGCGACACAGAGTTGTCGCTCTAGTCAATGACCGAGTAGCTAATGGATAGAAGTGACAACAGACTAATCTTAAAACCCGCCGTCTGTCCATTTCTTCAGCATGTGAATTGCGATTAGCAACCTACGCTAAACTTAGCCAAACATTGGGGAACGATGGATTCAAACAAACGCACAATGACTAGATGTGTACTAGACGTCTTACATATGATGACCTTCCCTAAGCTAAATACTGGCAAAATACTTAAATCACCCAAATATCTGAATGAAGAAACATTTGAATTGGCGTTTTAAGCCTGTTTCTATTTTTGGATGGGTTACCTTTCCATTCTCCACTTCATTACTGGACCTGTGCCTCTTCTTTCCTTTACCCTGCAATTATGAGCACTCGTCGTATCTGTTGCGTTTATTTTCAGAACATCTTTGCTAGTACGATAAGTATTGCCACAATTCGTCACTCATTTGCGCAAACCAATTTTCATATTCAGCGTTTATTTGTAGGAGTTTACGAAATAAGGTTCACCCAATGATCATAGACACAATCATAAGATCCAGAGGACAATCATAAGATCCAGAGCAGAGAAAGAAGGCCGGTATAATTCCAGTTTAGAAAACCAATATGTTAGCCTGTATATTAGTGGTAATGTGCTTGGCTAGGACTAATTCCAGGAGCTATTGTACACACACACACTCACACACACACACACACACACACACACACACACACACACACACACACACACACACACACACACACACACACACACACACACACACACACACACACTCACACACACACACACACACACACACACACACACACACACACACACACACACACACACACACACACACACACACACACACACACACACACACACACACACACACACACACACACACACACACACACACACACACACACACACACACACACACACACACACACACACACACACACACACACACACACACACACACCACAGTGGAACCCTATTCTAAACATTGGGCAAGGCAGCAGTACACATAGACATCTGAACTTGACCAGGCACGTCGATGATTAATTACGTGTTTAGCAGCCCAACTCAACTCCCGCGAGGTTGTATCTTACGAAATGCCACACACTACTCTATGGAGGGTTGCTGCATCCGTGAATCAACGCTGAATAACCATGAAACCCGAACGAGGAAAATGTTGACACCGACCTTGTATTACCGATAACCTGATCTGAAACATTCGTGCTAGATGCGCTGGAACGAGCGACACGTAAGTTTTACGGGAATGGACATAGCACAAACATTCAGCACACCACCCAGAATAGTTCGGTGCTCAATGATTGATGAACGTTGGTAAATTACAATAAACAGTCGCAACGTACGATATCAATAATATTAAGAGCAAGAATTTTGAGTAACAATATTATTTCTTGAAAAGCTATTATGAAGCCAATGTGAATGCGAATGATTATATAAATGAGTTAGTCGTCGTATATAGATGTTAGTTATTTGAGTTCTGCAAGAAGTAAAGTCTCAAACTTCAGGTAAAACATGATTCACGATTTTACAATATTAACGCAAATGGCATCTTAGTGGGCTAAACTATTACTTACGGGGTTAGCTACCATAATTATAATGCAGAAGACTGATGATAGGCATTAATAAATAATATACAATCAACTCTGTAGACACTTCCTCCAGTGTACAAATCCTTTTGCGCCGCTCATCTAATCACTACTTCGTCAAATTAGCTGCTTAACGGACAACAATAGTCTTTGATTGATGGTATTTTAGGTGTTAAGTAAAACAGAGAGGCATTGCTGGAGGAGCCCGTCAAATGTAACAGCAACATCATAGATCATATAATGCCTTGGCTTCGTCCTGATCAGATAAATATATGATATCGATCCGGGCCCGTACTAAAGTCGGCAAAGGAGCGCCCTGGCTTGTTGGTTGCAGCATTCTTGCCTGGTGGCCGTAAGTTAGCGTACACATTGCTTTTTAATAACATGAGACATTAATTCCACGTTTATATTTTCATCAGTGTTCAATAGTAGCATGAAATCATCGGTAATCAATTGTTTGTTTTATCTTCACTTGCGATCTTAATGTCAATTAATATAACATGAATAATATGTGCTGGAAACCCGTGGGCGTCTTTTAAAGTTCAGTACTCGACTATGGGTCAGTATGAGGCATTGCCAAATATACCTATAGAGAGCCATTACGATTGATTGCGGTGTGAACCTTGATATTATTCCTAATACATTATTGATGCATATTGGCAGCTTAAAACTGACAATGTGTATATCTCAATGTTCTAAGGATTGTCCGATCGTGGAACTTCGAAGCATTGTCATTCACAAAACAGGTAAAGCTACTAATCAATGAGACCGATAATAAGTAACTTAGTTACACCTCTACGCTCCTAGGCAACAAATGCCAGGGCATTGTCCCAAACAATCAGCGACCAATATCAACTGTCGTCGTGCGTAATCTTTTAAGCAAGTCCTAACCTACGCAAGGGGAATTTTCAACTTATAACCAACAAGGCAAGTAAATACGGTCATAATTCTATCTAACAAACTTATCCATATCGATTAGCCAATACAAACACGAATTACGCTTATCACGCACTAAGGTTAACCACGTAAACGATTCCTTCCATCCAGTTAGCAAGAAATAGGTCAATGCAATAGCTGTTACATGACTGATAATGTTTTTACTAAGACAATTATCTGTAAATTTGTGTGAATGCGCATTTCTTTTCAGTGCTGCACAGACTCCGCGGAAGAATGAGTTTATGCCTTGATGTAGCCACATTTGTAATGTCTACTAAACCGTATTTGGAACAGTACGAAATATTTACTATGACCAAGTGCCTATCGTGTATATTCACAGCTAAGCGAGCAAAAGTTCACCTTGAGTGGCATACGCCGATTATTGATACACTACAGTCTTCTTTTCGATATTGTTTGCTGCTGCAATAAACTGACATTCAGCAGGCGACTGTGTTCCCCTGCTTTTTACCAGAACATCCGCATTGCCGGTGTTATATTGGCGATTATGCTCGGCATTTTATCGTCACTTATTTTTATATTTATCCGAGTTTCGATCTGCAACGTTGTCACATATGACGTTTGAGCAGTGCATTGTTTTGACACTATTTGACCTATTACAAACCTACTGTTCAAATCACAATGTTGACAATCGACATAAGAATACTGGTATAAATCCACCAAGAGAGGCAACTACATTTGGCCAATTCATTAAGGACAAGCGAAACCGAATGTCTCGTTCGGTTGGTAAATTAATAAAACGAACAACAATCTGAAAATCTTTTATATTCGTGCAACAAGCATACAGTGTAATATTGGATAAAGTATATATCTGTTGCGTTGCTATGATCGTATACTGTTTGAATTGCGGTGCTACGAACATTTGGTACGATGTTAAAATTTGTTTTCGCTAGGTGAGTGTATAGCCGCACAGTAAAAGTGTAAATCATCCGACTAGATACATCCGTATGACAGCTAGCTATTGCGTATATGTATTCATCAATCCGCATAAAATCATAAAGCAGATCTGAGCGCTGAACATGGTTTTAAGAATCAACAAATGAAGCAATTAAAGTTTAGTCATCATGTTACTTCAATTATGCATATAAATGCTTTAACTGAATACTTCACATGAAGTTTTATTAATCATTTGCACCGGCTCCTGTATTTAATAATATTTCTATGCACTAATGTTCATACAACATGTCGTACACGTATGGAGAATCGCAAAGAAATTATATTCAGTTGCTAACTGTCGTAAACAAGTAGTAAAGTTGTTCACGCGTCTTGGACAGATAAAGTAGTGGTTGCACAATATGCTAGGTAGAGGCATTTACCTCATGTATAAAACGAGATTCTGTGTGCCTGTGGTTTTGACGTTAGTATGATATATCGCAAATTAAACACTTATGTGGAGCTATTCTTTTTTGTTTTTGTGGTGTTCAGATTGAGGAGCTACAGTCGACGCACATAAACCCCAAACTACGTTTCATAGGTACGCAGGCGCAATAAAGAGCAGTAATACGACAAAGGTAACTTACATGGAGACAATCGTTTCTAGACTAATATTAATTAATGCATTGAACAATTGGGCCAACATGCACACCATGTGTTGCGCGTCTCGTTTTTTAACAATCCGAATTTCACACCCAATGCAGAGGTATATCATTGGGAAGGGGCGGGCCTAGACCAGAAATGATATGATTTGCAGCAACAATAACCTCACACATATTAGCGAGCAGTTCGGTTTCCATCCTCTGTGTTATTTTAAGGCAGATATTCAATGTGCATGAGTAGTGTATCGATATCTTTAATCTGCCAACACTTGACACGGTCGCCATGCCGCCAGAACAATATAGCTCAGAAACAAACCACAGTGCCATGCATCCCCTTATCGTTTATTTGCCTTTTACATGTATATAACCTATTGGCGTCTGTGACTTTGATGGAGCTATGTGTAATGATACGTAGTGGAATGTAACGCGTGAAGCTTTACCGCATATGTTGACTCCAAAGAGTTGCATTAGAATTAGCAAATGTTGTTGGTGAGAGAAACAGAGATAATAGCTACCATTTCTTGTTTGCGGTGGATAACTCATGATGATTGAGTGCTTTTAAACCAATCAGTTGGGAGGCAAACACAAATGACTGATGTACGCCGAGATAATTGTACTTCATAAGTGTCAAGTTCTGTTTCACAGCACCTGATTGCATAAATGATCGGTAACATAAAAACAATCCCTCCGACGTTTTTTCCGGATTGCCCATAGTGGTTTAACGTAAATACCGACTTAATAATATCATATTGAAGCGCCCCTGATAAATATGTCCCCTACCAAACTCTACAACATCCACCGGATGCATAAAACTGTCAGAACCTCAGATCATGCTCTGTTTGTTGTACTCTCATATTTGGTATGTTATGTAATGCATATTAATCGCTTAGTTTGAGCGAGGACTTATTCATCTATAAATATGTAATAAATATGGATAAGTTTCATACGCTATTATTGATCGATAGAACATAATTGTTATTGTTTATTCCAAAACCATTGACTTCCGTCAAGGATCGGGTAAATGTATATATATGTATGTGTTGGTAGGTGTTGTGTGACGGGAAGAGTGGTAGGGGATGCAACACGGCCGACACTGGTTCTGTTGTCATTGCAATTTCATGACGTAGACGGTCTGCATTGTATAGCAGTTTGTATTGTTTGTGTACCTATCATTTGGAAATATAATCTAAACATCGTATTTGCAAACATTTTGGGAGATGTTCGACCAGTTATTTTCAATTAATTAAATAATATCAAGCTAAACGGAGCATATTTCATCAATGTACTTTCTGTAATGAATACTGTCCAATATCTACCATGCAAAATCAAAGTGTTCATTTATTCAATAATGTGAATTTAATGGTTGCTTCTGCTTACAGGGATAGCAATACTGATACCTTTGATGCATGGCAGAGTTTAAATCTGAAAAGCTTACAAACGAAACGTTATCAAACACAGTCCATACCGAGGCTACTCCCCCTTTGCATGATCCCATTGCAAAACAAGCCAAACCATATCATGATCAGGCAATGCACTGCTGATAATGTGGTGGTACTCATCCTATGTTGAGAAGCCCGTGTCGGTGGGATTCGTCAAACAATGCAGGAACACCGTGATACCATTGCGCATCTCAACACCAAGGTGCATTCGTCTTCTTTTTTATTACAATTGGGGGAAATCGGGTGTATGGTGACGACTGTGGTTTTCATGATAAAACATGACAGCGTTAACTTCTAGCATACAAATTGCAACTTTGTATAAACTCATATTTAGCAGTACACTGATAAATAAATGATGAATGTACGGATAATGGTATATTATAAAACCATTTAGTCTCTGCGCTGTATTCCAATTGAACCAACAATAAAGAATGTTAACGCGCACGATGAATGCAGCGTACATATCTGACTACTCATAGGAGTATTTCACGTACTTTACGTGCGAATTAATTCGACATACCGTAAACATACGAACACTCAAAATATTAACAACATGAAAACGGAATTATCCGACAGTTAAGCATACATGGGCATAACGTAGGGACAATAAAAAAGCTAATTGATATATGTACGGACATATGAATACTTATCTTTATTGTCGACGCATGATACATTAATCTACGTCTTAAATGCAACCCATGGTAGTGTGGTACAAGAGTGTATAGTGACTTTAAGAGGGCTAAATTCGAGTGGCTATGCCATGATCGCTTCCCTAAATATAATACACTGCAATCGTAAGGTGGCGATATCGTGACACAAACAAAAACACATAGTAAGGCGGGGTTGACGTCACTGCCATTGATGAAAATTATACTACTTCAAAGTCGTCAGAAGGTATTGGATTTGTATGTATTCCAGTATTGCGCTGTGGCCAACTAAATAGTGAGCATACCTACTTATCAACAGTCCAGATAAGCCGATAATGATATGAAAGACAAAACAAAACCATCTATATGAACAAGTAAATGGTGATTCAATGTTGTCTTGTTCACTGTTAACGTTTCGTTAAAGCAGGTATAACTGACCATCAATATGTATGTGTTACGTGGATGCTACGAGTAAATATGAAATTAAAAAATGCCAAGCAGTAGCAAATGTTACGTAATGAAAAAGATGAGCACGTTCAACATGTATAGAAGATAAGCACATGCTTATTATGTACACACTGTTTTGGTAAATAGCTAATCAGGTATTATATAATTTCCATTACAAAAAGAACAGTGATATCATATTCTCCGTTTAACATCAGGCTCATTATTGTATAAAAACAATCCTGACCAATATTCTCTTAAATGTTTGCAAATAAGATTTCAAATTATATCTATAACATAATATATAAACTATACAAAACTAGCTTAAGTCTGACATTGCCATATTACTACTATGAAAATAGAACCATGCGACATATCACGATTTATTCTATTCATAACACATGACCTTCTACATAATTAGCAGATCGTTTGAAACCCCTTTGTCCATATCCATTGTTCTTGCCGTGTCACAACCACGCTCTACTACCCCAAAGCTCCTACCTCATACGCAAACCATCCCCAAAAACAGTTTTGGTAAATTTGTCACGTCCTTGAATGAAAGTCAGTGATTTTGGAATAACTAGTAGCAATTATTCGAGGAATAAATAATGTCGTATCAACCGTATCCTTATCTACGAAGAAACAATAGTACGACATTTTGATAGGTATATATGCCTACATAAACTAGGCGATTCATCTGCATTTCTAGAAACCATGACATCTAGGTGTTAACCTAGCCGGAAAGCGTGACCGAACTTCGTTTATGGCGCTTTTATAATTTAAAATTGTAAAAGCTGCAATGTGGCCCAAATCCATACATAAAGTCCCTAACACTACATGAGTTTACTTACTTGGCATGAGCCACTTTGCCCTAAGTGTAAAGCGTATCTGTAATCCCGTGTTACTCCTCTTTTTAACAGGGGCTTGACGTGGCACAAGCGTAATTAAAATATCATCCCGTATATATGTCGCGGAAGTGGCAGCCGGACAGGCTCGAATAGATGATTCCGACTGTTGCGGCGCTTTATCAAAAGTATGCAACCGGCGCATCACATTCCCGGATAAATTGTCAAGCACATATTGTAGGTCCACACTAAATGCCTATTTAGCGCCTGGTTGTGTAAAATGGGAGCGAATCACGGAAGCAATGCATCCAATCAGCATTTATTGTGCATCCTAACATGTCGTATGAATAATCCATAAACATGTCCTAACGTAAATTATTCAGATGCATTCAAGAACTTTAAGTTAGTTTAAAGTATCAAGACAAGAGACACGGCTGGTTCATGTTCAGTCTATTTGCATATTGTTCAAGACAAACCTTATAATGCTGATTCGATCACTATTTGATTTGTTTTAAATAGGCAATGCATGTAAGTAACATATCAATGCTAAAATCAATAGTTCGCAAGTAGACATACTCAGTGTTATTTCACACCTGCTCGTGCCGTTTCCCAGAACATTTTCTCGACCTGCAAAGTTACACTGATAAGGCGACCTGATTGATAACAATAGCCATTACACGAGTAGTTTCGGTGCGCAAGTTTACTAGGTCAACCCAATTACATATGGCGAAAAGTACCAAAATATTCGCATTAATTCAATCTGGTGATTAGCAAACTCGTTTAAATGTGAGTATTCTACGCAGAATCGCGATGAAACTGGGTTCCTCGACATTTATGAAACCGCTTAAGGACCCTTTGTCGCTGAAACATATTCCTAAGTATATCAGTGTTGTTAACGGCCCATGGAGAGCAAGTCAAGGTATATTCGGCGAACATGGGTCGAGTTAGAAAATTGCAAATACGCAGAAAAAGAAATACAAAATAAATTAAAGGATATGAAACATGGTGATTGCTTCACGCACAATGTCACAAATGACATGCAATACATGAGAATCATTACTGCCATCAGTAAATCTAGAATGAAACCGTGAAAAAGTACATGATAGCTCATAATACATGGACGGCAACAGTTGTATTGGGTAATTATTCATACAACTTGCCTATATGTTGACGACAATAAAAGTGATATTTTCTGTTGCCACGGCTAAATGAATCTCTTGACCTTCTATTTCTCGTTCGTTGGGACCGGTGGCGATGAATGGCGATGATTATAATGCAAAGACAACACTCATTTAGTACCTATGCCCACTTAGCAGAAGGTATTTTTGCATCCCTGGTTGTGAGCCTCGGCCACTGTGACGGATGTCCATCGTGATTCTATTGAATCCCTAAGACAGGACGCTACGAGGATGGGGTTAGTTATATATAAGAATAGGTTTTCTCGAACAACAGACACATCTTCGAGCAGCAAATGCATTTTTGTTGAGTTTTGTGCACCTAGGAATGTCTCGTGTAAATGCCGATTCAAACATTTTGTATCTTTTACAGACTAAATTACAGTTAGATGTATGTAAATAGTCAGTCAACGCATATGCCACGTTCAAATGGGTTCGAATGAATTCAGGATCTGAAGACCGTTCAACTCAGTATGACAATAATTGCTGCCTGTTGATGTTCTCATACTATGTCATAGTTATTGATGGTAATGCAAATATTAGCTTGCTGAAATAGCTTCATAATGTACACCACATTTATATTCCGATAAAAGAGTGGAAAACATCAAGCGTCTCTTGCAGTTTCTTCATTAAATGGATTATATTTTGGCATTTTCACACCCACTCTCTAAAGCAATATATATCGTCGATACAACTTATCATTTTGCGCTGGATGCCATGCTACCCACCAACGCGAGCGATCCATGCTCATACGGAATTAATTCAATTGAGGTATGTCACGGCCGTGTCAGTCACTTCTGTCCTTTCCGCCCGCATACTTCAGCCATACAAAAAAGAAGATAATGATGGATAAAATCGTATTGACAACCGGCGGACACTGCATCTCGCTCCATCAAAATAGAAAATAATGAAATATATATTCGTATATCCGAATGATTGGATCGCTGTGAGACGAAATGAAACAGAGGCAATATTTTCTATATTTCGTCACGTGCCCAATAGTAGATGTATAATAAAGTATATGAAAAAAACGAATACAATTTGAATTGTCTGGTTATAATTTGATCATGAAGATGCTGCTGATAATGATGAAGGCTTTCAATTAAATCTGTCACATTGGATGAACACGGTGTGGATGTATTTTGTAACCGGGACAGCTTAAGAGGGCTGTTTTGCTGCGTACAACCTTCAAGTAAACTCATTATTACATAAGCTCGTGACGCCACATCATAAGTATTTTGGTGTGGCCTTTTGATCAAGCGTTTTAAGCGCTTCTTGCTTTGAGACATATACATCCGTTGCAACAGTTAAACCCAACATATAAGCTGTGTTCAGGATACGCATAAATGCGCTTGACGCTTCGGAATAAATGCCTATCAACAAACGTGAAAATCGAGCATTCTTTGATATTTAGACTGTCTACAAGATGCATGACAGTGAACCAATACAGTCCCATTTATATATATGCTTTTGACCATCACCTACTCTCATTTAATTGGCATGGAGATTTTTTGTGCATTTACCAGAATACGTCTGTGTGAAACAAGTATACACACAGCACTGATCAAATACAACCCATGTACAGCTATTATGCGATTGTTTTTGTCGCGAATGCCCCTATAAGTTGAATCATGTGATCATTATGTACGATTGGCAGCGTTTTTCAATATAATGAAATGTTGAAGATGGATGAATAATGAGAAAAAAAAGAGTTCTCGGTAATAAAAGGTTAAAATCAATCAAATATCTTAATACTTCAAATATACCTATTCAACAGTCATGTTTTATCATTATTTCTACCATTTGGGTCATAGTATATATGGTTAAAGAGGAAGATATTGACGTTTTCGTGTTATGTCAATGTATGGTTAGTTGTTAAAATTTGATTATGCTATAATATTCAAAATTCAATGAAATCTTTCGTGAAAGGTAATTTTTGTACGTAACTAAGACTAGACAATAAAATTGAAATGGTCAAACTAATATATTTTCAAACATTTTTAACGAGAATGTAATTTGACTTTATGTGGACATAGCAGTATATACTTTCGTTGACCCAAGTCTACGAAAGTTGGGCGGTTTGTTTACCAAAGGTCACGATCGTGCTAATATATATATATATATATATATATATATATATATATATATATATATATATATATATATATATATATATATATATATATATATATATATATATATATCTATATATATATATATAGAGTATATATATATAGAGATATATCTATAGAGATATATATATATATATACTATCTATATATATCTATTTTTATATATATATCTATCTCTATATATAATCTCTATATATCTCTCTCTCTCTATAGATCTTCTCTAATAGATAGATATCTCTCTCTATCTCTCTCTCTCTCTCTATATCTCTATCTATATATATATATATATATATATCTATATATATATCTATATATATATATATAAAGGTTTTTGCAATTCACTATTAACGGTAAAAAATTTTCCCCTCTCTGTCATTATTTGGTACATATTACAATCAGCCCTCCGAGATTATATATAGACACGTGCACATCTATGACGCTATCAAAAATATATACATATATTTATATATATACATAAATATATATATATATATATATATATATATATATATATATATATATATATATATATATATATATACATATGTATATATTTCCTGTGTAACTTTTTCTGTGCTACCTGATGCTCCCGTAATATACATATATATATATATATATATAGATATATATGTATATATATGTATATTATAAAATATATATATATATATATATATATATATATATATATATATATATTATAGATATGTATTTCTATATTGTATATATATATATATATATATATATATATATATATATTTTTAATTATACATATATATTTATAAATATATATATACATATTAATATATATATATATACACATATAATCTATATATATATATGTGCATATATCTATACATATATATGCATATATGTGTGTGTATATATATATATATACATATACATATACATATACATATATGCATATAAATATGCATATATATATATATATATGTATAGATATATATGCATATATAAAAGCATATATAAATATATATTTATATATATATATATATATATATATATATATATATATATATATATCTCTATATATATATATATATATATATATATATATATACATATATGTATATATTTAAATATATATTTATATGTTTATATTTTTCTGCATATATACATATATTTATTGAAAAAGTGAGACATTACTTTCCCTGGCAACCCTTAGAAAGTTAGATCATGTAATGGCGCTTCTTCCTACCCGACTCCATATACTGGCGACTCTTACCTCAGTTATTGCTTAGCATCGGACGAAAAATTCTATACTAATAAAAACGTCGGAATAAAAACAATTTTCTATCGCACAACCGAACTGTTGTTGCTGAAAATTTGATGTTCAAAGTAATATGATTAAAGGGCCCTTCCACAACCACAGCTCCGTGAGTCATGTTACAATACTGTGCAATGTGGTACCTAGCTAGAATATTGTTTCCATGTGAAGACCTCTGAAAATTAATATTCCATCAGAAATGTAAACACTGTCCTTACCGAAATCTCCTCGTCGATGCCCACGCGGCAAAACAAACATCTCCAGATCGTAATAAAGCTGTTCGCTGTAGATTATGTGACTGTACTCATCCCATGACGAGTACGTCAAAGTTAGCAGTTGCAGAAAACCCGGAAACCATTACGCATCTTATTGCCAAGGAACATGCATCTTCTATACAATGTTATATATCGCATTATATTCTACTTAGGCTTGCCTCAGCGATATACCAATGTTCTGAGTGCCAAAATCAGACACACCACACCACAACGGTGCTTGAATGTAATGCAGCACTTGGTTATTTGCTCGCAAGTGGACTTTAATTTTACTTATTCTGTTTTCAAATGTACCATTTCCCAGAATAATAATTCGACAAATACAAATAAACTTATATGGCAAACTGATTGATAACAGTATTCATTGCTCACGCTTCAATCGCTTCAATATGGGATACGCAAAATCAGTGACCGAAATAATGGATAAAGTTGACATCTAAGGAAAAGCTGACGGACCCATTTTCGCTGAAACAGAGAACTAAAAATATCGTTGCTAGTTAACGGTTCATGCAGAGCAACGCATGGCATATTCGACGAACATGGACTGAATCGAATTTGCCCATGCGCAGTATAACAAAACACAGAATGAAAGTAAAAGAAGTGCATCCAACCAGCGATATCACAAATAGCTTTCATTACTTTACAAACAAAATTGCCACAAGCAAATCTTGACGAGTGAGTGTGAAAAAAAAAATGTTAGGCCGGCAACCGTTTTATCTGATTAGTTTTCTCATACGTATGCTGCTGCCAGGGCTGAATGGATCTCGTGACCTTTTATTTTATCAAAAATATGACGGATCGGCAGTGATGGATAGATAAGATTATGATGCAAGTACAGCACTCATTTAGTGTATATATGAAAGTAGACGAAAGTTGATTTGCATCCCTGGTTGGGAGCCTCGGCTACTGTGACGGACGTCCCCTTGTGATTTCTCTAAGCCAGGACGCTACTTTGGTTTTATTTAACGATGGGTTTTCTCGGACAATAGCCACACCTGCTACATGTGAGCACTTAATGCATTTTGGCCGGGTTTTGTGCTCCAAGGAATGTCCTATGTATATAGCCATTCAAGCACTTTTTCTAACCTACACCAATTAAATTGCACTTCACGGTACGGTCAATAGATGAGCATTGTTCAGTCGACGCAGATGGCGCGTCTAAATGGATTCGGCTTTATTCAGGACCTGAAGACCTTTAAATCGGCATTGCAATAATGGCGGCCTATTGAAGTTCAGATACTATATTTTACACTATACTGCACGTTGCACTGTTGACTTAAGTGATTTGTCATTGTGATAGCGCTATAGATACGCACGTGTTCATATATAATCTTGGAGGGCTCATTGTAATATGTTCCAAATAATGACAGAGAGGGGAACCATTTATTACCGTCAATAGCAAATTGCAAAAACCTTTAATCAAATCGTTAATTGATGTCAAACCTGTTCCATATTTTATAACAACTATTCAATAAATAGGACGTAAAGAGTACAACGTTAACATTCTGCTTCCGCTGAGATTCGCAATGATGGAGGACGCAGACGCTGTTGTTGGATTGCATATCGCGATTCAGGGCTTTGGAGATGACGGAGTAAATCATAACTTAAGAGCAGTGGACAAATCGGCTTTGCTTGCTTAGGTAATTTGCGGTCGCTTGTACGATGTCATGGTGATCGTGCGGGTGTTTGTGAATAAAATATACAGCAACAATATTAAGAGATCGTTACGCCCGAAATTAATTTACACGCCATAGAAAAGTACGTAATTTTCTTATTGAACAATACTGATTTTATGTGTCCTAAATATTGCAGCTGCAATGTTTGTTTCGACAACAAAGAGGTACAACAAGTTGGAACTGCAATTCTGTTAAATTGTTTACAAACACATAGCTGAAAGTGGTTGAAGTGTGGTTCAAGTGCAGGCCCTAAGATTTAAGTATGCGAGATATATTCTCTGCATAGTTGCTAGACAAAATTACAACAACGCCGCTCAGGTACAAATGCTGACAAACAAGACTTGCAAATCGAGTGCACTTTAGCATTTAGACCGCCGACAACATGCAAGCCATTGAACCGGTTCGGAACGATTACAAGAAATATAACAATGATGTGAATTTGCCTATTTCATCACAAGTAATGTGCATAATTTATCTAGTTTGACACATATTTTACTTTACAATGTGATGATCAGCATAATGGCCCCCGCTGACGCCTACCATCGTGAATTACATGGATGTGTGATCTACCCACTAGGTAGTATTCAGTATAGTTGTAAGCTTCCGTATTAAATGAATTATCATATAGTGTGGCTGCATGAAACATAAAAGGAGACCAGGCAGTGTATCATACGGCAACAATGCTTGATTATGTTTGTAATTCTTGTGCATGTCCACTGGATATAAATGCTTTTATGGATCACAAACTCCGTTGATATGCTTTGCAGCCTTTTGATGTAATGTGTTTGTTTTAGCCGCGAGTGGCCATGTAAGCAACTTTCTCTACATAAGTTAATCAAAATATTCCCAAGATAAATGGTATTTATTTGCGCATCTACTACACAACCGGAAGAACACTGGATTCAATACTAAAACAATATTCGTGGTGGTGCTTAAACACACATTCTTACTGATCTGTGTTGACATTATGCTAATTGCGGAATAATTTCAACAATCTACACGCAAAATATAACCTTGCGTATGCATTTGCCAAGTGGCCGTACGGTATTTGATTTGCCCCCGAGCACTTTCTGGACTTACCATTTAAACTCAATATCATGCATGAATCTAAACGTCGTATTGCACCATCAACTTGAATGGGGTTTGGAAGCATTAGGGAGATCACCCCTCAGGTGGTTGCGTGTTTCTTACTGGAGTTGTATGAAACTAGGTCATATATACAGTTGTACTACGTCAGAGCCAGCTCGATGGCAAAATGTTGTCGACGCAGTTTTTCAGAAAGACTGAAGATCAAGTGGTGGCATAAATTTGAGAATAGCTGTCAATATAAAACATCAATATTTTCAAAATCCGAATATAAAGTATAATTTTTGCGGTTATTGAATTTCATGTATAAGTATTGCCTCAAGAGGTTGACCTGATAACTGTTACTAAGACATGCACTCAACATCACAAACGACGTCTGTTCATAGGCGCCCAATATAACTGGTGACATACAACACCTTATCTGCTCAAACTCCCGGCTGCTGCAAACCGCAGCAAATCTGACGATGAACGCGTTTCTTAGAATCAATAGGAGCAATCCCTTAGTGTACGCTAACTTAGCGGTACAGATTGGCATCCCAAAATCAATATCCTGCTTAATACTGGCTGTTTGTAAAGGAGGGTCCAATCATTATTGAAGCGGAATTGACATCTATGTAGAGGGAAAGCCACATACATTCAATTAAGACGAAGCAAATTGCCTTGGTTTAAAAAGTAAGTGAGCGTTGTCCATATTCAAAGGTTGAAAATGTTTATAATTTGTATATTTAGGCCATCAATCCCATGACATTTTTGGTTTATCAATGCAGGCATCTGGCGCGAAATCCCGTCATCTGCGACTGTAAAATGCGCAGAAAATGTTTAGTATGCTGAATTTATGTGCATGGTACTATTCGGCATATACTTCGTTCCATAAGACATGGCCATCTTTATCTTATAAATGTTCTACTTGTATTTACTGCGCCACAATAGGCATATATAAAAACTTTCGTGGTTAGATGTGTCATTTGCATAGCATCTATTCAAATGTGACTAAATGAAGTATTTTTGACTTACAAATTCGAATGTTTGAGTTATTGATAGGGTTGGAGTTGGAGCATTTTAGCAAACAGAGTAATATTCAATATGTATATTGGTCGTTAATCTATCCAGTATTTATCCCCAATTACCATGACCATGATTTTACTGAAAACCAACAGATTGCATAGCACTAATCCATGCAAACAATTATGTTTCATAACACTAATATAAAGGTGAATATTTCTACAGAGAGAGGCAATCAACCCGCGCCGAATGTTCAATCAGTACATTTTCACAAGGGGCTGATTTACCATTACGCGCGGTGCCTTAGCATTTGATTAGCACCAGTAATCGCCGCCTCACTGCCGTAATTGAGCAAATTAGATACGTTGCCTATTTGCGCCAATAACAATTCAGCTAATTGTTGTCCCTGCCTTCTTAAGTGGCTCATTTGAAGAGCAATGATGTACAAGATCCATAGCAGTAAGATATAATACAATGTTTGATGCGTAAAAGTGTCGGAAAACTACCATATACTGAAGATAAACATGGCACATTTGGTTTGCATTATAATGTTAGCTGTATCAAACAATGCAAACCTTTGCAAAGCGTCATTTAACATTTCGTTTTATTTCATTGATCATGAGCTGATGCAACTGATGAGAAACCCGACCAAACCTGGTTTGCAATTACTACTACCAAGCATTATAATACTTAACAGCGGAAGTTACGAATGTGCTACCAAACGCAAAGTTGTATAACGCGTGGTATTGCTGTGTTCTCTAGCATAAACATAGATACTTGGCTAAATAGATTATGTTCAATTGCACGATGTTTCTGATATAAAAGGTAGGAATCAATACCAAAGAGTCAGTATCTTAACTGTTTCAATGGGGACTCTATGTTCTGCGTAGCGCTAGATGAAACGAAAATTTTAGGCCTTTTCTGAATAGAAGATCACGAGGCCGATAAATAGTTTGTCTGCAACTTGTACTTCTGTTTATGTCGGCTGTTGCGCTTATCATTTTCTTGGCTTTATTTAGCACTTCTGAGAATAAACATGTTCTACACGAATTGGCCCACAAATCGTGTTTATTCGTTCCTTGTGAGCCGACACGACACGATCCTAGCTTTGTGATTTATGGATATGTATACAATGGTATATACAACACTTATCTTGATTTCATAATTTAAGGCAAACTTTTCATTTCGTTTTTGGATTAAATGATAAACGTAAATGACGCTGTCAATCTTTCGTGCCTTGTCTGAGATCACAGAAATACATGTATGTCTATTATTGACATCACCATTATATATCAGTTAAAGAAATGGTCTTTTGACTAGATGTACATAAATAAACTGTTTATTACCACATTGATTTTGTGCAAATCTGAACTAGCATTCGAGGTTGTTTTTAGCTGGAAAAGTTGCATTAAATCGCTTAGGTGATAAACCTGTATTGTTAACTGTGTTTGCTTCTCATATTATGATATGTTTAACCCATAGAATTAGTTTTTTTCATGACGCCCCCGACGGATAGGACAAACCTTGTTGGTTTAGTGTTCTTAAAGCAGTTAATTATGCTATTGATTGGTTGTTGTATTAGGTGTTGATATTAGGTGTTGATGTTTACTGGGTGCTAACAAGGTCTTTAACCCGGTATTTTACTTTGCACCTGCTTGACAAATTTACCGATAAAATTACTTCACGGGCAAATATTTCTATGTACCTCACCGATGGACCAGAGCAAATCATGCAGTAAATATAAAAGGGTAAATATGATTTTCAAATGTGCGGAAAGGTTTTCTTGTGCTGCTGAACACGTCAACAATCACCGCCGCGTCCGTCAGCCCTACCAAGCCCACAAGGGAAATCTGCCTCTACGCTGTTATTTGATTACACACGCCTTCGGAGGTCCTGTCCCTTAGGGAGAATATGTTTCAGTTAATGAATTAATCTTGTGTTCAGCGTCAATATTCTACACGTCAGCAAATAAGACGTTACATCTTGCATATTGATCCTACAGAAACGCTCACGTTGTTGAACCAAAAGAAAAACGACGGAGTTGATTGCCCTTCAAATCACCAGTGACAGGAAAAGCGATTCGCAATGGGGATCGTGATTTAGACATGGAGCCGATTTATATTTTCCAAGAAAAGATGTTACGGCAATAATATGATGAAACTATATGAATAAACACTTAATCCCCGCTTGCGGATATGTGATAAGGCAACACGATATACAGACAACTGATCTTGATCTTACCATCTTGTCACTTTCTGATGCCGTACTTGTTTGTATTATGCCTATTATAATTCATATTTAAACTTGACGTAAACCGTACTTTCTACATCTGTGTAGGGTTCGATGAGCATCTTTAGACACGTTGTCATCAGCCGAGTATAACACTTTGCATCCAACGATGTAGGTCACCTTGATCCTACTGCTGGCCACGAGAAAATTATTAGTCGAATCAGCCAAAGCACACATCGACCAAATGGGGAAGGAAGATCTAGCCGTGAAGCATTTGGGTTGATTGCCATGACATGCGTTTCATAGCATTACCGAAGCAGCAGATTGTTGTAGATGACAGTATGACAATTTTGCGTCGCGATAACTGCTCTACATGTACTTATCAAGATTGCTTTGTCGTATCGTGGACACGGCGCGCGTCAGACAACACCTAGATGAGTTCATAGACCGCAATAATTGCGCGACAGATCGGCATTTGTTTAAAATCCAAACCATCACTTAACCCCAATGGTGCCGTTAGTAGATGGTGGTATAAGCATAGTGTCGCAATTAAATTAACGAAGTTTAGTAAATAGACCAAGGCAGCTGGACGTTAGCGATGGTCAGTTATCGATTCATTACTATTTTAGAAATATAGCATAATAATAATGGTATGTATCTACCAAGTTTCCAAGAGACGATTAATCGCTAAACAATTGCCCAAAGTGACAATTACGGCCCGTTTAGTTCCTGCAGGTGGTTTGACGTATATAAGCCGCAATGATTGATGCAATAGCGGTTATTTGCTAACTTTTAAGGATTTTTAATTCATTACGCCACACACAAAGTGAGTTGCACTCTGTCTAAAGTATGCAGAGTATATGGCTGACACAGTGTGTGTGTGTTATAGCAGCCAGGATCGTTGGCTTGTCGACATCGTGCATTTACAATCATTAAAGAAGTTTTATTAGAGTGGTACAAAATCTGATGAACGGATAGTCAAATTTCGGTTCCAAATGATAGCAAAATAGTGTATCACATGCTTCGCTCGATATTATATATTGATATCAAATATATAACAATAATGATACAAAGGTAAGTGCACTCCCGTAAGTTAACTATATTAGTTACTTACAGCTCATTCACATTTTACTTGAAGCTGCTTTACAGTTTCTATCACACGAGCTCTAACTACAAAATGCAAAGATCTGTTGTCGTGCCCGATTTTACAATTATAGGCGGCTGCATGTGGCTTCAAACGAGGTTCATGATAATGTATTCAGGCCATGCGTACATTACGGAGTAATATATCGGTTTGTTAGCGACAAATCATTCATCACATGAATTTGTCTATTAATTGTCTACAATAAAGCTGTGTGTTGTAGTGGAACGATATTGTTATTTGTGTATTATTCATAGTGTAGTCTGTAGCTAGCTTCTAAGTAGCAATGCACACATCCGTTCAATGTGCCTCACGAGAACAGGTCTTATGCGATTACGTGCTAAAAGTTAAACATATTTGTAGTGATTGGTTTAACAGTCGCTGATTTTTGAAGTACTGTCTGAAAATCGGCGCCATTATGCTTAACAGATCCTTAGATTTGTCGGTGCATATATCAAATGTTTTTCATCGCATTATAAGAGATCGAAATTTGCAAATTTGGGAAAAACAAAATTAGCAATTCACAATAAATAACATTTGATGCGAGTCATTGGAGCAGTGCACCTTGGCAGTTCCATGGTTGATCGGCAAAGTGCTTGCACAGATACTCCGAACGTGATAACTAAAAATAAAGCGAATTACTCCTCTCAGCTATATAGGGAAGCCCCAAGGTTCAGGATTATTGTGAATGTGCGCGATTGACGTTATAATAATGATAAGATTCTGGCCGAATTTTTTTTTATTGCTTTCGACGTTCAGCAGTTAGTCAAGTTGCGCTTCCTTTTAGGCTTATCGGAACGACGCGCTTTTGTGTGAGAAATATTAAAACCTTACAGGACTCATTGTGATGTTAAACGAGTCGTGATCAATGTAAACTCTAATCACTTCACACGAACATATTTGTATAGGTTGTACCAGACCCTGGCATTTGTCCTATCTAACCCTTTTATAGTACTAACCACCGGAAAAAAGGAACAAAACTAGCACCGAAATTCTACCATGATGTCCATTTGTGTCAAATATTTTATCACTATTTCCACACGCCGAAATTTCTAATACTTTTAGCGTGGAATTAGTTAATGTCATGTACATAGACGTTTCGATGTATATGTATGGCTAAATAGATGAAAAGCTAAATATATATATATATATATATATATATATATATATATATATATATATATATATATATATATATATATATATATATATATATATATATATATATATATATATATATATATATATTTATATATATATATATATATCTATTTTGAGATCTCTCTATATATATATATATATATATATATATATATGATATATATTTTGAAAATATATATATATATATATATATACACTATAGATATATAGATATATATATATATCTATAGATATATATATATATATATATCTCTCTATATATATATATATATAATATACATATATATCTATGTGATATATATATAATCTATACATCTATATATATATATATAGATATATCTCTATATATATATATATATATATATATATATATATATATATATATATATATCTATATATATATATATATCTATATATATATATATATCTCTATATATATATATATATATATATCTCTCTATATATCTCTATATATATATATATATATATATATATATGTTTGGAATGTTAAACTTACTATTATGGAAGCCGTCATATTATCTAACGCATCTTGAGTTGACATAAATCTATTTAGATATAAGAGTCGGCAGTAACGGACTTACATCATTATGAATAATCGCAGTAACCAAACTGCTTAGTTGCATTGTGCCTATACTTTGCATTGTGCTGATATTACAGAGGCAGGTGGTGGTTTTCGATCCATTGTCATTGACACCATAACATCCCAATCACACTGCTAGGTTAAGGTTTATACAGTACGAAGCGTGCCACCATGAACGAATGCTGAAGCAAATGCAATATATCAGAGGATGGCTTTCCAAAATAGCATATAATCTTCCACGTTGCACTTATGTCATCTCGAATACCCAACCCGTCATTCAGGATCGATCCTGATCCATCACTACATCACATATCAGGTAATTATGAATGTCTGATTATCGCATAAGCATTTTATTGTGATGCTTTCATGAATAATGTCGGAGCAAATAATGTTCTGATTCAAGAGGTATATTAACTCTATACAGCGAGGAGCATTTCTGTTTGCGAGCAGGGTCGTGTCGGCGGTGAATGACAACCACTGTGATGCATATACAGTGCTTATTAGTTGTCAATAACCATCAATCACCGACCGTTCCCCATCCAGGTTATTGGGTAGACGGCTTTGATGGATCAAGCGGGATATTAATAATAGTCCTGGTCTAAACATTACTTAAATGGGGTAGGCTATATTTCAGATTTTGGTTTCTAAGGAAATGAGAAACGTCATCTTTATATCTGCATTAGTTACGGGGCTACTGTTTTGTTGAACAATAAACACAAAGTAAGTCTTTTTGTTGCGACGGTACAACACCACGCATTTGCTTGAGTAAGGAATTGGGGAAAATACTTGGTTCTAGTGTACTGAGTTTCTGACGCCGCCTGATACAGCTACTCAACGTGGGTCTACTTTATACTGCAGGAACGTGCAAGAAGATGTGATTTTCTCCTTCATCCATATATATGCATTAGTTGTAGTGCATTTCTTACGTGATCATTATGCGTACTGACTAAGTGTGTGAACCAGTCGGACTAAGATATTCTACATCAATTGCTGTAGTGATTCAATAATTCTTACCTGCTTTGTACAGATTCCCAACTACAGTCAATAGAAATATTAAGTGGATATAATATCAAATGCTACTAAAGCAAGCTGTCAGGATTTATGAGCTAATTTGTAGCTGCCTGATAAGAGTGAGACGGATAAGAGTAGACAGAAACTACGCCTAATGTGTATGAATGCTCTAATGAGGAACATAGTCATAAAATTAATATAATGAATTGCTGCTCATATTTACTTAATTTGTAATTGGTATGCATATCCCAAACGTACACCACAACCTCGAGTAACAATAACAAATTTGCCCCCGACATCCTCAATGGCTAATGCAGCACAACAGTTATGTAATGTGATTTCTGTCAGTGGATATAAAAATGTTATTACCGATTTCCTCTAATCATGGCGAGACGCCGCCACGGGCATCAATGAGCCGACCTTTAGAGTTGTAAAACAACATCATAGGCCTTGAATCTATTACTGTCGACTATGTGCCGTTGAAGTATGCACGAGCATTATGATTACTTTTCCGTGGACTACCGTTATCCAGCGTTCACACCTATGTAAATCTAATTGCAAGAGACCTCAAAAGCCAAGACATCACATAGGGCGATATTTTTCACGTTTAGTCACAAATAGTAGTAAGATTAGGTGACAGCTACCGCACTTGTCGCACCATGCATTCTGAAATGTAACGATACTACAACCGCTGGACGAACAAAATACCCATGTACATAACTGCGTATGTACACGAACGTCAGGCGTGTCAATTTATAGACAATAAATTCAAATAACTGCACAAGAAAAACAGTACCCACCAGTATGTTAAGGTGAAAGCGTTATTATCTAGCGCATGGATACGTTGTTTGTCGGAGTAGGAGTTCTTTTCTTATGTGACCTGGCGCTGATTTGCCGCTGCTTTTTGGAGACATATTTGTACTGCCATGTTATAAGATGATGATTAGAATGCTAAGTGATGAAAGCGTTGGACAACTTTATTTTCTATAGCAAATAGTTGACAAACTCTCATCAGATATAACATAATCCATTTATACCTAAAAACAACAAGCATAGTTTTACATAAGGCTGACCTTCCGGCATATCTTACCCAATTTGTTTGTGCAGGCTAGTTGCCAATGCATCGATGGTCCCGATGCGAAAACCGCAATTAACATATTTAGTGTCGTCAAAAGCTTGATAGACGGCTATGTGGTGACATATGCTTATTTGACGATGATATTAATTGAATGCATCTGTAACTGCGGTACGGATGGGCGAATGATCTACTCGCTTTTAAATGCTTGATTGTGTAATTAAGCGATTTGTCTGCATCAGGGCTCCCGGCTTATCACAATAGCATCCATGCGCTATTGACTGGGTTGTTGAACGCTACGCTGTGGCTGAGTGCCAAGCGCTGTACAGGGGTAGTCTTCAGTCAGGTTGTCACTGAAGTGAGTATAGTGTTTAGACACTTCAATACAACAAAATTGACCTATGATTAACCTGTGAGATAATTATTGCCAAGCGTTTAAAAGAGTAAATTAAGAATACTATTTTACCCACTCTTCTCTACGGATCACGCACAAAATTGGTCCTACTTATTTTGTCCAATTATTGAATGAGGAACCCACGGTGAACCCTACATTATTAACTCATAGTGCTTGTTTGTTATTGGTGTTATTCGTGGTAACAACTGTTGCTATCAAACAATTATCTTGAATTGTTATTCTATGATATTTTTGTACATTTGTATAATATTAGTGGATAGTTAGGCTTCACACGCTGCAATTGTGTTTAGTGTTTTTAAAAGATTTAGATATACGTAATAAATGGATGATGTTACTACAGGATACTGGTGAAACCTAACACACTTTGGCCCAAGGCCAATCCTCTGTGCCGTTGTATTATAAAGGCGCATAACTACTACAGTATATCCGTGCAGCTAATATATGTTGTGTCAAACTCCAGTTCAGTATTCTTCCGATTCGGTCAAGTTTATGTGGATGTGAGGAGTCAATCAGACGCGCTTCTGTTTTACACAGGTTTATAGTACGCTGTCGTTTTAAGCCTGATATTCGATTGGGATAACTTCATTTCTACAATGACCAAAGTTAATAAATACCACTACATGTCTGATTCATATTATCTAAATTGCAATATGTTAAGATCACATAGCTAATTTGTTGATATTGACTACCTTCCGCACATAGACACCACCTGGCAACATGTCTTCAATATATATATACGGGATCGTTTGACTGCAATAGTTCGTGATATGTTCTTGAAATGATAAATATAATGCACTAAGCATGTGTATCCCGACACAATAACCCTATTCGATGATTTACACGTTCATATAATCATCAAGCTGATTCTGACCATTGTACTGATAATGTAATTGGCTATCCATGTTTGAATTGCGTGTCGCTCTTCATTGCACATCCAGCACGAGTGCATCGATAATCCAAGGTTAGGTGACAATCCTATTATCGTTTGTCGATTTGGGTCAGATAGCGGCGATGTACGGAAGCCACAGAGCCGCATAGTAGTTTTCTTCATGTTTCAGAAAATTGCGTAGCTAAATCAGCGCGCATGTCGGCACAGTCGCAGCCATTTTATGACCGCATTCTAATAACAGTATGTATGTAAATCATTGTGCAAATAGGATGCAAAAAACATAATTGAGTTTTTAAATGTATACATTAAGCACAGAACAACCTGATAATTGTCAGGCAATATACACCCTGCGTATAGCTGAGCGAATCTCACTGTAAAAAAAGGCGTCGTACATTATCGGTTAGTTAATGCAAGCGAATGAACATTTTATATTTAGTGTTAATTCTGTAATTGTCGAACCATATCGACCGCAGGCGTTGTATGATATTTGTAATGATCCACAAGCGATCGCCATTTATCATTTTATCATGCCCTATCTTGCTCTAAAATGTGTCTATCTGATGGTGATGTTTTAATAACCGTACATACCTAGGCGGTAAATGGAAAAGCTGTGGATAGATAGCTGGCATTTGGTACTGTATGCGCTGCTTTTCTAGCTATAATCGGCCTGAATCTCATTATCTTCTCCACCCTCTCTAGAGAACGGCGTGGCCGTTTCATTTTCTCTACTGACAATATTATTTTCAAAAGCAAAAAAGCCTTTCATGGACTGCTTACCATTTACGAATAATCAATGTGACGCCTGACAGCCCTGCCAACCTTCCAACGGAAATCTGCCTCTATTCTGTAATTCAAATCTTAGGTTTATTCCCCTAGGAAAACATACCTCAGTTGATAAATTAATTCTGCATACAGCGCCAATAGTCCATAGGCTAACGAACTAGACAGTACATCTTACATCTTGATCCGACGTAAACGAAACACGATGGAGGTGTTTGAAAAGCGACTCGCAGTGGTGTGGATGACATAGACATGGGGCAAATTAATATTTTCAATCACAAAATCTTACAAATAACTGCATTAATACGATATAAGCTCATGAATAACAAGTTGATCCCGCTTGTAGATATGGGATAACGTAACAAGACACATGAACAACTTTCTGATGCCGCACTTGTTTACTATGCTTACTATACTCTATATGTATAACCATATCTTCTACATAATCCTTCAATCTGAAAAACAAAACATGCAGCTTGATAAATGTATTGCACGAAAAGAGCATCTTGACGCACGTTGTAAGCCGCTTGAAATAGCGTTTTGCATCCACCAATGAAAGTCAACTTGATCCCGATTGCTTGCCGTTGGGAAATTTATTTGGCTCTTAGATACACGATCGGCTATCGAAATCATATGTTTGTAGCCAAAGATCGAATCGATCAAATGTGGGAGCAATTGTTGTTTGCAATGAATCACCTAGTGACATGCGTTTCCAAGCATTACAGAAACCACTTATTATTACACATGGCAGTAAGACCAAGTACCTTTCATGATTGCCTTGCTGTATCATGCGCCCTAGATGCGTCGGACCACACCAAGAATGGTATAGAAACAACCAAGCTTTCATGCAACCAAATGTTTGGCATATATTCCGCGTGTACAAATATCGATGCCTTAACCATGTTCAAGTAATTTCACTAGCTATAAGATCATGAATGCATGCATAGGGTTCATCCGTCCCGTTTGGATATTATGCAGATTTCTCCTATCACTGACATGCAACGTGGTATTTATTTAATTCCCTTTAGTCAGCATGTGAGGAACTTCATACGATGAAAGTTATCAAATATTGCGAATATACTCAGCTGCCTCCAACAACGTAGTTAGCCATTCCTTTATAATTTACTCTTGATCGGTCCAAATTAGGTCTAACCATACCAAATACCAGGGTCTATAAAGATCGAAACCCGATTATTTTCCAATGTATGTTTTGTGTACAATAAAATATACATTATGCTATTCACTGCAGGCTAAATATTGATTGTGAATTTATCGGCCATCTCGCATATTTTATAGACGACATTAAAACCTGTTTTGTGCCGGAGAGGCTATTTGCAAATGACCCTAGTCGTATTGGAACTCACTAGGAAGCGGATCACCAAGACATAGATTTGGCCGAAATCCCGAGACTGATGTTACAATTTTATCTTTCATGGTTGAGATTTGAGAGCAGAATTTGCCTTTGGAAAACATGAGGTAGCTTCCTTGTGATTGACAACATTGGATGAATATTCATCTAATGTATTACAAATTTGAAGTAAGCATCCTTTGAAGCTCTCATTTCGGAAAATATATATAACTCCGACAAAAAATACAACTACTGAATCGGAAAATCTTTCTGGTCGCCTTTGTGCAAATGAGCGGCAAATTGAGGCAATACTCGTACTAACGAGGATGAACGGCCGCATATATCTTAACAATAATTTGCAACGTCGGTGTTTTTCTGAGCATTTAGTTATGCTAGCCATATAGTCTTGAATCTAGAAACAGATATAATAGTATAATTGAGTAATCTACAGCGATTGGTTATATGTATACTATGTCCTACACTCCAAATTAAATGCAGCATATGAGGCGAGTGTTCATGATAGAAGTTTCCCGTAAGAACTATCGCAGCGCACCTTAATCAGTCCGTATTACTCCATTCTGATAAATGTCCCATAATGCCAGTATTTTCTCTACAGACACACTGCGAAAGAAGCCGTATTGCACTGATTCACATATGGCACATTTTTGTTTTTATTAACCTTCCTTCGCAATTACTGAATCTAAATTAATAATACCCTCAGTTTTTGCTCAAAAGTCACACGATTTATGCTTCTCCGATACCAAGGACACAATTGGTTCAGCCCAACCAGGTTATCACAAGGGCCGTAAATGGCAATGACAAGCCTTTAAATCGAACCTACAATAATGGTTCGCATTACGGCTTATTTACCTGAACCTAAATATTTGGACATACGGATAAATTAGCTTGGCACATAAATGAGGTGGTACAGGAAATTGTTGATAGTAATACCCATATCACGGGTAGTTTGAAAGCATTAATTCACTTGGATTTGGGCGATTAACCAGTAATACCGGATTTGTATCATGATGAAAATACCTAGCTATCCAACTATTGAGCTGCGTTTCGCCTAAACACCCGATGAGACTGACGGTCTTTGAAGTGACTGAGAAAGCTTATGCTTTATGATCTTATGTCATTGACACAACGATAGACCCATGCCGCTGCTTGCTTAAGGATCAAGCAGAATAAAACATGACACGAGTAAAGATCACTGGGGGAAGTGGCAATAACATCAATCAAGATGGGCATTCCAATATATGTATATAGTAAGGTCTTCATACAACCTCATGGTATCTTATAGCAACAGATAGTGTTTCAAATTGTACTTCGTCTTCAAGAGCACCGCACATATTATTGACGAGCATCTTATAACAACAGGTAGTGTTAGAAATTGTGCTTACGTCTTCAAGAGCATCACGCATATCATGACGAGCTCATGTACGCCAATACTGTACATCTCATTTAAATTTGAAAGGCTGATAATCGGATAAGCGTTTCATCGCGATAATATCTTACACGATGTCGACGCAAATATATGTGCTGATACCAGGGATCAATTAGCGTTATACGGCAAGGAGTGTTTCAGTTACCGTGCAAACAGGATCACGACGGTGGTGAATGGAAATGATCGCCATGTATAAGCAGCGGTTATTTTGTCCCAGTGCCCCGAAAGAACAAACGTTTTTCCATCCATGTTGTTGTGGTCGGCGGCTTGAAATGATATACATCTGTATATTATCAGGCATCCTGGGTGAGACATACAGAGGATTGGGGCTTTGGTTTAGCAGATTTAGATTTCTCAGAAATGAAATCGTTTTATATCGGTGGTAGTTTTCAGGTGGTTGTTTTAAGCTAAAAAATCCGCAACTGAGCTGAAAGTAATGCATATCGTCGCGACGGCTTTTCTACAAGCCTTGTATCTAACTATGCAATCAACGAGAATACTGTGATCTAGCTTAGACCGTAATATTCTGAATCTATAAGTCCATAATGCTAGTCATCAAAACCGAACAGCTTTCTTGATGGCTAATGCAGCCGTACATTTGTGGTTTGATCATGCAATCTTTGGGACGAAAATATATTACCACACTGCCTTTGATCATAACAAAGGCTCCCGGGATGCTAGACGCTGACAAAAGGATTAACGAGCCGAAAATAAAACTTTTCAACTGTAAGCTGGGATATGTTAGTGTTAGGAGGTCTAATGGAAGCAATTATTGGTCTCCGTCGACTGCTAGTTATGCGAAGACACCATAATTGTACTAGGTTGCTCTGTCAGCTGTGCATTTGATCCTCCCTGTGCCTTCCGGTGTAACAAGTCACTTGTGAATCATAGGGATCCTAACTATGACCCACTCTTTAGAGAAAATGGTTCAGCATAGTAGTAGCTTAATTGATGTTAAAATAGTGAAATCTTCTGCGTACAACAGTTTGGTATATGTAGAACGCACATGTCTGCGCTGAAGGTGTATTCAATGCTTATACAAGTGCTACATCGAATCTATGCGTCCTGCGTCGACTGTTTAAATCGGGGTCGGCAAGGCTAGTATATATATGCTATGGCATCAGATGCAGCATAAACCATCCAGTGACTGTGGTGGAAGACCACATTAACTTACAACTGCTTCAGAATAACGCACATATTTGCATAAACTGGTTATAATTGCACACAGATATATGTTGTTGTTGCAACACCATGTACGTCATAAACGTGCTGCCTTTCTGTATCTTTCTTCTGTGCAAACATCATTGTTTTAGCCACTGGCAGGCATTCTCTAGGTCTTTCAATACACAGATGGAATGATTACGGCCTTATGTATGGTGGGTACAGTTTTGTGTTTTTGCACCTATACACAAGCGTGTGTACTGGACATACATATTTAGTCCATTGCATTTACGATATGATATGCTGTCACCGAATAGTTGTGCGCCAAGGACTTTCTCGTGAGCTGTCTCGTTGGACTGACACGAATGGATGACGACCTCCACTTGTTCACAATATAGTTCAGATGGAATTTTTAGCTTCTTGGTGTTGATGTAAATAATAAGAGCTTACTGAATGCGAGCCAAATAAAAAAAAACTCGTTGAAATCCAGACGAGAATGCATCTGTTAACTTTGTTGCGGATGAGTGAATGCTCTACTAGCTTACAAGTGCCAGAATGTATAATGTGGCGATTTGTCTGCATTAGAGCTTCTAGTTATTCAGAAGAGTATCCATTCATTATTGATTGGCGTCGTTAAACACTATGCTGCGGCCGCGTGTAAAGCACCGCGTAGGAGTAGTCTTTAGTCGGGGTGTCGCTGAAGCGAAGAGACTGTTAAGTCACTTGAGGACTAAATTACTAAATTTTTAGCGAAGGCATTTGTCGATCAATTGGCAATATTTTGTGGGGGTTTCCAAGCTTTTTTATTGGACCCTGCTCCTGCTGCGTGAATCTACCAAGACTCATTAAGTACAGATGCCTCAAATGGTGTGGTGCCGCAGGAAGAATAAATACTGTGGAGGACTATTAAATTACCGAACATATATGCAGAAACCGCTTTAGTATACCTCTAGCGATGCAGATGGATATGTCGTTGATCGCACGGAGCCATTCAATCTACTGAGAGATAACTATTGCTAAATACAGAAATCGCCTTGTGTTTCACCAATTTTCAAATACTTGTTCATCCACTCCTCATCGTGGATCACAAAGAAACTAGATCTAATTTAAACATCTGTCACCCATAAACTGCCGACACAATTATGGCGTGTTAACTCAATAAATGTTGATCATTCATATCGGTAATTTTTTCCTTGGATATTAATTAATTTGTAGTATGTTTTCGATGATTGAATAATGAACACCTTCTTATTAATCGCTTATGCTTACATATTCGATATTAAAGCAACACTACTGCGTTTAACTGATAGTGATTGCTGCAAGGTGCTGCAATATGCATTTCGCTTTCGCTATTTCAGTTATGTAATCGATGCATAGGCCTTCTCAGAGTGCACCCATGAAATCCGCCAGGGCCAGTCCTCGCCTTGGCTCTGTTGGTAAGAGGGTTTACTCTGGGAACAAGAAGATATTTATGGAACAATTTTCCCAATGGCTTTCGAGACGTATGAGCGTATAGATAATATTAGTCACGATGCATAATAGAAAAGAATCAAATTGTACGTACTATTCCAAAGATTTTCTAACACTATACCTCACCAGACTCTGATGAATAGTTATATCCTTCACAGGAAGCATATCATTGTACGTCTATTCATTATAACAGAGCCTTTTCTATATCAACCAAATATTCAGCATGGGTTTAATCATGTCAGATCTATTTTTTCAGAAATATAATATATTAATTCCTTATAAATCAGCAGACATGACACAACGTATCTATTGATAGGCGCTTAGTTTACAAGACTAGAACGCTTTTGGTGGTCTTGTTTGCTCAACAATACAAGCCGATCAGGATGAAGTTTGTTTATTTGATAAGCGTGTCCCATTTTAGGCCAATGCTGAAACTGATGTAAAAAGAATTTATAATAGAAGGCTCTTCAGAGCAATCTCTTTGCCGGTCGCTGGCTTAAAGCGATTTCGATCTCCTGTACCGTTGCATTATGCAGAGCACACAGCCATTCCAGCATCTCTGGTTGGCTGATAAATATCTTGACAAATAACAAGTTAGTACTTCTCCCGATGCAGCCCCGATTATGTCGATTTGGGGAGTCAACCTGACACCCCATTGTGTCTTATACACCTCTCCAGTACGCTACCTTTTATAGCCGAATATTCGTTTGGAGCATATTCCTTGCTACTACATAGCTAGACACAATTAGTTCTATAGATTTTGTTGTGAATAATCCGCTCAAATTGATCTAAGTGAGTGAGACAGGATGGGTGTGCACGTTCCGATGGGCCACACAATAACCACCAGCTGTGCTTGGGGTGTTATCATCTGGCTTCTGTACTGATACAGCTATATTGTTTATGTCAGAAGATTGATCAATTTTATCCCATCTTAATTGAAATAAACAGTTACCACATACCCGACAATCAGACCAAGCTCTCAGGTAAAATCTATACTCAAGCAGTAGTTTAAATATACGCGCCTTCTTAGGCTCTGTCCCCATGACAAATATGAAGTCGATGAATTACCTATGTATTCAGCACCAATAACCTACATGTCAGAGAATAAGACACTATATAGTGCATCCCACATAAGCGCTTACCGCAGTTGACACAAATGATGGAGGTTTTGCGCTTGAAATTCGCAGTGGGGTTGATGACATTTACATGGAGCAGATTAATATTTTCCAAGGTAAATTCCTACATAAAACGGTGCGAATGGAATGTTAATACATTAAACAACAGTTGATCCAGCTCGCAGATATTGGATTAGGCAACATGACGCACAAACTACTTTCTGCCTGCCGACATGTTTACTATGCGTACTATGCTCTTTACGTATGACCCATATATTCTACGTTACACTTCCTGTTTTACAAACCTCCAATCTTACACGGTAACGCGGTTGATATGTATTCATTAGACTCATCGACATCATCGTCATCATCATCATCATCATCATCATCATCATCATCATCACATCTCGACAAAGCTCTTCATACGTAGCTATGGTTAAGGCCTTCCTTTCTCTCTCGCCTGCCTCTGTTCTTTCAAATGCCCACCGCACCATCTCGTCTTCGTCTCTTTGCTTTAAATGACCATATCACAGCAATCTGGCCTCTCTCATCTTATATCTCAACTGCGCCACCTTCACCTCGCACCTATGTTCTCATTTCTCATTCTATCTTGGCATGTTACTCCTCTGGCTTCATAACTTTCACTGCCCACTTTTCCGTTCCATATAGCACCACTGGTCGCACCATCGGCATTCTTCTATCATAGATAAATCAACCCACATTCTTCCTTGCATTTCCAGACCCTTGAAGTCTAACCTGCATCTCTCTTTTCCTCGATCTCCATTTTCGTGCAGCAAGCTGCCTGGGTATTTAAACACCGGGGTTTGCTTCAGTTGTTGGTCATCAAGTTGTAGGCCTGTCTGACCTCGTACTACCCACATCACTTCTGTCTTTCCTTCTGCACATCTTCATGCCGTGTGCTGTTATCCTATCGATCCACCCGTCTATTGCATAGTCTGCTGACCTGCTGCATTGGTTCCGATTACAATGTCACCAGCGTAGATAATTTTCTATTCTCTGTCCACTGGACACCGCTCGTTGATGTAGTCTAGCAGCACGAAGACTATCAGCGGAATCAATGCTGGTCCCTGGTGTCATTCCACCTTCACATTAAACCTATCGTAGTTCCACAGCACGTTCTCACTCGAGTACTGGGAGTTCGTACTTAACCATCACCATAGTTATCATTTGTTTTTGCCACTCTGCACTGCCATATCATAGCTGTATTCTTTCAAAGCACTTGATCGTCAGTATCTTGATTTCTCCATTGTTGCCGCATTCGTGGATGTTACCACATGTTGCTGTTGATAGGTCGGCTGCAAACGTAATACTCCTTTTAACCGTCTATCCTTCCACCCGCTGAACTCCATTGCTGATATTGATGAATGGGGAAGCCATCTTGTCGTCCTGTGCTTCCTTCAATGTCTTTGCTACCTTATATACTTTCTTTCTTTCTACCATAGGTCAGTTCTTGATACAAGTCGACCTGTCATGCTTTCACGTGTTTGACTTCAGGCTTCACTGCTGACTGCGCAGGCTTATATGCAAGCCTTGCTTACTACGGATGGTTTCAGTTCCATTTGCTTCCTAGCCGCACGTTTCCTTTTGATCTATGTTCGTCTTCCTCTGCCATAGTAATGTGTACAGCTGGCTGTCAATGTTTTTAACCACGTGGTTGCTACCATCCTCCCTTCAAACTGCATATCTCTAGCAGGTTCTGTCCTTCTGCGTTGTGGGAGTCTCGCCGAAATCAACTGATACACTCTTCGAATTCACGACTGTCTGTTCCGGTGTGTGCATTCATGCCACCCAGCATGACAAGAGTCTCATCATTACTTGCCGTATCCATCCGCGGGTTCATGCAGTGGGTAGTTCTGGCATATATGTTACCAGTGACAGAGTCGAGTCGGACCTGACCACCACCATTTTAGATATGTCCGTTCACTCTTGCATAGCCGAGGCAATCTCACTGACCAGTTCCCTCTTTTAGGAACTGTCGTATCCGTAGATTCTATTCTGGACCTCACACTTTGTATACCAATAGCCGGTGAAATCAGCCTATGTCCGGTTTTTTGCCTCAGTGTTTATACTACTGTCCCGATGCAGAAAGGTCAATTGAGATGCTTATGATCTTAAGTCTGCCACCAGCATACCCTTGCTTGGCAAGGCTCCTCATAATTTGGACCTTTTTTCTTTAATCGGCCTCTGAGTGTCTTCCGATTTTGTTACCAGGTCTGATTATTTTCTAGACCTTGACCTCGGTTATGTCAAGAGCCAATGTTCACAAGAACGCACGGTGTGTTTGTCATCCTCCTTACGTTTCAAGGTCTCTGCACAATCGCTTACTTTTACTCAATATGTAATGCGCATTTATGCCATCCTTCATGATGTTTTGGTATTCTGCTGCAAATGATGCACTTAATGTGATGTTTGCTAGCTATTTTCTAATGATTCTTGGACATCCTCTCCAACACCTTTCATTGTTCGTTGTGATGATATTCTGATCAAGAACAGCTATTGTATCTCAAATATTATGTTCAAGGTATGCCACGTATCCATTTGTTAATCCAGGATGCTGAATTTATATTCAACAGTATCCAACATCTAATCAGCTATTGCTATCGGTTTAGTGTTACCCACGCCCATGAAGCAGAACCAGAAACAATCTGGCGTTTGTAACGTGACATATTCACTGTCACTTATAGGGATGAACTCCGTGCATAAATGTTTGTTACAGCTGCCATCACATTCCATGATTATTTCCTCAACATCAAAAAAGATTTTGCGGTATACTACACATGTTGGTGCATCTTATTCATAACCAATAGCTTTTCCCCACGTTTGTTTATATTCTTTGACACTGATTTGGAGCTCCTTTTCTTACTATATGATGTAAGCTACCCTGTAGCCATTCTGCTGTCAATACTCGATCCATTATTCGTGAGGGCGAAAAGTTACAAAACTGTTGCAATTAGGCTCCGTGGGTAGGTGAGAAAAGTCGGCATTGAGTTCAAACCATTTGTTGAAAATTCACACAAAATTCTATTTTCTGCGTTTTTACGCACATGTCCCGGATTAATGATCACTTATAAACACAATAATCCCAATAGCGATAAGAAAATACCTTCGTCGTTGTGCCGCAACTTTAGGCAACAATCCTGCCTTCATGGAGCGTTTGCTGTCAGCTAATGCGGTCTTTAATCAAGATTATATTATTAGACTATACACGTGTAATCAGAAAAAAATCCAAGCAGCTCGATAACTGTATTTGACATTAAAGGGTTCGAAGCCGTTTTGCAACCGACGAAATAAGTTAACATGATTCCATATGATTGCTGAGGAAAAACTATATGTCAAATCCGGGCTTTCAGACCCATGATCTATTGAAGAAATTACATTTTTGCTGCTAAAGATCCCATCGACCGAATCTGGGGCATAATCTTGCCAGTATGCAATTTAGTTGATTGAAACGAAATATCTAGCGACAAAGCATTAAAGGAGCTGTATATTGCTTCACATGACAGCATGACCAATCTGAAATCTGCTCGACATGTACTTAACGCTGATTGCCTTGCCTGATCCAGGAGGCTGGATACGCCGAAGCACACCAGTATGGGTACCGAGGCTGCAATGCTGCATGCAAACAAAGGATTGGCATATATTTATCATGCAGAACTATCTGTCGTGTCCATGTTTGAATACATTAACTAGCTTTATAGCGGTCCTACTCATGAATACATGCATCTGGTACCTCTGTTGATAGCAGCCCCATTTTGATATTATGTAGATTTGTCAATGACACTTCATTGTGGTATTCATTGAATTGCCTTTAGCCAGCATTCGAGGCTTTTGATATCACGAAAGATCTCAACCAAGACGTTGCGAATATACGAAATTGCCATTGCAAATACATCTCCTACCACCTGCAACAGCCTCATGTTTATCTGTCACTTGGGTGGACTGAAAATTGGGAATTCATTATAGTTCTTATCCAATTTCTTTCGACCAAATCATCATGCGCCTCGTAAGCTCCCACACTACCTACACAATGCTGGTCAAATGCGACCTTATACAGCATTGATGTGCTTGCGGTACGCTGCTTATGGCCGTGCGAATCACATCCATCAGCAATTGTTGATCATTTAATTCCATCTCGTTCCAGAGTCGGGCAGCGGTATCTACACGTGCGCACACAAATTAGCAGGAAGGACACACGATGCAAGGAGAAATTCATATACGTCCTGTCACATGTCTATGCATAAACTGGCTTGAGACCCGCCGAGGAAGATTAATGATTCCGAAATGCAAAGCAGATGAACGGGCGCGTTATAACGTACCAACGGTCTGATCCACTCTCTTCAATATTACCATTTGTGCTTGTTTGAAAGGAGATCTAACAATACCGTGCAGGACACAAAGATGTAACATCAACTACGTTCCCCACAGCTTGATAGAAATGCTATACTATAGAACACGGACCAGAATACTCATTTTGGGCTATGAAACACACACATATATAAATGTATATATAGCTGTATTGATGAGGTCACACTTCGGTGTAGTTGCTTATTATGGTCGCATTAACGACACACCAGCATGCTAAGGCTAAAGCGCTATTACCTAGCGCGTGCTTAATAGGTTTGTTGGTTCGAAAAAAGTTCCCATATTTGTTAATCTGTGTGTTTTGGCGCTCATTTGCCACTACGTCTTGGTAACTGATTCTACTGCCGGGCCAATGCTGAAATAAAAAAATTTGTGAATGTCAATCGATGAAAACATGGAGCAGTGTTATTCTCTATGAAAAATGATTTAAATTATTTCCCACCTGATTAAACTTATCAATAATAACATTAAAAAGATCGAGGTGATCTGCAGAGGTATTCATAAAGCTGACTGTCTAGTATTTTTCACGCAACAAAATTGTGTAGGCTTGTTGCCAATGCATGGATGATCCTGTAGCAAAGCCGAAGACTTACATCCAACTTAGTTTGTGCATTTAATACATTAGACGAGGGTTATGTGGTATCAATTTTGCATCTGGTATATCAACCAAAATGCCATTGCATTCCTCGTGTTAAACTTGTAGCTAGATCATGTAGCTACACATCGATCCTCATGCTAAGCAGAGTTCAATCCTTAGGGTCGGTAGCACAAGCGGTAAAACAATGGTTTTGTCACAACGTTCGCGCAAATTGTCAGAATTTGTGTTTTGAACTTCAAAGTTAAGCTCGGTTGGTAATTTGCACATGCTTCGAACTTGATGCAATTTGATGCTTTCACACCGAAAATACATATGAGCGGACATGATAATTGTCGACCCCCTTCAGAAGGGCGGGTTATCCTTATCGTCGGCTTTTCGCGATATAACTTATTAAAACGTTGTAGGCGAAAAAACATGCTATTGTTAGACTGATGATGTTTGTTTTAGCCAACATCCCCCCCCCCCCATCCCCGACAGCCGCCCGATACACCACAACACACTGATGTGAACACAAACGCATACAGATATACGCACACACACATACACACACACACACACACACACACTCACACACACACCGATCCACTGTTGTGAGAGCTTTATAAACGTTTCAACTGTTATTCCGGGAAGGACATCGCTAGCAGTTTCATTGAAATGATACAAATTTGCTATGGCTTTCTATTGTTCAACATATTGTCCAGGTGGTCCTCTTAGCTAAATATATGCGACTACATGAATGCAAGCCATATCACAAAAGCTCAATTAAACCTAGGCTTGTTATTGAATGCATCTATATAACATTGTTACATATGAGTGAATGATCTACTAGCTTACATGCGCTAGAATGAATAATAAAGGGAAATGTCTGCATCCGGGCTTCGAGTACATTACAAGTGTATACATTTGCTTTTGACCAGCCCATAAAACGCTATGCTACAGCGGAGTGCAAAGTAAAGCAGGGTAATCATGTGTTCGCGTGACGCTGAAGCAAAGAGAGTGCTGAAACATTTAAGGGCTACTTTATTAAATCTTCAATGAGCAGTGCCATTAATGGATTGACACGGTAGAATTAATTAAATATTTTGCCGTGGTGTTTCCGACTAATGATAGAATCCTACTGATGCTGAAATATACCCAGGCAGCTTGAGTACATATGCCTACATATTGTGCTGAACAGCAGTGAGAATTATTGATGTAGTCGACGATGAAGACACCGTACATTTACGCAGAAAATGCTAGAGCATGCCTCTGCAGAGGCAGGTGGACATGTTGTGGATCTCAAGAAGCCGCTCAAATCCTATGAGAGGAACGAGTTGTTGAATTCAGCAATTAACAAGTGTTTACAATAGTAACTTGAAAATGCTATTGTACCCTCTTTACTGCACGAATCGCACAGGCAATTGATCTAATTCATTCAAAGATTCAGCAAAAACTGCCAAAACAATTCCGACGTGTTAACTCAGTCAGTCTTGTTTTGTCATACTGGCCATTTGCCCCGGAACATAGATCGACCAGAAATGTATGGTCGAACGAAGTGGGAACACTTTGTTTTTGGTCGCTTACGCAAAAAATATAAGATGTTACAGCAGTAATACTGAGGGCCATTATCTAAGGTGGCGACCTATTCTTCGGCTCGGAAGATGCCTGAAAACGGATGATCACGTTAAATGGCGGTCACATCTCTGAAAGGGGATGCACCCGACCAGGTAGCTTAATAGTACCGCGCTGGAGCTTCGTACCATCGGTGTAGATTTCACAGTCCGGTCAGGACAACGGGTGTGTGCCAAGTGGGCGCTGGCACTTAAGAGGAGCTCTCCAAGCATCACAATCATCCTCATCCATCACCGTTCTGATATCACCTCGTTGTTGAAAGTGATAATAAACCCCAATATTACCATTACCATTCCAGTGCTTGAAGAGCTCACTGCTGTAAGCAGCCCTTGTCGCTTTCATCCAGAACGCGTGTGACCTAAAAGCACTCATGTAGTTTGTCAACATGCTTGACGCTTTGTTTATAGTGTGTCATCAAAGGATCTTACACTCACCTCGAGAGAGGCAATGAGTGACGGAAAATCGTGAGCGACTCTCAGTACTCAAAGTGAGACGCTCAAAATAGCAATCAACCCTAGTCGCATACTCAATGAAACGCATGTTATCGTCCATCTGATTTGATGGTTGTTTCAGGGTGCTGTAATTTCTGTTTTGCTCTCGCTAATTCAGTTATGTAAACAGTGCAAAATCCTGCTCACAGTTCGCTCATGACATCCGTCAGGGCCAGATCTAGCCTGCGCAGCATTATGGCTATGCGGGTCAGAATACCTTGAGTACGAAATAAACATATATATATAACAAAGGGTTCACCCCGCGAAAAAAGCAGGAATTTTGGTAACGATTTACGCCGTAGAATTCGGAATGTCTCTGTGTGTTGACAGTATTGCTCGGGAAGTTGGTCATTATAAATCATACAGACACAAACTGAACTCCACATTGTATTTGCGGCACTGGCATGGTGTAGGAGAAGATTAGGTCATCTTTTGGTTTAATTAGACGGCGTGAGAAATATATGTGTTTCATCAATAAACCAGGCATAGCTTGCCATCGATTAATTAAAAAACTAATTTTATGCCTCATGGTAAAACGCATGTCCTTTTGTTAATTCATAATTCGTCAGTGACTCAAGCAAACGCGCAAGCGTGGTTATCAAATATCTCATTAACATAGTCCGTTGCATTTTACGGCCACCTCAGTTAATCTAAGACTTTTTGGTGCGTCACTCAAACCACGAAAAAATTAATGCATTCACGGCTTGAGCCACGTAAGTGGAATCCGGTGAATGTGTTTATTCTTTTTGGACAGAGCGATAACTAATTTCCAATACCTAACATTTACTGAACTGATTGCGTCCTATACATATCATATTTCCTACATTGGAAGAGGAAGTGTTTGCCAGCTAATAGGAATATACCGATTGTTTGTTCTTGATTTTACTCGCTATCATAATTGCTGTCTTCAAACAACCATCGGGCCTAGGAGGTTGAAGTAGATTTTTAGTTAGACAGACCATAAAGCAAACTCACCCACTCCCTTCTCTGCTAATTTACAGACCGAATATGAAGATTAAAGGGAGAGGCATGTGCTAAGATGCCACAATAGGCTATATGATCATTCCTGAGAGGTTGGGAGATGAAAGGTACTGATAACCACACTCCATGGTAGTCTTGAGCGGAGCGTACCAGCACAATTTTACCGATAAACACCGAAGATCAAAAGCCTACATTGCGTAAAGGTCCATTTTGCACTCAATGTGCTGCTATAGAAAGACGATAAAGAGCAGAGCACGTACTATACATGACTTGTGCTGTGTCATAATCTAAGTAAAGCCAGAGAAGAGGATCCAAAAGGGGCCAGACTGGAGCGGTAGAATAAGTAGGGGGGGTCCTCTTGCACATAGATCTCGCTCTCCCAAGAACATTAACACAATAAGGCAGAACGAAACGTGATGTCAGCTTTCAAAGGTGATCACCTCGGTTCCCTTTGTTGCCAAGTTGCAAATAGGCCTTTGCAACGACCTCTGCTTACAGACTTAGAGGCTGATAGACATCCGTGCCTATGGCCCCTTGAATGGATATCTATATGGCACATGCGTATTACACTGGTGCGTGTGGGGGGCACTAGGGGCAACTTCTCATTAAAGAAAGTATGCCCTTCGAGGGAAGTTGTTTTTCCTTCCCTTCACTAGGCTTATCTACGCAAACTGCCAGTTCTTGCGCCACTGCCCTAGTCTAAACAGCTTCAAAAGATTTTTTATCCGGAAGACACTTCTGACTTCATTCTTGCAACCAAGTCTGTTGCCTTCTTTTTGCGGTTTATATATGCGCATCTTCTGTGCATACAAGTATTCAAACAGATGCTCAGCAATGTTTTGGTTGAACCACAGTGAGCCGCTTCATAACCCGAGGAACGCGCTCGCACAAATACATCATGGTTTACGATTAAGACCTACGTAACTTGGCTTGCTAGAAAAACCGAGACGGCAACTGGTATTGCTATGTACACAATGATGGTGACATAGGCACCCTAAAAAAATATCTGCCTACGACGGAGTGCTAACAGTTGTTCCTTTGTAGACGAATAAACACCCTCTTGCATAAGACGCATATTTATGCAACAGTTTCACTATGGTTGAATAAGATTATCAATCGCAAACCGAACATATAGCATTGAGTTTTCCCAGCAAATTGCAGTAACCTGCGGCTATAGCATACAGCTGGCTTAAACGCATACCGAAACAGGAAAACGTTTTAACATGTGAACGCCATTAGATAACTCTATATATTTTGCAAAACAAGTGGTCCGGTTCACTCACTGTATGATGGTTGCAAGGTGCTAATGTGCTTAATGGACAATGCATTTAGTCCGCAAATCGGTACATTAAATACAAATGCAAGAAAAAAATATGTTGCTACAATTGCTGCATGGAAATAATTTGATTCGTTATCACCAGACGATCAACCAAAATGACATATTTAATGTGGGAATTTAAACTGGTAATATAACCTAATCATACACCACTTATCAGCCGACTGCGTCGAAACTTGGTTATTGTTTATCAGCTCTCACGCTTAGTCATTATGAAAAAACATTTTGGAAGCTGGACTGGTAATATGAAAGTTGATTCCATAACATCTTACACGTAACCCTTATGTTTGTCATTACGATGTTTTAAATCGTCAATATTTATTTTCTGAAAACATAGATAGTAATACAGTAAATTATTGGTCAATCCTGAACGACCACTTAAAGATTACTACCCCAGATCTATAACATATTGTTGTTAGGATGTATGAGTAAACTTGATAAAAAACATTAACTGACAGGGGTTTAGTTGATGTATTGGCAGTACATTGATGTACACCGCCATATCTTTACCTAAAATCTGATTATCATGTCGCGGTCGTTTGTCAGCACAGCATTGATGGTGCGGTTTGCGCAACAGCCTAAGCCAATCATTATGATATTATAATCTGACCCCCGCATAATGTCACGAGGTCATTTTGCTTGTTTATCTGGAGTTTAGCTTTCACTATGCTAAATGAATATATAATTCCATTATCCAGAAAGTCATCCCGTACCCAGATCGTTATGAAACTTCAGTTTTTGCATTATACAGGGTGCTTAATTACTCTTGTATCTTTGGGTAGTTGCTGTATAAATGTCCAGCTGAGTATTTGTCCCGATGCGGCCTACATTATGTGGATGTTAGGTGGCAATCTGTCACCCAACCATGTCTTGTGCAGGTTTCCAGTACGCTGTAGTGACCAAACACATCCACGATGTACTTGCATAGCTGGAATAGCTGAGTGTTGACTTGAGCTCTGTTCGAGTTTGCAATGAAGTGCTGGGAACAATGCGGATATATATAACCGCTTGATAACAGATTGCCAAGTACCAATTAAATGTTGAACACATAATTGTCCAAAAAATTAAAAAAAGCTGGAACAAATGTGCTAAACTTCCATACAACCGAAATTGAAATACACACACTATTAATTCCAAATATATTGTTTCATTGGTATTACCTGGCTTCCATGGCATTCTTTGGTGCGAAGAATATGACCATCTTGTGAAACAATTCTAGGCTGGATGTCTGCTCTTGAGGTCAAGAGCCTGCCAGTGTCTTTTAGGAGATGCTTGCTTAAAATTATCGATTCCACCCTTGTTTGTCTTTGCTCTTTTTATTTGTTAACACATATAACAATATAGAGTATATTTCAGTGATAAACTAGTACCACATCGGCATGTATTACACCATCTAAACCCATTTAATTACAACACCTCTGATTATACGTACACATTTCTATAAAAGATATTATATAATTATATATATTATATATTATATTTGCTACTAAACTAGACAGTTTGAGGTTGATCAAATATAGCATTTAATGCTGAAGGAACATTAATCACGTGGTGTGAAATATTTAGTGTTCACTTTGATTTATTACATTATATTTCACGAAGCCATGAATATATTAAAACACCAGTAACATAAAATCCAGATACCAATAACATTGCAAAGTGAGGGAACTGTTCACTCAAGGCAACTTTTTTTAAGATATACAACCTATTTCAAAACCATAGAAAACTAATCAATATATTGCTTCTGATTATTCAGGTATCTTGACTGAATAATCTGGTATGGCACAGAATGGGCAGAACAAACACGAAAGTGCTGCCAGCCTGTTAGGTAACAGCTATTATGAAATCTGTCCCTGACCAGGGCAGCATATTTACCGGTTTATCTACAAAGGTGCTGAAGAAGATTTCTTGGTCAGGTTGAATTAAAACTTGTTAGCTCATATGAGATCTTTTTCAGGTTTCTCGTACAAGGAGGCGAGCCATTCCTGTAAATCTGTAGCTTGGGTATTTTGCATGAGCTCAAGCACCTCAGCAATGAGGTGGTGCGCATAATCAGAAGCAAATTCATGTTATTCATATTATATGATCGTCAAATTTTAATTAGCTATATTAAATGCCAATAGTCAATTGGGTAACAACGTTTTGGTACAAAATTGACATTTTTGATAGTTGGGTCACCTTGTTTCGCATTAGTGTAAGACACCCCTTATTGGGACTGGCTTCCTTGGGTGTTGACTTGAGCTCTGTCTGAGTTTGCAATGAAGTGCTAGGAACAATGCGGATATTTATATAACCACTTGATAACAGATTACCAAGTACCAATTAAATGTTGAACACATAATTCTCCAAAAAATAAAAAAGCTGTAAAAAATGTGCTAAACTTCCATACAACCGAAATTGAAATACACACACTATTATTTCCACATACATTGTTTCATTGGTATTACCTGGCTTCCATGGCATTTTTTGGTCCGAAGAATATGACCACCTTGTGAAACAATTCTAGGCTGGATGTCTGCTCTTGAGGGAAGAGCCTGCCAGTGTCTTTTAGGAGATGCTTGCTTAAAATTATCGATTCCAAACCTTTATTTGTCTTTGCTCTTTTTCACTTGTTAACACAAATAACAATATAGAGTATATTTCAGTGATAAACCAGTACCACATCGGCATGTATTACTCCATCCCTTTAATTACAACACCCCTGATTATAAGTACACATTTCTATAAGAGATATTATATAATCCAAAACAAATACCGACCCTTCCGTATTCGTTTTCTGTCCTCTAGTAGAACATGCTCACATTACGGGTACTGCTCTCCTTGCCCCACGCGCTCATTGAAAACATGCCTAGTGACAGAGAGCCATTGTGATCTGACCAGATCCACATCACAATCGCTTGAGGCAGCACACTAGTAAACAAGATTGGAAATGCTTTTGGCCCACCCACGCATGGTGTTGCAGTCTTTTCTTTTCTCCTTGGCCAATATGGTCTTCTTGATCCCTTCAAATAAGTGCATGTTTGTCTTTCATGCCAACTTATACATTTGGTATGCTAACATGCTGCTCTGAAGGCAATAAGAAGGCAATTTATGGTGCAATTGTAACATGGCGTTATATAATACATCATATACCCGTCATGTATTTCCTTAAATGTTGCATGTCTATAACCTTCGAAGTCTTAAGGTTCATCAGGATGTAACAGCCATGAACAGCATCTTGCATCATCTCCTAAAGAAAGCGTTGACCCTGGCAATCGGTTGTCAGTGTGGTTTGATGGCACCACTGTAGTCGTCTTGCAGCTGGAGCAAGATAAACTCTCCAAATGAGATGGAATGTTGACATAGATATAGTTGGAATATAAACTGTTCTAACAGCACCACTGCCACAAACAAAGATCCTTGATACTAATAAAACATTTCCTGCATAGCTCCTTAAAAGGTACTCTATCCCACATCTTACGGTGTCCATTCAGGCAGATTTGTTTAAAGCAAGCAAAACTCTCCCATATCTACTTGGTGGTGACTCAGCAGGAGCCCACGCACAGGAAGCATGAGAGCAACAGGGCTCTTAAACAGCTCTCATGCTAAATTGATTTTCTTTGATTATGACCAAGGCCATCCTCCAGTTCAACAGTGAACAATAAGAATAAGTTCAAAACATAAGCATTCTGTGAGCTTAAATATTTTCTATCACTATTAAAGCCTATGGTGATAATCAACACAATATTACCTTACACTACAATACAATCTTTTCCTTACACTTCTTTAAACTCAATGTCATCATTGGTGGCCATATCGACATCATCAGTGAAATTATAGTCTGGGTCAGTTTCCATCTCATCATCACTGACAACAGATTCCTCCTGAGGCTCAGATCAGGTGCCCCTGGTGACAGTTTAAGTAAGCAAGTTGCACTGTGTGCCTATGCAATGCTGCAATGGGCTAACAGAAACTTGGTTATCTCTGGAATATTTCTTTTCCAGGAAAAACAGACCTATATGCCTGTTGGGCCATTTATGGTATCAATGCAATAACTGTGGTATAATTTCATTCGTCATAGCCGGAAAAGATGTCATTGTTTACAAATTGACAAATTGTGGTATTTGACCTTAAATGAAGCTGCTCATCATTGTAGATGACAGCATGATCAATTTGCGTTCCTAAGTATGCGCGACGTGTGCTCATCATGGTTGTATTAACGTATCGTAGGAAATGGATACGTTGTACTGCATCAAAATAGACAGAGAGGTAGCAATGCTTTTGTGCAAGAAAAAGATTGGCACATATTCCTCGTGCTTAAATATCGGTGTATTTACCATGTTTGAATTGCTCAACTAGTTTTATAGCGGTTCTACCCATAAATACATGCATAGGGTACCAGATTGCCAAGCAGTTCTAATTATAAGTTCCAACATTTTCAAAAGCCTCATATTTCGCGACCGCTCGTATGGATGTAAATGTCATTTATAGGTGGTGACTGCACATTGGTTGGCATGCACATAACTGCCACTTTGTAATTATTTCTATCATTCTAGTGAGCAAAACCCACATGCTACTACTATTTTCAAAGGACGCGTCCATTAATGCCCTTGATCGACCCAAGTTAATTGGTACCGTGGCACACACAAGAGGTATGATGATGGAAAAACCTGTAACTTGTCAGAGGTATGTTTGGGGTAGTATGAAATATTTTACTCGCGGTTTTGCATCTTTAAGGCTGCTTTGATAATGATGAAAATGATATTGACACTGTTGTCGTATTTGCTGCGATTCAATGGTGTGTAATTGCGAACACAAGTCGATGGCGAAAAGTATTGATATGAAGATATAAAATGAATGACATTATGCGACATGAAAAGAAACGGACGTTAACTCAAAATATGTATTTAAATAGAGATGCGCAGCTAAAAAGCAAAAAAACAAGAATAATCTACTGTGAACGTTGATGCGCTCCGCTGTCGTTGATTTCGGCTGCTGCTATAACATTCAAATGATAGGAAAGTCATCCATACAATGGACAAATTGCCTTAACTCAATCACTCCGAGCCATTTGGTGTACGTGTGCACATTGTTTGCCACTTATGACAGAAGGGCCATTTTCGGGCACGTGTTTGACGTATCGCACCGCGCCGTCAGAGAGCTTGCCTCCAGTTAGAATTAATTTGTTGTGTGTGCATTTGTGTGTGTCCGGTTAGCTTGGCCAGGGGAGCTCGTCTTTGGTTTTCTATGGATGGTTCATTACGTCATATATCGGGTTTATTGATGTATGAATATAATGAACATCCTACATGGACGCCAATTTTGGAGCGTGCAGCTTATGGCACTTTAATCTCAAAGAAAAGTTGCAGTAAACTTGTAGCGTTTTCCGAGTGCCCTAGTGACTTTGTGTAGGGATTACAATTAAGCAAATCAATTGTAAATGTGTATTGACGAAAACAAACCTCATGTTCAAGCATGCATCACGTGATGAGAATGCAATGCAATATGCGAGCTTTAGTTAGTGATTAAGTTCTCCGATCGTTAAATACTGCCTCTATGCATTTGTTGTACTTTGATTAAGTGGTCGCTTTGAACCATCTACACCTTTAGGTCAGGAATGCTTCAGCAGCAAGTTAAAGCACACTATGTTAGATACTGCGTTAAAAAGCAGATAAAGGTTATTTTGAACGGTCAACAGTCCTTCAATTGTTCTAATCCTAACCCTATTACTAGTATCCATTGGTGCCTAAACTGCTAATTACAACACTTCTAGTCTGTCACTTGCGTGATCAGTTAGCGTTAAAAGCACAAATACAAGCTTCTCGACCTTAACCTAAATAACAGATAACGATTACAGATAGAGTGCATTTGAATGCTGCAATATAAAATTCGTTTATGGTAAATCAGCAAATTGGTTATAGTACTTATTTTGTTACTCCATTTCGCAAACTTAAAAGCATTAAATATATAATAGAGAGCGTGTATTGTCTCACCTCTTATTTACCTCGAGGGCATAGTATCAGATACTCGGCCTTTTGGATAATTATAAAACGCCAAGACGATCTATCTTGTTTCCGTTGACAGACAAACAGTAGTGCTGTTACAGTGGCTGGTTTCGCGGCAAAACCTAATTAACAGAACCTCGTAAAAAGATAAAACGTCCATTAGCGTCCATTTGGCCTCTTGATGCCATGTTTGACATTAAACGGTAGTGACGTGAAGGTAGTGAAAAAGTTTAAGATGTTTTACTGACATAATACAGCGTACGCTTCTAGCTTCCCGACCGAATATTACTAATCATCCATTTGGAAATGAGGAGTACCTGCAAGCTCATTAAGGGTGGCAAATCAATAGCTATTACTATTAATGATTGATCAATATGCTGACCACCAAGCCACAATCTCCGAACGACAACACCCACGTGTAGGCCATTATATAATTTTTCACCTCTGGAACTACAAAGGGGTTCCACTTAAAAAGACCTTCATCGTATGGAGTAAAGTTGGTCGATTATTTTTACTTTACAGTAGTAATTCGATTTCCGTCGAGCAAATAGGTGACTTTACTTAATTGTATACGCAAATGATTTTTTTTGGGGAACCAGACCAACAACTCATAGAAGTTGGTTTTAAGCTTTGTGTAAGTTTTCAGTTACCTTTATTGTTCGTGTGTTTCGTTATTGTTATTTCCAAATCGATCCAGCCGTAATTGACTTTACGCCATGGCTCGACAGGCCACGCCCCCGATAATCAGGGGAAATTACTCTGCTTATATCCGACATTGACCAAAGATGGCGGATATACAAAGGCGTCTCGGTCTCTGGGATATTCCTGACAATATCAGCTTAGAATACGTAAAAGAACAAATATCGCGGAAGAAAAAACAGAACGCTTCTGCTTTTTTATCCGGCAGCTACATTAAAGAAATACAATACGGTCCTGATTCGAGGTGAAGTACACCCAAGTCAACGGAAATCTGATCCTTGCCATGTAGTCAATCTGAAAGTTGACACTTTGAATAAAAGTTTACTAGACGCCCAATGCAAGTGTCAGCAAGGGTATGTATATTTTTTTCATTAATCGTAAGTCTAGTAAACATTTAAGACTAATAGAATCTTCCCTCTTGAAACAAAGAACGCTGTACACTATGTGAAGATTAATTTTAATTCTGTAAGTTCTATATCTGCTATGTACAGATACAATTGTGTTATTACTTTAAAATTAAAATGTTAACATTTCAGGAACGATGGAACATGTTCATATGTACTTGCTGTGATTTTGGCCTTAAAACAGATGAAGGTTCATGGTTACAAGGACATTCCATCAATGCTGACATGTACAAGTCTGCCACAGCAGTGGGACAAACCGCGTGGGGAAAAAATAACCGCAGAGCCTGTTTCCCAAATGGTCATGTCCCGACCAACAAATGTGAACAGAAAGCGACGCCCTGTCATGGCCCAATATGTAGACAACAGGTACAATAACAAATTGACATAGTTATCAAAATTTAAAACTTTTTTTTGAAAGATTTTATTGGCATTTAGAATATTTTAAATTTATACAGTAACATGTATAAGAACAAAATTGCATTCTTTACATTTAGGAAAATCACAGTTGAGAAGGATGATATCTCTGCTTTGAAGAAGTTGAAGTCAAGTTCGAAATCATATCTCGTAGAGGAAAATACAGAGAATACGCCTTACATCAACAAGTTATTTGGCCGCGCCCCTGTGGGTTCAGCTTTATTCTACCTTGTAAGTATATGCACAAGATTTTTGTGGTGTACAACATTAAAATTCACTGTTTTATCAAAAGATTCATAAAATTTGTTGCGAAACATGAAACAAACCAAATTTGATCAGTTGAACTAAAAAGGCTTAAATCGAAGCGATGACTTAATATTTTGTATGACTTGATTCTGGCAATCGCTCTCTCATTATGGACTCTATGTCGAGCTATTTTATCAGTCAATCGAATGTCAGCTGAGCTCATCTGTGCACATCTTCGAGCAAAAGGGGGAATATTTGACTTTAAACTTAGTTTCGCTATTTGTTCTTGTATCCTAAACCCTTTTTCAACCATGATACCATCCCCTTCCTGCACTTTCCCCTCAGCTTTCAGGTTTTCTAAAGTAGCAAGAATACCACTTTTTTCAGTTAAATCAGAATCAGAAATTGAGCCTGTAAATAACATTGAAGCGAAAACTACACCACCTCTTGGTTCAATGCCAACAAGCCCTTTGACAGTGTTACATGATTTGTAGTCAGAATAGCATTGGCTTTTTCTAGTCATTGAACTAGACGTTGAATTTTTATTTCTGTTCCATCAATAATAACTAATGTATTCGGAAATTCTTTTCTATAACCTTCAGGCATCATTTCCACAATAATGTCACGATGAGGCCATATCTTAAACGATGAACATCGAAAAAACATATACTGAATCCAGTTTTTAAATAATGCACTCGCGTCTTGTTGAGAAATTGAGAACAAATTCCCAATGTGTACAAAATCAAAGTTTCGTCTTAGTTTTGTCATGACCAGAAGCAGCTGATCTACTATTGCCATATTATTTTGGAAGCCATTATTTTTTATCATATGCAAGGGCAACTCTTGCACTCTTGGTGGTACTAAGAAATTATAGAATAATGAGAATTGTTCACTGTTCAAGCCAGTATATTACACAAATTCATCTTTTTTCTTGTTTTGCCTCAGCAGTGATGCACCAAAATTTAACTTAGCACTTCCTGGCTCAGTTTTTGTGGCATGGGTCTTTCTCTGCTGCAACTTTTCATTTTCTAGAATCAATTTGGCCAAGTGTTGTTTCAGGCTCTCATTCTCTGCAGCTAATGCCAGCATGTCCAGCAATCTGTTTTCTGAAAAATAGTACAAATTATTATGTTACATTTTTGTAAAAGAAAATTAGCTCTAAATGTTAATATAATATTCAAATGTATGTTAAGGTAAGGTAAGTTTTATGTATTACAGGGGCCACTCCTTGAGCCAGTAAACACACCCAGAGAGCAATGTTCCAGATGCGGGAAAATAAATTATCCGAAAGAACTGAAAGACAGTGAAGTCATTTTTGGAAAAACCCAAATACAGGATGCACTACAGCAAAAAACAACTGGACAGATGTTGCCGTCTCACTTGATGATGCAGTTCTGATTGAAAACACAACCCGAACGGAGAGTGATTCAATACGATGGCACGAAGGAAGGCATAAAAGAATAACTGCTTCACATTTTGGTGCAATAATGACCAGACAAAAGACTGTCAATGAGTCATTCATGAAGAACACTTTCAATCAACCAAACCTGCAAACCAAGCCAACTTCCTATGGCCATGTAAATGAGAAAAATGCCCAAAAAATGTAGATTAACAAAACAAATTCTCACTTGCACGATGTTGGCCTTATTGTTAACCCAGTCTTCCCATTTCTGGGTGCCAGCCTAGATGGCATCATTTGCAAAGATGGTGAAAGTGGAATTTTGGAGGTTAAATGTCTATATGCAGCTAGGGACATGACAATTTTTGAAGCAGTCAGAGATTTGAATGGCTTTTTCCTGACTGATGATGGAGATACATGCAGGCTTAAAAAAACTCATCAGCATTACTTTCAAGTGCAAGGTCAGCTCATGATTTCAGGAGCTACTTTTTGTGACTTTGTTGTATATATCCAGGAGGACCTGTACATAGAAAGAGTGGTCCCTGTTAAAGATGTAATGATGTTGATGCTGAAAAAGATCCTGCTTTTTTATATTGAACATTTCAAGCCATATCTCTCTTTGCCAAACAAAGAAAATATTAAAAACACAGCAGATGATTAAACATACCAGTATTAAAGGTTCAAATATACCTGTAGACTTACCATCTGCTTGATCATTGGTTGGCACAGTTTCTGTCGCTGGTGTTGGTACCCGGTTAGAAATGTCTTTGTCATTTTCATCTTCTAGAAGTCGATAAGCTGTAAACTGCTTTTCTTGCCTGAATAAATACATAATGTTTAACGTTTATTTAAAGAAATGTGTAAAATATATTTCTCTCTGATGTATATATTGTTTAGCAGACTTTATTGATTTCCATCCGAAACTCATAATACACTGCACATTTATTAATATTTTCAGACCATACACTATCATATTGCGGTGGAATTAAATACATGAAAAAATATTGTTTCTTGATAGAATTATTTTTTTAAGCAAAACATAAGAATTGTTATTCAAAAATACCTTGTGTGTTCTTGGTTGTCGGACATGCTGTCAAGCCGCAATCTTTTTCTGGAAGGCTCTGTGACAGCTCGCAACTTTGGCGGCCGCCTTGCAGGAGTAGCGTGATCATATGGCAATGCTGGTAGAGGATCAAGGTTTCCCATTGTAGGTTGGCCATCAACAAAGTGCTGAAGAAAAATATAGATACAAACTAAGGTGAAACAAGTGCAGACCAATATTGTTCGCAGAAAAAATTAATTCCTACTAGTATCATAAACTGTCAATGTTAATAACATTCACTAACTCCCTCAGTCATTTGCATATCTTGAGTCGAAAAAGGGTGACCAGTATAATAAATGTGCTTTGTTTAGAATATTGGCTAGTGTACAATTGATCAAATTAAAGGAAATGCATACTTATTGGAGTGTCGAACCCAGAAATCTACGCAAAAAGAGCGAAAAGTTTTACAAAAGTCGATCTGTTTGTTTTACTTCCGTGTTCCGGTTACGAACGACAACTGCATAAAAACGAATGTTGTGCCCTAATATAGTTGAAAAGGTTACAGAACAGTAAAAAACTAATAGAATAAAATACCTTTGAACACACGTAAATGTGCTTAGCTGTCCCGTGATTTTTCAATTTTTCCAAATTCAGCTGATCATTGGGACGCCCACAAAATCGAAGCCATCTAATGCACTTTTTCAGGTTCGGCCCGGTTTTGGAAATGGATAGAACTTAATATTGTTCTCAAGTCTTTCGAGGTATCTGCTGTCTGTGTTGCAGGTACCATAACTGCATCTTTTCACCATTTGTACAGCGGAAAAAACATTGACGACTATTGACGGATATAACTTGTTTGTCGGACAAAATGGCGGATAGTAACAAAGTCGATGAGGGCTATCAGCGTGGCCGATTGACCCGTCAATCAAATTCCTGGCGTAAGGTCAATTGTCAATGCTTGAAGGACATATTAGTAGGCTCCATACGAATCCACTTTGAGCAAGTAAACTGATGGAGCATCAGTATTATAACAGGGTACCGCAGGTCGAATTAGACTGTAATCAAGCTCCGTTAAAGTTAGTACGCGTCAATTGTAAACTCAATCGAGCTAACGGCAGTGTATGTTGTTGACATGCTGGTCCATGCACTGTAGACATAGAAGCATCATTCATTCCCTGTCCATTGTAATTAATGGTGTCAGTTGACCCAAACATCAGTCGACCAGCACACCTGAAGCATGGCAAGGGATTGGACATGGTTCATATCATGAACTGGGTCGCCTTGTATTCTTTTTTCTGTCATACGCATTCCGCTAGTAGGGTGAATAATCGTTCAAACATCTCTTCCGGACACCACTGACTTCATGGCATATCCTCATTTGTTTGTAAGCTTTTTATTTATTTATTTCGATACTTGTATTTTTATAAGGTCGGCAACTATGTTGCGCAGAACCCTGACTTATTTTGTTGAAAGCTGAAAATGTTAAAATCTAACATCCCGAATATCTCCGGGGATAGTCGTTCAATTTTTACAAAATTTACCAATTTTTGTAGCTTAATACAATTGCTAACTTCTTATGGAAATAAACTTTGGTAAAACATTATGGTTAACGCCAAAAGACAAGAGATCGTGGTTTCAGTGAAATTTTAAGAAAATTTACAAAAATAATTCAGTCGCCATAAAATCATTAATAACCATACGATGGTAACACAAATATATTGTTAAGAGTTTCGTTGACATGGTTATTTGCATCTCAAGTTTTATGTTTGTTGATGACGTCATTTGCGGTTCCGATTGCGTCAAAGTTTATTGAAAATACCACAAGTTTAACTCGCAAATGCTCCGTTTATAACGCTTTGATTTTAGCAGTGTTTACATATTTTGGAAGTCTCATTAAATAGCAAACGTTTCTTAGATATATGTAACTGTAAATTATACATTTTTTCAATCATTCTAGCGTGTTGTAAATCAGCAATTGACAAGCTAATAATCGTCCAATCTAAATCAAACTTAACATTTTCTGATAGCTGTTCTAGAGTTGAAGTTGTTTTTTCACATAGACAATTTTTGTAAAGAGTTCAATCGCTTATAATATCGTTAATTGCGGTTCAATAGTCATACACAATTTGTCAGTAGTTGTCGTAGACAGGGCGAATCGAATCTTAAAATGTTATGTCAATGGCGATCTATTAAGATCAAAAAGCATTAATGATCATAAAGGATCGGCAAGAGCCGGGCCATGATTTTGTCAGCTCTCTTGGAAGGTTTCGTCATCATGTCGGTTCTGTTCTGCCACAATACAAATAAAAAAGGACGATGTAAAGCATATTTTGTATCTTATGATCGTATCGTAATTTTGTTATAATCGAAAGTAGTTCATTAGTTGGTACATTGAAGTCATGTATTTAACGATTGTCAGCTTATAATTAAAAAATATTTGTTAGCTGTTTTGGCTGGTGATAAAGGTTGCAATATTTAAAACTAATTTGAAACTTATCTTTCAAGTATTAGCACAATCATGCCCAGAACCCAGACCTCAAAGTAAGGTAATGGTCATTGAAAACGTAAGAGTCTAGAATCCTGAATATCTCCGTGTATAATTGTCCTATCTTTACGAACTTTACACCATTTTGGAGCCAAGTTCAATGGTAAATAATATTTGTTCCCAAGCGTCCCAGGTCTAACAATTGTATCGTAGCCGCGTTATGATTTTGTCGGTTCTTATGGAATGTTTTGTCACCAAAATCGTTATTGTCTGCCAATGTTTCATACCGGCAATATCGGCTACTTTTGCCTTTTAAAAAGACATTTTCATACTTTCACGACGAATGCGTTCTAGAATATGTTCACGCAACATTTACAGCAAGCTCGCATCAGATACTTATGTTGTCGCATGTGGCTTCCCGACATAGTTTGATGATAGTTGAGGTAGGGGAGGTATGGGAGGTTTGCATTGGTTTGGACGCTTATACAACAATGAATTATATTATCACCTTATATGGTCCTTTTTGTCCGTTAGTAATAAGCTTTTTGAAGTGACACGCCAGTTTCTTACTAGGAATTAATCGGTCGCAAACAGCATTACATATACGAATTGTCTTATTATGATGTCAACATATTACGTGCGTGACAATCCACGCGCACGACTGGGATCTGAGTGACACAATCTATTTTTTAAATGGAATCACAGGAAGACACCTTACTATAATGACACAGTTGCGAAAAAGGTAATGTCTTGACCACGGCAGAGGAAAGTACATTTTGTCATGGCTCTCGAAGGCTGCGTCTGACATGTTATACAACGGCCGCTAACATGAAGGATCCGTATAAGGTCGGCTGCTATGTATTTCGTCTTTCTAGTCAAACAATTGGGATTGCAACGCTGTGTGAATATTAGTATAGTATTATACCAATTTGATAGACACAAACACTAAGGTTTAAGTGGTCTCGGTTGGAGACATCATCGAATAGCCAATTTGAGAACTAGCGTATTTTTCCTACTTGTCGAAACAACCAATTGTTCACGTGTACAGACGAACAGCAGTTCTGTTACAGTTGCTCGTTTGGCGTAAAAAACCCAATTAACAGAACCTCAAAAAAGTGTATAACGTCCATTAGCGTCCAGGTGGCCTCTTGAGGCCATGTGTGACATTGAACGTCAGTGACGTGAATGTAATGAGAATGTTTAAGATATTTTACTGACATTACACAGCGTACGTAAACTACTTTCCCGACCGAATATTACTGATCATCCATTTAAAAATGGGGAGCACCTGCGGGGTCTTACTTAATTGTATACGCAAATAATTATTTTTTGGGCAAAAGACCAACAACTTATGGAAGCTATCTGTGAGCATTGTGTAAGTTTTCAGTTACCTTCATTATTCGTGTATTTCGTTATTGCACACGCACACGACTGGGATCTGAGTGGCACAATCCATTTATAAAATAGAATAACAGGAAGACATCTTCCTATAATGACGCAGTTGCGAAAAAGTGAAATGTCACGGAAGAGGAAGGGACAACTTTTCATGGCCCTCGCGGTGTGTGTCTGACATGTTATACAAATGTCGCTAACATGAAGGATCCGTATTGGGTCGGCTGCTATGTATTTCGTCTTTCTAGCCAAACAATTGGGATTGCAACGCTGCGTGAGTATTATCGATCTGCATGCAAGCACCTCGTACATTGCGGGATGTGTTTTCAAAACCCCATTTAAACTGGATAAGGACATGTTTATGCCCGCTTATGACAAACAAAAATCAGATATTCTCAATTTGTAGCTGTTGATATTATGCGAAATGGGAAAATCTAATTTCAGCTGCCCATTTCTGGATTTAAAACGGGCAATGTCAATGCTGGTAAATCGATACGGGAAGATAATTCGGGACGACGGTATCGACCGAGCCATGACGTATATATTACCAGGTCCCGTAACTGGCCGTACTTTTGTAAGATCATGTGAGGAAAAGCCGCACAAAATGTCTTAATTTGTTGACCATCTATTCCACTGTTAGGCTACAAATATACTATACCTATTACTTATTCCTTCGTTTAGAATGAGGAGCGCAAACCAATTATTAATGAGATTATTATGATCCTCAGGCTCTCTATCTGTCCACATCTGACTATCAGGAATGTTGTTTTATAACCGGTATCGGTAAAATGTTGCCAAGCTACTACCATCACCATCGGTTCCCTAAAACACATTTCGTTCCGACTTCCCATAACGGATTGTGGGTCATGCTTGTTCCTGTTATCATATTGCCAAAATGATAGCGCACTAAATATAGGCATTGTAGTGCAATGATCACGAGTAATTAACGATCGAAAATTGTCCGTTGCAACGCTAATGTCTTGGGAATAAGCTTCTCCATCGTAATAGTGATGCGTTTTGCGATACAAAACAACCATTCATGAGCCAAAAAGGGCGATGGTAAAAATGTATGTTGAATGTGACACATTACAACACTTGCTAACGGGAATTGTTTCCGTACAGTTTCATCTGCCGGGGGGTGGGGGGGGGGGGGTGTTGTTCTGTGTACTTTGTCAATGATCAGGTTAGTATTGATCCCGATGCGGATCATATCGTGGGATTTGAGATAAATTCAGGTAAATACTTCATTACTACAGAGCTAATCCTTTCATATCGATCTACGTGAGTTATAAATGTTGGTCATGCTAGCCAGGTTGAGTCTGCGGTAATTAAATAATGGTTAGTTGTCGTTCATGGACGTTATGTTGATATTCCAGGTTGGCAGCTTAAGTAATTTAAAACGCGAGATGTTAAAACAATGTAGTCCCCGATCCCCTAATTGGCTAATGCAGCATATCATTTGCGCATTGATCATTCATTCATTGGTATACAAATGTATTTACAGATTGCCTTTCATCTCATGTACGGCTCCTGGATGGCGAGACGCTGCCAAAATGATCAACGAGCCGAAAATGAACTTTAAGCGGGGTATTGTGTGTTAAGCGGCCTGACGGAAGCTATTATGAGTCTCCATCTCCGTCGACTGCTTGTTAGGACACGACAAAATTACGGTCCAATGTTACATTGTCAGAGGTGCATTATACTCTGCATGTGCCACCAAGTATACTAGTTAATTATTAAATCACAGGGATCATTACCCGGAGCTGCTGGTTAGGAAAACGGTTTAAACAGCTTTTATTGTGTAATGTGGATTTAATCAACAACATACAACAGAGCGATGTGTGCGCTGAATGTGTATTTAATTATTAAGCCAGTGATAGATCGTACCTATGCATCCTGGGGCGACTATTAAAATCTGGGTTTGCTCATTGGTCAGAGAAGGACAAAATGAGAGCCAAGTAACAAGTAATATTCTCACCATACAGTGTAACATTCTAGCGAGATTGAATCAATATACACAGTTAGACTGCTTCACAAAATGACTGTATATTAAGTTCATGTAGCGATTCTACCTATTATTTCACTTGCTGGTTTTGCTCTATTGGATATCTGAACGCATCAACATCATCCATGTAGGACTAATCTATCGTACCGCTCAGAGTTTGGGAACTTTATTAGCTAGAAATATATTTAGCTTAAATAAAATACTGATCGAGCATAAGACTATCATTACATATCTATTGGCTAATGTGTCAGATAATTGAGCTAACAGATTATGCTAAGGTTGAACAAATGGATCCGGGCATCAGAATAACATATATGCAGCCAACATACTAAACTCAATATTCAATTAAAAATAAAGGTCATTTTTAAAGCTTCATTTTCCATTTGAAAATATGATGTAGCATGCCTAGTATTCAGAGTAATGGATATTTATTCTCCTCATGTATTTGGCATTATGGGCATTCCATCTTTACACTCTCAGTTCTGAAATCCAATCAGCGCGTTTGGGCATGATTACAAAATGATAACGTGAAATGTCATTCCATTAGTGGCGGATAATACGGTAATGAAACATTGCATCTATAGCGATAACGAATCATAAAAAGACTATCGGAAGAAGATTAGTTCTTATCTAAAAGTGACAAAGCTAAAGCATGTCTAAAAGAAATATATTACATCCGAGTTAAAACTCGAACATTGCTTTGTTTGCTCAGACGTAAGGTTTTAAGTGGAGTTATAATAGACGAGAATACGTATTGATATTTAGCAGTTGACGCAGTTAGTGGAGTGACTTCATGATAATACTGACTAGCGATAATGTTGTGCGTATAATTGAATTACGCATAGCTAATCTATACAAGCAACAAATATTTGTTATCGATATCGGTCGATTCTGACGGAATACATGCTGAAATGCTGATTTTTAACTCATCTTCTCACCATCGACGAATTATCCTAGACATGGTAAATTACCTGTCACTGTCAGTGCCCTTTTGGATAAATTTGGCACCGAGATTGAAAAGCATAATGACTTTGCATAGAGGTTTGCATATCTAGGCTATATCATAATGGACTAGTATTGCAATAATAAATACTTTGGAGTTCAGCACAATGCCACGTAAGATGTTTGATAAGCATTATTTGGTTGATGTTCATAGATATATGCTATGCAATCATCACAGCTTCGCGTCAAATGTCGACTTTAACGTGCCAATTTGGTGATCGAAGGGCATGAGAAGAGACTGAAGTGTTACTCGACTTTTATACACATGACGAATGCTTGGATTATTGAAAACGCTTAGAAGGTCCATCATCCTGGGGGTAGGCAAGAGTAACTTAGTCCAAGAAGATAGCATTACATCCCAAACAATATTTTATACGAATTATTCCTTGGTAGAAATGCCAATATAAGAGCCAGCTTACTTTCACAAACTTGGGAAATATCTACTTGCTTGTATATAAATCAACCCCAATGCAGAGTACGGCTGTTGCAGTTCCTGTGGTTCTATGGTCTACGTTGCCCGCTTTATATTAACTAAAACTGAAACTAGCGAAAATGTTCTCTAGCTTCCGGAAGGCCCGTTGAGACTGTAACTTTCAACGAGCAGTGATGTACAAACGGTGGTGATAATTTTAAAGATTTTTTACTAATGTGAATGTGCGCGCGCAAACCAGGTAAAAACTGCATGGATCATTACTCATCTATTATCAAATGAAGAGCACCTGCAGATTCAGACCGATAGCCATTTATATTAATAATTTATCAATATTGTCTAATGCCGAACTCCCGTTCACGAACGGCAGCACCAATGTGTAGGCCAGGTCATCTGTAATGCTTTGTTGGGTGGATTAGTGTGATTCGTGTGCAAAATGATGATTCGGTCATGCCATACTGTGATCGGTTGTCTAACTATAAAGTGTCCCACATGTAAACGCTTTCACCTGATGAAATTATGTTGACTGATTATTACAACTTTTCAGCAGTTGAATGATATCCATTTTCTAAACTGGTAGCCACCTTTTATTGTCTTTGATGAAGCAACGATTCATTCAGCAACATACCAACATTGAACAGAAGCGTGTATGAGGTGTTACTTAATCATTGAGGTATCTACATTGGTGGCGTGTTTCGTTATTGACTACGTTTATACATTAGGCCGCCAATGCTTAGATGACATATCACATGATCCGAACACAATAGGGTTCGCAAGTGCACCATATGTGAAACAGTTCATCGCAGGCCGAACATGACTGTAATCAATTTGCCTTATCAACTGACCACGAATACATTGCGAATTCAGCCGAACTAGATCATAGCCCAGAATACGTCTTGATAAAACGTCTTCGCCATATTATGAGGATATATTGTGGTATATATGTTATTTATTAAAGTAAAGTTGGATTTTGAAATACTATGTCACCCCAATAAAAAATTGCTAATACTGATATTGTTTAAAACGGTTACATTCATGCTATTGTGACCGTCATTAGGAACTAAATATGTCGGCGGGTTCTTACCACTCTTGATTTTATTTGTTATACTATAACAGAGGTATGTATCATAGTATGCCAGGATACTTAATTCCAATAGCGTACGATTCATAGAAAATACCCTAAAAGAACTTAACTGCCTGCTACAAAACACAGCATTTTAATAACGAAATGTCTTTCTAGTTATCAACCTTGTTTGCTACTAAGAGCGGCTCGTATTTAATCTTGATAGTAAGTTAAACAACATGTAGCTGCTGTTTGCAACGACGAACACGATGATTTACCCCTGTGTTCTGCTATGGATAAGTGTTACACTAGCACCCTAGGGTGTGAAAAATTAGGAACCCTCAAAATGTTCACAGGGTCCATTGAGTAATATAAAAATATAATGTTTGGTTTTGAATTTGCTAGGCTACGTTGGCACAATGGCACGAATACTGACTCAATTTCAATGCTGGTTATACAAAAGGAGAATCTGTGAATGAGTGATAACTCCAAGTAGACGACGTCTTCCTTGGAAAAGGCATGAATCAAATCCTCCAAAACTATGCCATAAGCAATACACAAAACTCCCTCGGTCGACATATGTACATGAATGCCGACAGGTAGGGAAACAAGAACACAGCGTTGAAACGCCAATTTTATAGCAACCTTAATTTCCATAATTCGCAAAAACAGCTCTGTGTTCATATTAACACTAACCGGACGACACAAGCGCTATGTCAGTTGCAATACTATGGTCCTGTTTCGCATAAAAAGTCCAATTAACATCACCTTACATAAGCAAAAAATTAAATTACCTCCCAGGAAGTCTGGTTAGGCCAAAATTGGCAACGGCGGGGGGGGGGGGAGGAAGGTGATGCGAATTCGTTATGGTTTTCTTTTGTATATGTAGACTCATTGATAGTAATGGAAGGACATATCTGAAGAGCACATACGATTACATTAGGGGTGGCATCTACACCGCGGAGACATTTGATATATGATTACAGGTTCTCGCAGACCGAACCAGACATTAATCAATTTACCATTGTAACTGAACAACCACAAAATGTATACCAAACAGAACTATAAGCCATATATAAGTCTTTGTAGAACGTCTCAGCCATACTGGGTTTTTATTGTGAGTATATGTTGTGATGTCAGATTTGGAACAATGATGTCAATAAAAAGACCACGTTATTCTAATCAATACAGATATAGGGTAAAATAGTTACCTTCTTGCTTTTGTGACCCTCGCCAAGCTTATATATGTCGGCGGGTTCTTACCCCTCCAGGTGTTACGTTTTATACCTTAACAGACACGTCATAGGTGACAAAATGAATAATGCTCAACAGTAAGCCAAGAAACATAATTTTAATGGCATAGGGTTGTTAGATGAAGCCGAAACAAAATATGGCCTTTATTGGTTCTTGCCTATTATAAAACCGGACATGTTGATAATGAAATGTCTTCCCATCGTTAACATGTTAACCTGATCTATCAAATGTAATGTAATAAGCTGCCGATCGATCATCGCGTTCAATATTGTGTAGATGCTCTCTTAGTTCATCTGCTGCTGGGCAATGCAGTTCTTCGTAATGACCCTCTTAAAGCATTTCAACTATTGCCAAATTAAATCGATGTCTTCATGCCGGCAGAACATCTAATGAATGCCTGTTATCGGCCGAGCACATGTTAAGCCCCAACTTGGCATACGTGTCATGCGTATCATAATAGATGTACTGCGCGGTATCTTGTGCATTGAATGGTTCCACTCATATTGATAATGAATGGAATAGTCTGGGCACAATTTTGGTTACCATTGCTCGGCAGCTGGATATTGTGATTACATTATTTCTAGAAATAACCAAGAGATATCTGGATTATTTCCGATTATTGCGTCAGGAACGGATAACGGGCTGACAAGGGGTTTACTGATTTATAAGAAACAAGATAAATCTTTAATTATGCAAAAAAGAGGATGATTGAGTTCAACTGGTTGCGACAGTAATTTGCAACCCATGGAATATCCGCCAACAGAGAGTGTAATCTCAGATCGTAGAAGTTATAGTTCGATAAATCAATCGGCCAAAATCACATTGATGTGTTCGAAGGCAATCCGCCGGACTGTGTATTTTGTCGTAGTCCTGAACCATGCACTATATATCGACCAGGAGTGCTCAAGCATGACGTGTAATTGGCGAAGCATTTTATGAGACAAATGAATGTCTGGTATTGACTTTAGTTAAAAATAGAGACCAGCCGCTCGTCTGCTGCAGACTTTATTTCCTCACTGGTGTTTTGAACTAACAGCAATTGAATCATCAAACTACAATTAAAGCTGGCATGACAAAGAGGCCCTTAATTGCGTTTTGATGTTTAACTTAATAATAATGGTTTTTATTGTGAAGATCTGAACGTTACTTGTGTCATATCGGCTCTTGGGGCTATATGTGCCTCCCCAACGCTCCGAGGATATCATGCGTCATGCCAAATACGTTATACGCTTGTTATAAAGCGCAAGCGAGCCAAATGTTCTCGCAGTAGTTTTCGACTTTGTTTGACTATAATGGATGTGGGGGAGGGATAAAGGATGTATCCTGCACTGATAGAGCGTACTAAGGCTCTTAACAGTAAGTAATTGGATGATTTTGCATACCATTGAAGGCTGTACATGAGTTCGATAACCACTTCTCTCGAAATTTATTGGACATTACCTTGCAATGACTACCAATGTGATCGGTGGTATTTTGTGGAACTGTTTTTGTGCAATTTTTTAGCTATTCCTAGCTGAGTATGTACGCAAGAAGAATAAATTTTGACGTAACGGCACGGAATCAGGGCAACCTCGGTGTTAATGCGGAAATCGTAGACCCAATTTTCGTTTCAACGGTTTAAAAGACCCAAATGAATGCTTATCAATGAATATACCATAAAGATCGTGGTAATCATTCAGCGATATATTTACGTGAAATGAGCCTAGAAAATATGCGCAGTTTTGGCAATACCCACACAACGCCAAAACACCAATCAAAAGTCAGCTGCGATTCATCAAATTGTCATTGGCTTCAAGCTACAGTTTAATAAGAATGTCAGCGAAGATATATCGCAAATCCCCCTGTATAATTGCCCAATTATCAAATGAGAGGTGCTACAACATTGTTCTCGCAAATTCACAAAGTATATACACTTTGCGAATTAGCGTATGTGTTGATTCAAATTGAGCGGCTTACATAGTGCATTGCGAGCAAACGCTTGATATCATATAGGTGTCACGGTGAGAAGGACAATTGGTTGTTTGTTATGGCTTTTGCGCTTTATTACTCAATAACAATTACTTATTGACAAAGCCTACACGCGGTTTATTAGCCACGATAGTTGTGCAGGGGGATGGATATGAGATTATTTCCTATATTGACAGAGTTTGAGATTCACGAACTCGTATGATAACCTTCTGTATTCCGTTTGTTTTGTTTCAATAAGGGTTCATGTCCGACGTGCTTCCTTGTATTTAATACGTATTATTACTATATAAAATTATACTTGAATTTGGTAATCAATCTTCCAAACAAGATGATTTTGGTTGCATTTGTATCCAGTATCATCTTAAATGTACTCCAATGCGAACGGCAGTATTGGAAGACGTTTTGAATGTAAAGTTTTGAACATATCGGGACGGAATCAGAGCAATCTTGTGGTCAATGCTGACAACGTTGAGACACATTCAATTCCATCAGATAATGACCTTTTTAGATTAGCACACGATTCATTTAGCACATCATGTCTATGCACCGCTTATCTCGTGGTAATCAGTTATTGATATAATTTCATGCAATCCGTCACATAAGGTGTGCCACATCGACGAAACGTATCGGCAATACATGCTTCAATTTTGCTATGATAGGCTGCTAGACCAAGGCATAATATGTTCAAACGCACACAGCATAACATAACCTATGACAAACACAACATCGATTCATGTAATCACTATTGGCGTCAAGCTCCTGCTTGATAAGACTGCCAGCGAATATTTATCGAATATCTCCTTGACGCGTTACCTATTTATCAAATGAGCGATGCTCTCTTGAATGCAAAATGTAGATGCACTTTCCCCTTTGCCAATGAAATGCAGATTATACGGTTAATAGTAGGAAGGTGCCAGTGCGAGAAGGACATTTGGTCGTTTGTTATTATGGCTATTGCGCTTTATTTTTCAATAAAGCAGACTTATTAACAAAGTTTATCCCACTGTTTATCAGCCAGACTGACCGATCGCAAATTCCTCGATTGCTTGATCTGTGTTTCTAATATTATCAACTTTGATTGCAACGCTGCGTTAATATGTTCGAAAAGCAAACAAAATCCCCGCATCTAACCTAATTATCATGAAGCAGTTTACACTTACCAAACCACCCCTAACCTCTACGATCCACACAAGTTTTATTAAAACAAACTGGTGGGACCTGGTGCAATGTTTACACACTTTGTTTTACCCCGACAAAAAATGGATACTGGCTCGCTTATTTCTGCTTATGAGCTACAAAAGCGCCGAACATTCTGCAGATAAAGTTGGTGATATCAAACGAAATGGCAAAATTCCCGTTTATAGAATCGGAAAAGAGGCTATATAAATGCAGCTACGTCGATATATAGAGGTTAATGAGTACGAAGATACCTTCGCAGCCATATCATACAGAAAACCGGGTTTCTTAACTTCATTGCACAAACTTTCCGGGACAAGACAAATCAATTGCACAATTGCCGTTGTGGAGGTGACCTATTGGGAGGGATCCAGTTCATAATTCTGAGGTAATGCAAGTGGTACGTAACTATGAAAAATTAATAACAATGACGCTGCATGTACTGTGGATATTGACAGTGTGTAGTAGGCAAATATTAAAGAACCGTCTTGGAAGGATAAACAGTCTCCCTGACTCCATTAATAGTTAGCACATTTATGTCGGGTAGGGGGGGTAATTTTAATCCTCTTGATAAGTAAAAGAAGCTCCTACAACTCGTTCCTAGAATTCGGGTGTGTTTCTCTCGCCTTCCAAACCACCAAGATTTTTTTTGTTCTAGCCATTTCACAACGTAATTACAACATGTAGCGCTACCGATTTTTCCTGAATCGGCGTTGTATTGTCCATTTGTGCAATAATTAAATGAACAGCACCATGATCGATGGTATTCGAGGTATGTTACACTAATTGCTTTATTCTGATGACTCAGTCACTCTTTTAGTTTACGATGAGACGCTTAACACATTTATATTTTTATTTGCAATCACATAGCAGCATTAAATCCATTTCGAGTGGTAGGTATTTCACTACAGCATGAACATCTAACCGAAAATCGTTATTTACGATCGTTCAGCACAAATCGAGCATCACATAACTCTGGTCAATGTTTTGACTGATTGTGTAGTTGACCATCCGTGAGGGATATGCATACCGCTAGTTCTATCACATCTAGCAGAGCGTATTATAGGGTATCGATACTCCCTTTTCCCCCCGTTTGTGTTGTACGGTTATCAATCGTCGATCTTTGGATGCATCAGCCCTACAGCCACCATATCAAGAGCCGTGGAATTTATATAGTTACAACTTTGTGAGAGTATATATGATTTTGTAATGTTTGTAAGGTTGACTTGGGCTTCTAAATATTTACGTACATGCCTGACATTTCTACAACGTTATCAAGTAAAATCTATGAGCTGTAGTGTACATACTTTACAATATAGCGTGAGCTCAATCTTCTAGGAGATATTATATTAATTAGTACAGTATATATATATATATATATATATATATATATATATATATATATATTATATATATATATCTATTTATAGATATATATGTATATATAAATAAATATATATATATACATATATATAAATATATTATATTCATATATATATGACGACATATATATATATATATGTATATATATATAAATATATATATATATATATATATATGTATATATATAAATATATTTTATATCGATATAAATTTATATACATATATATAGATAAATATAGATATATATAGAGATATATATTTAATATATATATATATAGATTCATATATATACAGATATATGTATACATATATATATATAAAGAGATACATATAAAGATTTATATATATATATAAATAGGGATATATATATATATGTTTTCTATATATATCTCTATATAAATATATATATATATATGTATAGTATCTATCTATATATTTTATATATATATATATATATCTATATCTATATATATCTATATCTATCTATATATCTATATATATATATATATATATCTATATCTCTATATATATATATATATATATATATATATATATATCCTAGTATATGTTAAGAAGCCAAGCCAAACCGCGTTCATTGCTAGTCTTGACATAAGTAATCACCAGCCAGGAATATCGTTTTGCATCAAACGATAGTGATCAATGTTATCTCGGCGGTGATGAGAATTTATTCAGGTGTTTAAGTAAAGTAAAAGAGCGATCGTAAATCATGTGCTCGACTATGTATCACTACTAATCCGTTGTAAATAAGGAGGGCTAGCAAACAAATTTCTGTATACTGAGATTTACTGGTTACCCTTTATATTTATGATTGATCTTAATTACTCCCATGCGGACAGCCAAGCTACGATCTCCGAACAACAGCGCCCGAGCTGGCCAAGCCCTCTAAATGCAACACTCTGATGGAGAATGGATTGGAACGGTTTCAATGCATAATGACAACTCAGGATAACTACTCTATAGTGTTTGCGTCACCATATATAATAGCATTTTATTTTGTGTGTGTACAATGTGATGATGATGTCGCGTTAAAACTACCACTTTGATCATGCACAGCGATCTGCACCATTTCAATTTGGACTATGACCAGTTGATTAACTCTCCAGTGTTCAATATATAGAGACGCTTTCATCTATTTTCCCTGCAGTAAATTGATTATTACAAATAAGCATCAGTTGACTGATGTCCATTTGCCCAGGAGGTATCCTCCCTTTATTTTGTTTGGTGATGCAACGAATTATTTAGCAATAGACAATATACAGAAGTTACAGATGTAAAAAGCGTAGAAGAATTATTTTTAAATTTGGCCGTCATCGTTAATGGTGGTTGGACGTATCAGAATGGCGCATGCAAATACATTAGGGATCGTGCACGGTGGGGACATGTGATATTTGATAACAGGTTCTCGCTGTCCGACCACGAGAGTTTTACTTTAAATCACTCCGAACCAATGGCCGACTATAGATTGATAATGACAGCAATAGTCTGGGCAAAACTGTAGTTACCATTATTCGGCAGCTGTATATTAGGATTACATTATTTCTCTATTTGCGTTTAGCCAGCTGCCTAGGTACTTAAACGACGAGGTTTACATCAGTTGTTGGTCATCTACGCGGATATCCGGTAGTAGAGCTGTCTGACCTAAAAATGCCAACATCACTCTTGTCTTTATTCTGCTCATCTTCATGCCGGGTGCCGTTAGCCTATCGAACCATCTGACTATCGCATAGTCTGCTGCTCAACTGTGTTGGTTTCGATTGAGTAGCGCCCAAATTTTGGCATCTAAACACGTGATCACCTGCGATCTTGCCGCTTTGGTGGATGTAAGCTTATGTTGCGGTGTTTGACTGCATACTTCGCCGCTGACTGGGCCTGCCTATAGTATAGCCTTGCCCCTACAAATGGTTTCAGTTCCATTACCTTCCTAGCATTTCGATTGCTTTCTGAACGTTGTCGGTCCACCATTTTAGATATGTCTGTTTACTCTTGCATAATAGCCCAGAACTCAATGACCAGTTCCCTCTGTTGGGAACTAACGTATCGGTAGATTCTATTCTGGACCTCGCGCTTTGTACACCAATAGCCGGTGGAATCTTCCTCGGTCTGGTTTTTTTCCTCATATTACCATCCTGAAGGAGAGAGGTCGTTTGAGATATTTATGATCATAAATCTGTCCTCAGCATACCCTAGCTTAGCGGGGCGCCGCATGATTCGGATCCTTTTTTTCTCTCCCAGGACAATTTTCTTCGACCTTTGAGAGTTTTCCGATTGTTTTACTAAGTCTGATTTTGTTCTGGACCTTGACCAATTCACACGCGGGGACGACGAGAAAAGAAGGGTTGTAACGGATTGACATGTGTGCATGGCTTCTTTGTTTTCATATTTGCTCTATATTCATAGGCGCCATATCCCACAATATTGCTGGCAGCCAGTAAGGCCTCACACGTACTTACTTAAACGACATAATAGCATGGATTAGTAAATATTGAACAGATATTCTCGTGGTCATGTTGCTGTGTATTTTTGGATTCACCTATATCTGCCGCGATATAAAATACGATTTATGGTATATGCTTGTAGTTGTCATGGGTATCATTATGGGCTTTTCTGAACTCTTATTGAGCATATATATTCACTGTTCAGTTTGCTACAGGGCATTACTAGAACACTTCCCAATACACAACCTCCAGGCGACTATGCTATAATATATCAGATGCGAAAAGCATATATTGATGCACGTTTTGCGGGGAAGAAGGCTTCGCGCATTGCATTATTTGCGATGAACTGTCATATCATACAGGTCATGCCTGAATAGATGGATTTGTTTTTAGTCTTGTCACTGACATCTTACAGTTCATTGTGTGCTACCTCACATATTAAGCTTAGTTTAAGCATGACCTATATGCAGCAGTAATTGGTTCGTTTGCGGGCGTGTGATCTTGTGTGTCAAAATATTTCGCTCGTATATTGTTCAACAATGAGCCGAGAACTGATCGCACATACGAACATGTCTACTCTTTTGACACAAGATTAGACATATATCCTTTATAAAATATCCAAGGTTGCCGATGCAAGAGTGGAAGTACATATCATATTCGGTGGGGATTACATTATAACTTCGGATCTTATCTCTAGTTTTGTAATTAATCAACCACATAGCTCAAATTATCTTTCATTGGACGGCATATGAAGCAATACATAACGAAACATGGGTTTACATTGTGAGTTATTGACAGTTGATTCGATCGTTTTCTGCTCCCAAATAGTTCTGTTAACTAATTAACGAAGCCGACAAACAACGATTCGGCTTAACATTTCAAAGAAATAATCTGTTCTTAAGGCGACCAGCACGACCCACAAGCCGAAAGAAAGTTGTGTGCCTTATAAATGGCACCAGTTATATACATAACATCTGATTTATAGTGAACCATTCTGGTGGTAGGTTCTCAACCTATTTTGTTCTCGCTGGTTCTGCTCTATTTGACTCAAATATCGTCATATTTAACCATGTTTGACAATGTTTTATGCAACGTACTGTTCGGGAACTTAACGAGCAATAATTGTGTTTTGTAAAAATGTCTGAGAATACTGACCGAAAATAAGGCCACCATTACAGATTGGGGTCCTAATAATAGTTCATTTGTCAGATTGAATTATTGGACAGGACTTGATAAATTTATTGTACGCAGCACAACGAAGGCATCATAATTATCGATTTCTTTTCACTTATCTGCAAGTCACAAAGGGGTGCGTTCCTATAAACTATTTGTAATGATTTCGTTAGTGATGTCGATATAAAAGTACAGTTTCCAAAAAAAGCTTTGTTTGTGTTGTAACTCGTTACAACTATCTCAAACAAAGATTATATTTTCAATACTTTCCAGGTCTAGAAAAGGGTTACGGAGATGGCAATGGAATCACCGGCGCGGTTAGCGAAAATCGATCAGCTTCAAACATTCTGTTATATAAAATATTTAATGCATAACGTGGTGTTATTGATGTCCCTTAACTCGTCTGATGCCGACAAAGATCATCATATATTTAAAAACATGCGCGCAAGACGCGCACTTGCAGAGCCTTATATCTCCAGACTTTCCGTGTGTTTGTGTACCTAGCCTTTCAGTCAGTGTCATAACACGGTAATATATTATCTGTACAAGCTGATGGATATGGGTCACACGGCAATTATCGCTATCAGACCATCTCATCTCTATTGTGTACGCCTGCGATGGGTGGATATAATGGAATTACTTATGGCGCAAGATAGTAGATATATCAAAGAGCTACAAGGCGTTAGCTGATCGGTAGTGTGATGGTTCATTGACATGCTATCTATCGGAATTGCAAGAACCATTGATCAATAGTTTTTTTATAAACCGCCCGCTGTATTCTGCCTTTGCTGCGTTCCTAGAAAGGCCTAAATCTATACAACAAACAGAAGAGGATTACTGGTTTAATGCGAGAGCTTAGCGAAGCTATGAGGCCGTGGTAGTACAAGTTAGACTGAATGATTCCGGCTTAGCTACCAGTAACTGATATTTATTGATCATTGCAATCACTAAATCACGACCTGGCTAGGGCTGGCACAATTACATTTCCAAGCGGTGTGTGCATATATGTATGTATGACACTGTACTCTGTTTGGTTGGCGCCTTTTCCAGATAAAGTTCTTTACCAGCAGATATCATGGAGCAAGGAATCAATCAGCATAATAACGCAATAATTTCGGACCCTAAGCAAACAGCGTTGTGTGCTATGAGCTCACTCTTCCATCTGTATGAACTATATAATTAACGTTTGATCTCAAACGAACCTCTATTTGATAATATGTATGTCCGATTTTATAAATATTCCGTTGATTTTCTACTTTTGAATATTCATATATCACACTATTTCGAGGCGAACCTCTTAGTGTCGATTTTTGATTTATGATAAAACAATTGCACGATTGAAATACACGGAGCATAATATTCGAGGCTGACAAATTTCTCAATTCATTGTTGAAATCAACGGGTCGTTTGAGGAAATATTTTGATACTGTTCATTGATAAGTATAATGCATGTCAACATCTCATTCTTTTGCATTTTACTATCAAATATAAATGATTTAATGTAACCGATAAGAGCTATGACTTCCCCGTTGATTCTATAAATCGAATTGAGAAAACAGCCTGCAAGAAATATCATAAATCAATCTACTACTTGTAACCCCCATTCACCCTACTTATGTTCGTGTTTTCAACATTTACCATATGAGATTACTTTCTTTATTTCTTGGTGAATGCCTTCGACAAATCAATGAACGCTGCAAGGTTTTTTTGTTACTGTCAAGTTTATTTTGTACACCCATGCATAATATACTGCGTCAATAGTCAGCTCGGGCCGAAAGCCGTATTGTTTGTCATAAAGTATCTAAGCACTTTAAAAGTCAAGTATATATAATTTCATTGAGTTATTTTGAAAATGCAGGACGAATTGAGCTTTGTCAATAGTTATTAGCATAGTCTCTCTGGAGACATTTAACAAGTCGGCAAATTTTGGCCTCGGTCGGTCAGTTTCTCGGGAAGGACTTCATTGTTCAAAATTCCATTGGCCATATCTTATTAACTATTTAACTGCTTGTTGTGAACACCGAAAAATTAAATAGGCTCGTGTAATGATAACCTAGTTCGAATATTATTTGCATTTTATGCCATCAGCGCCATGGTTATCTCATAAATGTTTTGAGAATAACTGGTATTCCATGAAGGTTAATGGTTAGACATCATTCAGTCGAGCTTTAACCACCGAGCGCTTTGCACCTCTAGAATTTTTCAAATCTACGGCACTCCCCTTTGGGTTAATTAAGTTCTAAATACTGTAATATTCACCTGTTCGTTGTGTTCATCAACTAGGGGAGCCTAGACAATATAGCAACGTTACATAGCTTGCTATTTCGGTTACAAGTTTCCTTGGATATCATATATTTCAATCATCACACACCTGCCTTCACACGCCCCGTAGACTTTTGATATATTTATCCTCATGCGCCTCGTAAGTTCCCACACTACCTACACAATGCTGGTCAAATGCGACCATATACAACATTGATGTGCTTGCGGTACGCTGCTCAGGGCCGTGTGAATCACATCAATCAGCATTTGTTGATCATATAATTCCATCTCGTTCCAGAGTCGGGCAGCGGTATCTACACGTACGCACACACATCAGCAGGAAGGACACACGATGCGAGGAGAAATCTACAAGGGTTCTGCCACATGTCTATGCATAAAATGGTCTGAGACTAGCCGAGGAAGATAAATGATACCGAAATGCAAAGCAGATGAAACGTGCGCGTTATAATGTAACCAAGGGCCCAATCAACCTTCCTTAATATTACCATACGTACTAGTTTTAAAAGAGATATAACAATGCCATGCCGGACACAAAGGGCAACATCAACTACGCCTTCTTTACAGCCTGATATAAATGCTATATTATACTATTGCAGACACGGACCAGATTGCTGAATGTGCAGTCTCAAGAATTCGACATTGTTACAATGCGGCCTATTTGCACTCACCTGGCACACATTTGAAGTCATTGATATCGGGCTTTATCGATAATTTACACAATTATGTGTGTATGTGTGAGTCAGTGGTGAATATTGTGGAATGATACATCTTGTAGACTATATTTAGATATTATTTATTATAAACATATGATTCATATCCGCCTCAAATGGGAGCTTTGAGTGTAGCATTTATGGGATTGTTAATGAGTATTGTAATGCCACTTCACGAGTTGCCCAAAGGTGGTGACCAGTCTGCACCTACCTAATACACATGGCAATTTACCTGTTTAACGTTTTGTCGCGGGTGTAACAATGAGTTGCCAGCAGAGTTAAAAGATGCCATCGAATAGTGCAAACTGCCAAACTTGGTGTGTTTGCTCGAAAAAAAGTTCTCTCTGTATGTCTTGGCGCTCATTTGCCGCTACGTCTTGGTCACTGAATTATACTGCCAGGTCATTATGATACATACATAGTCCGGCGTATCGAGACGACGAGCTCATGAATAATTTATCGTCTCCGCGTGACGTCAGCTCCGGCATTGTTTTTGTTGCCAGGCGCGATCTGCGCTACGATAGGCACAAAAGGGCTGATGGTAAATCTGCTTTTTCATCAGTTCAGGAGAGCGACAAAGAGACATGAGATGCCACAGATCCTCGAGTCATGACCTCCCTAAGGAGACAGCCCCATTCCCATTGGTTGCATTACCTTGCATCCTGGTTTCAGACAAATCTGTTTGGATCCTTGGGCCTTGCAAGTGGCATGTTTCTCCTACAGACAACAACACGGTCAGATAATGATACACAAAGGTGGCGGTTTTTTCTATTATTTACACATAACTGGGTACGAAGGCTTTCAAAGTCATTATTTTCAATTTCATTATACTTATTGAAACTGGAATGACAAATAATATTTTAGCATGGATAAATCCACAATGTCACATGGTCATTTTACGAGCGTTACAGGTGTACTGCATATAGACAGTTTGTTTTCAAGTGCTTAGAACATCTGGGACAAAAGATAAGGAGTTCCCTTACCGGCCTGCGATGTTACAACTATACGAGATAACTTTTCAGCACCAGACCATCAAGGATTCTTCTACCCTCCACTCACCTAGGTAATGTCTTGATACATGCGGAACCTACTCTGGTGAGCCACAATGGCTTTTTGTCGATCTGGTCTCACCGCAACTGCACACATTGGAGGTGGTGCTTCTGTCTTGGGCAGGGTCTCACAGCAAACCATCAGGCTCTCGACATACTCTGATACATAACAACAATGAAGTCACAGCTTGCCCACCAGACTGTCGCTTATAACCTTATATTACCATGGTAATTGAATTTGTTGCTGTTAACATTTTATATATCAGTAAAGATATTCACCAAATGTTGCCTTTGTTGCTACTTTGGTTACAACATGCTCCTACTTACCCTTGGGCTGTCTGACAGGCGCCCCTTGAACATCCAGTGACATTTTTAACCATATCATGGTAATAGCTAGCCATAGCTGCTTCCTAGTATATATGTATGACAGTGAAGAAATAACATCAGTGCTATTTGGATACAATTTATGCATAAAACAAACAAACACATGGTGTCTATTCAACATTACATGCATGATAGTTGTTCAGTGGCCACAACCACTCCTTGCCATCACGGAATGCATCAGCAAAATCAATCTTCAGAATTATCATAATAATATAGATACATGAATTTGTTACATAGTCGAAATGTATTGTTCCTCTTAACAAGACAATGGACTATCTTTTAAATACTAATGCAACCAGAAAGTCATCGATTCTTGCCCTCTGTTTCTCTCTGACATAGATAATGGCTGCCGCAGCGTTTTGTCGAGCGCGCTAATTTGAAATGACATATAATCAAACGGCACTTTAAACGCTATGCTACAGCCGATTGCAAAGCACTGCTCAGGGTAATCGTGATTGGCGTGTCACTGAAGCAACGATAGTGTTGAAACGCTTAAGGACTACTTTATTTAATCTTCATTGAGCAGTACCATTGATAGATTAATACAATAAAATTAATCGATGAATTGACATTATTGTGCTGCAGTGTTCCCGACTTATGATCGGATCCTACTGATGCCGAAATATACACAGGCTGCTTAAGTACATATGCCCACACATTTTGCTGAGCAGCAGTGAAAATTATTGCAGCAGTTGGGTTTGCCTCTACAGATGCAGGTGGCCATGTTTTGGACCTCAAGGGGCCCCTGGCACTTAAGAGGAGCTGCCCATTAACATAGTTCGTTGCATTTTACGGCCTCCTCAGCTATTCCAAGACTGTCTGGTGCGTTACTCAAACTACGAAAGAATTGATTTATACATGGCTTGAGCTATTTTAGTGGAATCCAGTGAGTGTGTTTATTGCTTTTCGACAGAGCAATAACTAATTTTCTGAATAAAAATAAATACCGAACTGATTGCGTCCAATATATATCATATTTCTTACATTGCAAGAAGAGGCGTTTGCCAGCTCTTCGGGACGTACGGGTTGTTTGTTCTTGATTTAACTCGCTATAACAATTGCTGTCTTCAAACAACCTTCTTAAGTTGTTATGGAAGGCGCGGTCGTGTATTTGTATGATGGAAGTGAATATTAGGTTTCAGGCACTGCAATTTGGTAATGTTATTTGACATGAAAGAGAGCGGTTCGTATATTTTTGTGATGGAAATGAATATATAGGTTTCAGGCACTACAATTTGGTTATGTCGTTTGACATGAAAGAGAGTTAAGGCCCGCTCTCACAAAGTTGCGTACCGACACTATTTACACTTTAAATTATTCCACGTTTAGCTTAATATTTGACGAGCCATTTACGTCTCGAGTATTTGAGATCATGAGCTGTAAGGCAAAACATATTGACACAGAAGAACAAGTGGCCTAGGAGTTACAAAGTAGATGTTGATTTAGACAGGTAATAAAGCAAACTCGCATGTAGATTAAGGGAGGGGCGTGTGCAAAGAAGCCACAATAGGCGATATGATCATTGCTGAGAGGGAGGGAGATGAAAGACTGATTATCACACCCAATGTTGTCTGGAGTGTTCCTGCACATTTGCTACCGATAAACACAGAAAGCCTATACTGCGTAAAGGTCCATTTGGCCCGATATGTGCTGCTAGAGATGGCCGATAAAGAGCAGAGCACGTTATATACTATACGCGGTGCCTTGTGCTGTGTCCTTAAGACGAGATCGTCAAGGCACTAGCTAGAGCTCCCCTTATAACCTTCTGGCACCAACATTTCGCCCTCTGAAGAACCTTAACACAAGAAAGCAGAACGAAACGTGATGGCAGCTGTCTAAGATGATCACTCGTTCCCTATTTTGCCAAGTTGCGATGTACCCAAGGAGGCAATGTCTAAGCTGGTCGGAAAGGAATTCTCTTTCCTGCTTACAGATTTCGAGGCTGATAGACATCCGTGCCTATGGCCCCATTAATGGATAACCATATGACACATGCTTATTCAACTGGTGCGTATTGGGGGCACTAGGGACAACTTCTCTTGACAAAAAGTATGCCGTTTGAGGGAAGTTGCTTTTCCTTCAGTTAATTAGGGTTACCTGCACAAACTGCCAGCTCTTGCACCACTGACTTAGTCTAAACAGCTTCAAATGATTTTATTTTTACCCGGAAGAAGCTTGAAACATCTGCGAGCCCTCTTTTTGCGGTTTATATATGCGCATCTTCTGTGCATACTAGTATTCAAACAGATGCTCAACAGTGTTCTGGTTAAACCACAGTGAACCGCTTCCTCTCCCGAAGAACCCGCTCGCACCAATACATCACGGTTTACTATTAAGTCCTACGTAATTTGGCTTGTTGGAAAACCGAGACGGCAACTGCTATTGTTATGTACACAATGATGGTGATATAGACACGCTGAATATATATCTGCTTACGACGGAGTGCTAACAGTTGTTCCTTTGTAGACGAATAAACACCCCCTTGCATAAGACGCATATTAATGCAACAGCTTCACTATGGTTGAATAAAAAAATGTCAATCGCAAACCGACCATATAGTAGTGGGTTTTCCCAGCAACTTATAGTAACCTGCGGCTATAGCCTACACCTGACTTATACATATACCGAAACAGGAAAACGTTTTAACATGTGAAAACCATTAGATGACTCTATATTATTTCGCAAAAGCAAGTGGTCCGGTTCATTCACTGTATGAAGGGTGCAAGGTGGTGATGTGATTAATGGACAATACGCAAATCGATACATGGAATGCAAATGCGAGATATAATGTTCGTTTAAATAGATGCATGCCAATAATTAAATAGAATGACGCAAATACCAGCGATGCACCAATACACCACACTCAAGCAGACTGCGTCGTTCTTGTAGATCAGCTTACACGTCTATTCATTATAAAAATGCCCTTGGCTTAATCATGCAAATATGTAGTATGGATCTTGTTCCGTCAGTTCTATATCATTTTGCAAAAACATTAAACTGATAATCATAGTCGGACGAGAATATCGCAATGGATATGTAAACAAGCTGGACGTGTTATATGAAAGTGGATTTCATAATATCTTACATGCAACCCTACCATCGTCATTAACATTTTTTAAATTGTCAACATTTACTTTCTGAAAACATAGATAGCAATGTAGTTAATATTGAATAAGTCACCCTTGTGATGGCTGAGTCAATCCTTAGCGATCTCTAATAGATAACAACCTTTTTACCCCCAGAACTATGATATATTGTTTCAGGATAAATGACATATGTGAAGGGATGGCGCACAATCGATTCAGTACGCCTGGCTGTATTTAGCCATTATCAGCATGAATCGCATATTAACATATGTACCATTGCAAGAGTAGTGCGGGACCTTTTTAATTTCTTTTCAGACAATTTGATTTTCAAAAGGTCTTCTTTGGCTGCTTAACACATACGATTAATCATGGCCAAGTCTAAGAGCCCCAACAAGTTTCACAAGGCGTCTATATTGTCAGTAAATCACATGTTACTTCGTAGGCTCAGTTTCCTAGGGGAGTTATACATTCAGAGCCAATAACTTACAGGTCAGAGAATGAGACGCTCTATTTTGCATCTTGATTCCACACCACACCCGGCCCTTCCTGAACCAATCCGCGGAGTAGCCCGTCCATAAAATAGTAGAGCATAATGCACAAAAAGCCCTATATCTTAGTCAAGGACACGTGATCAGGCTCAGAGAACCAAATCGGTCCTCTGGAGTAGGTGTTCGCTTCTACGATATTGGCCGCCGTTGTGCCACTGACTGGGTTAGACGCAATGTCACCAAGCCTAGTTAGCCTATGCTCTACTATTTTATGGACGGGCTACTCCGCGGATTGGTTCAGGAAGAGCTGGGTGTGGTGCCACTCGTCAGGCAGTTGCCGCAATATCGAGTTAGTACACACATATGTTTGTGTTCGCATGCAAACTAAACAGCTGCAGCCCCTTTTTTTTCGGAAGAACGTTTCCGCATGCAGTGTTGAGTGGATATCCTTGGGTTCATTGTGCACATTGTAATACATAAACTACTGCAGCCCCTCAACACTATGGTGTTGAGGGGCTTTGGGTTCTACATTGTAATACATCATTATGGCAGATAATCATTTGGCAGATAATGAACAAACAAGTGCATGTTTCTTTTCGGCATGCAATGCATCCATAATTATGCGCTTAAGAAAATAGAACAATTACAGTATGTAAATAAAGTGGTTGATTATCAGGATGTTTAAGCATGGACTGCTCCGACAGACTGCGGTAGATTGCAGCACCGTCACCGTATGACCTATCTTCTACCGTTCACAATAATATGAAGAAAAGCGTTCGTCATATCAATTGGTCAATGCAGGAAGTTGTCAAGGCTTGTATTGGTTGAATACTACCATTATATAAGCATTCTGCAATAAAAATAATCTTGCATTTTGCAACTGATTATCTTACTCATGCGCGGTCCATCCATAATGTATATTGAATCTGCACATCGTCGTTAATTAGTTTCATTATGGTCATCATAACCTGCTTTTAATGCCAGAAATGTACTCTGAGGCTTTTCAAAGATCCGTCCACAAGTATCCGTAATTACCACGACTTTGGCTAGTGAAGAAAGCATCAAACGATACTATGACAACGACGACATATTGTTTTGTAGCCCTACAAGACGTCTGAGTAGACGTCTTACTTTCTCAGTAAACGACGCAATGAAAAAGAATTGAGATCGATTCAGACAACTACCAAACACCAAACATACCCAAGTGATGGAGTTATAGAATGCAATGATGTTTTACGGACAATTTTATCCCTTTTCGGCGGGGAATTTCATCCATGGTAATTATTTATAGTTCGATCAATTTGGGAAGCGGTAAAAAGTCCGAAACACAGCAACATGTTTGTTTTCAAGTTCAAGACCACGTACATCGCGCATGCTCAGAAAGACGACTAACGTTAAGCCCGGGGGGGCACTTAAGTGTATAGAGGTATTATACATGTGCCGCGCGACCGGGTATGTTTTTTCGGCCTCTCGTCTTGTACGACGGTTAATACATTTGCATTATACCTTGTACGACGGGGTATACATTTTGCCATTCTCAACTTGTTCAACAGGTACGGGTTTTCGAGGTCCCGCGGCACACCCCTATCCGAGTTAGGGTCAAGTGCCGCCCCCCAGGATGCTACAGCAATGCAAATGAGGCGGCGGTAAATCATGCGACACAATATGTTTTCAAAATGGCGGTCATGGTATCTTGACTGTTCAGAAATGTGTCGATGGCATTTCTTGAAGAATAGCGTCGGGTTGGGGTATTTTTTTGCGCGCGTAGGGACTGTTTGTTGTACAGGCTGTTAATATATGTTATTTTTTGGATGCGTAATTGAGCACCCAAATGCGTAAGGCCACCAACTTTTTCTTTAATGAAGCGCTCAAACCGTCGTATCGTAACGGTATAAATTCATGTTACCGTTATGACCGGAGCTAATTGTTTTGATGTAACCCAATTTCCAAAGTAAGGATGAATTAGTTTGTACCATATGAAGAATATATGAAGAGGTAATTAGGGACTGAAGACGAAAAACGTATTATTCCTATTTTGGTATAGTTTTGTACGCTTCGGTTATGCATAGAACGTCGTCAAATGTCATCAACTCTAGTAACAATTGTTTTATATCATGTGACATACCTTCACCAAAAATATTGGACATTCGATTGTAAGGCTTGTTGGTGGATTGAACACATGCATAAGTCTGTGTTATGTAAGAAACACCACTGGCATGGTGTGGTGACCTCATGAGGTCAGGTGCCCTTAGCCAATTCGTCAGTTATTTTGTTGCAAGAATGGACGAAATTACAAACCACGCGAATCTATGTCCGAGCGACAAAGCGTAATTATTTGTCGGCCCTAGCTCCTAGCTTACTCTGATATCAAATAAAGATTGAAACAAAAGTATAGATCAATTATGAGCATCATTTTATTTTCATGATCCTTTAACAAAGCAGGTAAAATGACGCTATGTCACTTAAATAGAATGAAGACCGTTGCGTCCCCTGCTTTTATTTGGATAGATGCATGAACCTTGTTTCTAAAGATACTAAAGGTTCCATAATATCCAAATGTTAATTCCTTTCCTCTTCATTTGTTTCCACTGGGTCTCCCTTCCATGGCGCTCAGTTAAATTAACATCCCACTGTGTTTTTCAGAAAGTTGTCGTTTCTATGTCCCATTTTATTTTACAAAATTCACCACATGTTCGGACTATACGTGAAACGTGACAAGTTGATTAACCTTCTTTCCAGATCACTGAATGATTTTGCTGCAAACGGGAGCGAGTCAGTTAGGGAGCAGCATTGATATATTTCACCCCTTATGTGGTTTGTTCGCTCGGTTTGCGTAATCGGCACCTTGAGACGATATGTGATGCTCGTAGTATAATATATCACCTTTCCATGTGACAAGCACGGCTGTCGATTTTAATTTTACCTAACCAGTGTCTTAATCGTATCAAACGGGAGCTCCACTGACAGATGGAATAATTGCATTGACATAAGGTGGCAAGGTACACCCTTGCAGACGGTTTGATTTTAGGGCTATAGCTAACGAAGTCCTCGGAAAATAGAAAAATATTGTTTGTTCTGACTATTAGCCAGGTATGAATAGTTGCTGTCTATATGCATATAAGAAAACTTGAACAAGCCAAATTTATACAATCGTTTATCAGAAAATGCATCTGGAAGTCCAAACGCCTCTGGAATTTATCGTAGGTTGAGTGCGTGATGGTCTAGAAGAAAAACCGCATTGCACGTGTCTACTGTATATTGACTGTCGGCTGCATTGAATATTTTCGTAGTAAAATCATTATGATATTTTTACGTGGTATGTTATTGATGGTCTAGTTATGCCACGTATACAGTGCTAGTAATGGTGCATTCAAGCATTTCCTGTTAATAGAGACATTCAATGGGATTACATACGGTTGATGCGTTTCAGGACAAATAGTCGGGATATCTAACAGAACTCGTTAATTTTGTATAAAAGTCCGGATTTGCAACAAAATGCAATTATGCTCTGTTAGCTAGCACTCCCTTTTTCTTTTTGTTATGACATATGCTAAGCCGTTAACATGTTAACATATTCTTAAAAGCCGAACCGTTGACGATGGACAACGCTTATACTGGAATAAAACAGCTTCCCTTCTTATTCGCTGTTACTTGCTTGTGATACTTACATTGCGTTGAATATATATGGATCTTTCAGTGGGAATAAATGCACATTCATACACATTAGTCTCACTGTTCCACAAACGAGATCTTGAATCTCATTTGTACATGTTTGCAATTAATGTAAATGTCGGCACATTTATCCATATAATATGTAACATATTTATCCACCGCTCATAACTGTGTGTTATGACACCTATAGTTTGTGGGATAATTATTTATTGGCAATTGCAACCGATTTTGCATATCTCTTGTTCAATAATATGTAATTTACGTTAGCAAAGGTTTCAATCATGGGCGAGGTTATAATTTCAAACTAGACTTGTATAATGATGAGAAACAGAAGGCTCTCGCTGGTGCTTAAGCAATCAAACGGCAGTTGAGGCACTTAAAAACTCTCTCGTCAAGGTAAGTAAGCCGCTTCATTTGCTTTGCTCTACTTACCTTAGTCCCGATAGGACAGATGATAGCTTGGTTTTCTTTTCCTCCGGTTGTCAATATAAGCACACGCCAATTGTATTGTAGAAGCTCTGTTGTAACACCGCTGCCTTACATTTTGCCTCGCAGTACAGTTTGACATCGTTGGCGAGATATAGGCTTTAAGGTTTGTTCGTTGAATGGTAGTATTGATTTACAATGCAAATGGTATATCGGCATAAGAACAAACCGCCCATTACGTATCCGTTATAATAACCTTGCAGATCATAAGGCGCATACAAATTATGTTGAAAGGCAAATATTACAAAGTACATTCTAGGTTCCCATTGCGCACATTCACCTGAACGCTTCCCAGAAGCGGATGTATATATTAGCACAGCCTGTTAAATGGATATATGGAAGTGCTCACCATCGACATCAGCAGTCATTTAAATATAATTCACTATACGTAATTAAAAAACAATTCTAATGATAACTGCCGCGGATGTTAACACTATCCGCATTTATGTGATTACCACAGAGATTCATTTATAACAGATGCGGCAAATTATCCTACACTTGTTTCGCCAGCCCTCTGGAGCTTTCGTATAGCCTCGGCCGATCTCTACCGAGGGTCGTGCGAAGTGTCGGCGGAGTGTTAGCACTGTAGTTGCTGTCCATCTTCTGTATACGTGGAACAATCCGAGCCATCATCTCATCAAACATGACAGGAGGCATGTGCAGAAAGTTTCGGAAAGCAGCATAATCACATCAGTGCATCGTAGTGGCCGTAGTGTAGGCTTCTGTCACCTACCAGCCAGGGAGCACACCAAAACCTGGAACATAGTGATAATAACAATTAAATAAATCAGCAAGGGAGTTATTTAAACACAATTGTTGCAAATGAAAAGAAATTTATACAGAACAACATCAATGCCAGAGAATTATAACCCAAATGTTGTAATGAAACAAAACACATATAAGAATCCGTTAAAATGTCACAAAGAAGAATTAATTGTTACTAAATACAACAGCAAGGCATATATTTACTCAAAATTATTATAAATAATTATACATCGACAAATTATTACCAATGGCAGAGAATTATAAACGAAATATAAAATAAAAACTGCACACTTTTCTCAGAACCGGTACTGAAACAAAAGACAAATTTCACGAACACTTTTGGGCATAATTCCTCTTGCCTCATCAGCATATTTTCTGGTGTAATAACATTTTGCTGTGCTATGGCAGAAGGCCGCATAGTAGCCAAAAGCGCCTTCTCTCGAGCCGGGATCGCCAATTTTCGGCCTCTCTCAGCCTCTCTCGGCCCAACAACGCGGGAAGATCGCTTACTTGCGCGCAAGAAGTGGGTCTCTACCGGGCCTTTGCCGTGTACCTGCGGAGCGCCCGCGAAATAGGAACATCTAAGTTACTTATGACCTTGATTTTCTCGGTTACATCGACCGACCTTAGTAAATGGAGATTCCCACATGTCTGCATCAGATGCTGACAACGCGCAATATACAGGAACTGATTATATGGAAAATGATATATATATATATATATATATATATATATATATATATATATATATATATATATATATATATATATATATATATATATATATATATATATATATATATATATATATATATATATATATATATATATATATATATATATATATATATATGTGTGTGTGTGTGTGTGAGCGTGTGTGTGAGCGTATGTGCGAGTGTGTGTGCTTGCCTGTGAGTGTATATGTGTGCGTGTGTGTAGCCACAGAATCATCAGATTCGCATCTACACATGCAGTTGATTGTGTATCAATACAGATAGTACTATTGTTTTCAATAATGCCATTGCGGTGACGCAAAACCGTAGAATCACGCCCATTTAGAAAAGGTATTGTGTTGTATTGATCCCAGTGGCACAGGTTTCGATTGTCACGTACGTGTGTTGTCTGATTGATGCCTATCCAAAAAAAAGAATCGCATTATTAATGTTGCAAATACGTTCATCGTAAGTTGATGTAATCATTAATGCCTTGAGCGAATGTATGACATTTGAAGCGGGCGCAAATGCAATTATTACCAAAATATTCGAGCTAACAGTTAAACACTCATGCTTGGCATTAGATCTGTACTGCAATTGTAAAAGTCGTAAATACCTGCAACAAGGTATGTCCGTTTAATTACTTCTGCAAAAACACAGCGCAGACGCTTTGATCTGGCATTCCGTGATGTTGCTCAAACTGCAGTGATTGATGAATTCCCTTTTTTGTACCAAAATGACGCGCGAACCAGCCAACGCTTCATTTCAGTAATATCTTAATCATAGAAGGAAATCACGAACAATTTTTTTGTACGCTAACCCCTGCAATATGTAGCGTATGTTGCTAAATCAATGTGTGTTTCTTATATACCCCGCATGATAACTCTGGCCGGCACTACCCGTTTGAGTATTGTTGGGTTTCGATCTTCGGGCCCAGATCGCATGGGTACATTAACCATACTCATTGATAAAACTACACTGGCGTATTGACAATTATTGAAAAATCTGTGGCCAAGAAATTATTTGAATTTCTCCGGCAGGTACCCTGCTCGCTCAGCAATGCAGCGGTTCAATAAGTCATCATCAACTAACCTGTGCATACCAACTGGCTCAATAAATGTGGCATCAGGTGTGTTAATCGCATATTTGAAACCATGAAAACGTGCCTGGTAACATTACCTCAGACACTGCTTTTTCCAAAGACATAACCCATACAAAGTAGCCACAGAAGTGCGTCGTTCCAAATATATGCTTATTTTCTGAGGTACAAATGAGACGATTCCTCATACTCCGATGATAACAGAAACTTGAATCAAATCTATTAGCAAACCGTCAATCGGTAACATATAAAAACAAAAATCTACGTCTACAGTATTTAATGGACACGTTTCAGCCCAGATAGCATTTAACGATTACGCACTCTCCTGCATCGTCCCGGATTATGAAATGATTTCGGTTTTAGCTTGCTCATGTATGTGATTTGTTTTTGCATTACCAGTCAGCAGCGATGGATCTTAATATATCGACCACTATACGGCAATTTGACGTTTATACAAGAAGAAACTTCCCTAGATTAGTTGTAAACGTCTATTAAATAATAAGGTCTATGTTACAATCTAATTTACTAAAACAAATAAGCTTGTATACGGAAGTCACAATAGTCATATGATACAAGTATCTCCAACCGTAATAATGGTTAATAGTTAAACTAAATCGCTGTTATCGGGATACTTCTTTCTTATGTGACCATTATATCTACCAGATTGCCCCAGTGAGACACAGTAGCATGGTGTTTTAAGAAGATCGGTCATTACGTTAGCATCAAATCAGGGGCGATGTGGATTCCGTTATATAATGCTTGTCAAACTGGGCTCTGGTGTGCAAATGTTTACCAACTAGATACATTATTTATAACTAGTATGATGCTTGTAGGCGTATAAGTGGTATATATTGCACGCTGGGATACTTATTTGTTCACGTATAATATAATGGAAAATCGCATAATAACGGCGAATAATATTTTCAATGAACAGAGCGATAAATTATTCCGATTTCATGCACTTCCTTACGTCGACGGCCAATGTGGTCTGACGAATATGGCTTTTATCTGCAGCAACGGTTCATATAAACGGTGTGCTTCATCGTTGGCGCAACCCCCCTCCCCCTCACATCCCATTCCACTCAGAAACGTGAAATTGCGTAATGCTAAGAGTGACGTGGTATGATATTATCCTTTGTTCTAAAACAGTTTCTTTGGCTTGTACAGGTAGTCATTTTTCAAATTCATAACATTGAAACGTAAATGATTCGACAGGTACCGCATCTTTAGGCAGGTATGTAACGCCACAGTGCACTGCATGATTGATCTCGATCTTGTATACACGAAAGTATTATGTGTACGCATATTTAATTACTCTAAATACTGGACGCGTGGAGGAAAAGGATTTTACGTTTGTGTATGCATTGGATTTGGCGATGCTATTCTGTAATACAATGCATAGTCACCAATATTCGATTGGGATTAATGTGCATATAATTCCTCTGATATAAGTCACACGATGTGTTATAGCACATCCCCTGTCGCCAGGCGTTTATTACATTCTGAGCACAGAAAATGGTTTGATAATAGATGAGTCCCACGTTTACAATACATAAAAGCTGTTACTGTAGCTTAAAAGTTTTCATTATTCCATAACATTCGTCATTCCAACCGATTACTGACTGATGCTGCTGTCATTTTGCATGATCGATAAAGCACATACCTATAGGTTGCAACAACACGGTAGGGATATGTGCACTTAGAAAACACAGCAATCCAGTCTGATACGGGGCAGCCCAAGATGAACCTTGGTTTACCAAAACTTAATACAAATAAAATTTTTACAATAATTGTTGGGTAGCGTTAATTTATTTTCAATCAGTTTGAAATTTCCTTCCAGAGTATATATTTCGTGAGATCTGTCATTCGGTTAATCAAATTAACGTTATTCCGGGTAGCTCGCCCAGTTCGTTATAACCAGTTAAGCACCATCAGCAATGTTGGTTAGAATACTTACTAAGATCTAGTCTGTGTGGAATGCTCGATATTTTAGTTGCCGTACAGATGAATGGGCGGAATTATGCCTTTCAACGGCAATATATTAAAAGGGCATGTTGATGGAAGTGATTTACCGGTATTAATTTGACTTTGCTACATGCTAATGCACATGTTACACTATGCTATTTATGGAATCCGGGCTATATTCGAGCAAAGTAGGCTAGGTGTTTTGGGTAGGTAATGTTTGGCTGGTGTTATAAGTTGACTTTGCTGTAAGTTCGTAGCTACACATACGTGATGAAAACTCTTTCTCTACAACATTCAGTAAAGATGAAGCAGTAATGTAAATATGGCTATATCGCGGTAGGCTGCTCATATATGCAATGTACCTTATGAATTCATCCCTGAAGAGCGCCACCAAATAATTGTTCCAGCAAATGTTGTGACCTATCGTGCAAGAGCAACCAAAGAATAACTGATAGGCAATTGGAAGTGTAATGACTTTTTAGTTCAGCTCTTTATATGTTTCCAATATTTTTTTGGGTCATCCACTGCAATAATTGATCAATCCCTGCGACGATTGGTTTTATTGACTCTAAAATGCTTTATGGGCCATTGCACTGAGAAGCACAATGCAACACAGCCATTCGGTAGTGTGTGATAGCACTAAATAGCGCTAAGTGCTCCTGTAAGCAAGGAACGTCAAATATACCACCGATGTTTCGGCGATCTAATTACTAAACGCAATGCATTAAAGCGAGAATGAAATATGTATGATTATATCATATATGATTATAAATATGCCGCGTATCTCAATAAATTAATTTTGTACGATAAACTATTCGTGCTGCTATAAACTAATAATATGCTAAACTTTCCAGATGATCATAATTCGAAGCTTGCGGGACCTAGACACTTGTGCTATTTTGACACCTGTCATTGATTTTTTTTCGGGATATATTTTTACATATTCTCTCCCCACAGTACATTATTTTTGATGTCAAATTGTTCCAAACTATCGAAAACTATAACTAGTATTTATGCTACATTTTTTTATGACAACAAAATCAAGCGCACTAAAATGTCGACTTTATAATCATTACATAACGGAATGCATAAATACGACATAATTAACCGAATCTGGAAACATGTTTCATAAGTTTCTTGTTCAATCGATGAGCCTCAAAAAGGAATAATGCATTTGCAACGGTTAGATTCGGCGTATTACTTGCTGTGATTTCATATACAGTCCACTGCACGACAGTAGAAGATAATTTGCTCCGGTCGTGCATCAAGCGTCGTTCCTGATTATGGGTATTCGTGTGTGTATAAAACACAATCCTGCGTCTGAAGTACAATGGAATTATATGACCAGCAAATGCTGATTGATAAGATTCACACGGTAAATAGCGACATCCAACAGTCACATAACTGTGGTCTGTGGTTGGATTCAAACGGAACCGTATAAATTGGGTGGGAGCGCATCAGGCGTATAGTGGTAAATATATAACATAGTCTCAGGGCGTACTAAGCCATGTGTGTGATGATGGTTTTAAGTCATCCATTTTATATATATTCCCTATATATATATATATACAGAAATATTTATATATACATATATATATTTATATATATACATATATATATAGATATATATAGATATATATATATATATATAGATATATATATTATAGCTCTACATTTATATATATACATACATAAATACATATATATATATATATATTTCTGTATATATAATATATATATATATTACATATGTATATATATACATATATATATGTATGTTTACAACTATAAATATTTATATATATGTATAAATATATATATATACTTATATATATATCCCATATAAATATACATATATATATGTTTATATATATAAATACATGCATATTTCTCTATTTAAATATATATATATATATATATATATAAATATATTAATATGTATATATATATATAGTTTATATATATATACATATATATATGTGTGTTTTTATATATATATATATCTCTATGTCTATGTATATATGTTTATAAATATATATATATACATATATATATATATAAATATTTACATATACCTATAATTATATATATATATATATATATATATATATATATTGCTGCATTGTGCACGATAAATATTACATATATATATATTTTTATATATATATTTATTTATACATATATATACAATTATATATATGCATATATATATACATATACATATATATATACATATATAAATACATGCACATATCTCTATATTTATATATAAGTATACATATATATATATAAATATATGTATCTATATTTATATTTATTTACTTATATATATATATTTATATATATGTTTATATATATGTTTATATACATATGTTTATATATATATATATATATATATATATATATATATATATATATATATATATATATATATATATATATATATATATATATATATATATATATACATATATATTGATCACAGATCAGAATGCAATCATGATATAACAATATATCGCGACATTTGGGTAAATTTTAATTAAGGACGGGCGCAATTAAATTACAGCTTAGAATCGAAACCGGAAGAAAACTCACCCAATATCAAAACGTCAATCGTCCAATTCACCAATGACCCTGTAATTCGGGGCTATATTTATAGCAGAGAGGATTTATAAGCTACCTGGTTACCATTCGGAACTATATCCGGCACTACTACCATCGCTCGTATCGAATCATATTGCTTTATTATTATGGTATTATTTATTGTAGAGTGACACTATGTAAACTGTGTGTCGGCTCATAGTTACTATCTATTCTAATGCGATGAAAAGTATTTGATGCTTGCACCCAGGAATCTAAGGAATTATTAAGCCAGATGCCACTTATTTAAATACTAACCACCTGAATTGGCTATTCAACGATTATTGACCAATCATTGTACGGATGTTTAACCCTATGAGCAATATAGCGCAACACCATTGTTTGCATACGGCCTGTTCGTCTGATTCATTGTTAATTGGAATCCTGCATAGGGTAGACAATGACAAATCGACAAATAACATTACCGATTTACTGCAAATCACAGCTCAATTGTTCAGGCTTATTAAACACGTGGCGTTTCTGTATATGGCAACGGTAGGTGGTATAATTGAAATGGCTCGGAGGTTTACTTTCTCGAAGTCAATTTCGTATATTTGCAACGTCATAGTTGATATCAAGAGCCTCGAATGCTGACTAAATAAAATTCAATGAATACCAATCTGAAGTGTCATTTATAAGACAAATCTACATAATATCAAAATGTGGCTGCTGTCACCAGAGGTACCCTATGCATGAACTCAGGAGTAGGGCCGCTATAAAGCTAGTTAATGCATTGAAACATGGTAAAGACAGATATTTCTGCATGATGAATATATGTCAAACCTTTTTTTTTGCATGCAGCATTGCAGTCTCTGTACCCATAATGGTGTGCTCCGGCGTATCCAGTTTTCTCGACCAGGCAAGGCAATCAGAGTTAAGTACATGTCGAGCAGATCTCAGATTGGACACGCTGTCATGTGAAGCAATAAACAGCTTTTTTAATGCTTTGTTGCTAGGTATTTCGCTTGCAATCAACTAAATTGCACACTGGCTATATTTTGCTCCAAGATTCGGTCGATGGGATCTTTGGTAACGAAAATGTAATTTCGGTAACAATTCATGGGGTCTGAAAGCCCGGATTTGCCATAAAATTTTCCTCAGCAAGCAAATGGGAATCATGTTTACTTATTTCGTCGGTTGTAGAACGGCTTCGAACCCTTTAGAGTCAAATGCAATTATCGAGCTGCTTGGCTTTTTTCTGATTACGCGTATATAGTCTAATGATATAATCTTGATCAAAGACTTAACTGGCAGAAAACGCTCCATGAAGGCAGGATTGTTGCTTAAAGTTGCGGCACAAAGACGAATGTATTTTCTTATCACAGTTGAGATTATTGTGTGTATAAGTGATCATTAATCCGGGACCGGCGCGTGGTTCCGGTGTAAAAAGCAGCAAATAGGATTTTTTGTGAATTTTCTACCAATTATTTGAACTGAATGCCGACTTTTCTCACCCACCCACGGAGCTTAATTGCAACTGTTTGGTAACTTAAAAACTTTGTGTTTTCGCCCTCACGCATAATGGGTCGAGTATTGACATCAGAATGGCTACAAGGTAGCCTACATCATCTGTAAAGAAAAAGAGCTCCAAATTAGTATCAAAGATTATAAACAAACATGGGGAAAAGCTAATGGTAATGAATAAGATGCACGAACATGTGCAATATGCCACAAAATCTTCGTTGATGTAGAGGACATAATCATGGAATGTGATGGCAGCTATAACAAACATGTATGTACGAAGTGCATTGATATGAGTGACCGTGTATCTGTCACGCTCCAAAACGCCAGATTGTATCTGCTTCTGCTACCTGGGCGTGGGTAAAACCTAACTGATAGCAGTAGCTGTAGATGTTGGACGCTGTTGAATAGAAATTCCGCATCCTGGAAAATAAGATGGGTACGTGGCATACCTTGAACATAATATGTCAGATATAATTGCTGCTCTTGATCAGAAAATCATCCCCTCTAATGACCAACACGACCAATGCGAGGTATAGGAGAGGATGTCCAAGAATTAGTAGAAAATAGCTAGCGTAAAGTTGCAGCAAACAATCCATTAAGTGCATCATTAGCAGCATACATCATGAAAGATGTCATTAAAGCGAATTACATATTTTGTAAAAGAAAGTGATTGTGCCGAGACCTTGAAACGCAACTAGGATGACCAACATTTACATGAGTTCTTGTAAACATCGGCTCTTGACAACACTGAGGCTAAGGTCCAGAACAAAATTGGAAGACACTCAGCGGCCGATGAAAGTTGTCCAAGAAAACAGAAAAAAGGTCCGAACTATGAAGAGTCTTGCTAAGCTATAGTATGATAAAGACAGATTTAAGATGATAAGTATCGCAAACGACCTAACTGCATCGGGAGGGAAGTATGAACACTGAGGCAAGAAACCGGACAGATGCAGATACCACCGGCTATTGGTATGCAAAGTGTGAGGTCCAGAATAGAAACTACGGATAGGAACTGGTCAGTGAGTGCTCGGCTATGCAAGAGTGCACGGACATATCTAAAATGGTGCTGGTCAGACTCGATTTTGTTACTGGTACATATATGCCAGAACTACCCACTGCATGAACCCGCTGACGGATATGGCGAGTGATGGTGAGAACCTTGTGATACTGGGTGGCATGAATGCACGCACCGGAACAGAGAGTCGTGAATTTGAAGAGTGTATTAGTGGATTTCGGCGAGACTCCCGCAACGCTGAAGAAAAAACCTGCTAGAGTCGGCAGTTTGAATGGATGGTTGGTAGCAACCACGTGGTTACAAACATTGACAGCCAGCTGAGGAAAATGAACTCAGATCAGGAGAAAACGTATGGCTAGGAAGAAAAATGTAACTGTAACCATCTGTAGATGCAAGGCATGACCATAAGCCTGCCAAGTCAGCAGCAAAGAATGCAGTCAAACACGTGAAAGCAGGAGTCGAGTTGCATCAGGAACTGACCTATGGTAGAAAGAAAGACAATCTATAAGGTAGCAGAGACATGGAAGGAAGCCCAGGACGCATGGCGGCTTCACCATACATCACTATTAGCAACGGAGTTCAGTAGTTGCGAGGACAGACGGTAAAAGAGAGGTGGCGGGATAATTAAGTTTACAGCCGACCTACCGGCAGCAACCTATGGTAACATCCACGAATACCGCAACAACGGAAAAAAACAAGAGCTCAGATGATCAAGTGCTTAGAAGGAATACTGAATGCCGCAATTCGGCTGTGCTACGGCAGTGCAGAGTGACAGAAGAACTCATAATCATATTGATGGCTGAGTACCGAACTCTGAGTATTCTATTCTGAACCATTTCCCTAAATGTGTTATATCCGATTCAGAAATTTATTGCGTAATTGCACTTTCAGCTGGGCCATTTCTAGACGAGTTTCTTCTACGCTGCGGTAAATGTTTATACCAAAGCCAATAAACATTTGTATAAATGGGATGAGTATTGGTGTTTGGGGTTCTTATTCAAGCTAATAAATAATTCGGAAGAAACAAATCCGCCTAAAACCTACATATTGCACAGTATCAGTCTCTCTGAGACGCAATCCATTTTTCTAATTTCATACTTTTGTTCCTCATCAGGGCATTCATGCGTATTAAATTAACTTTCCAAGTCTGACAGCTTGCCTGAGCAACATCTGACTAGACAGTGAGAAATACGAGACAGGTCATTTGATGTTATATCCACTCGTCATTTCTACCCCTCATCGTTGAGAAACTCTCTAGAAGCAGACATGAATGAGTGGTCTTAATATGTACGTGCCAGTTAAGCCACGCATGGCAGCAATTGATGTGGTCAAGTTTGGATGTTTATTTAGTTAGACTGATTCAATCTGTTACTGTAAAGTTAGTTGTTTAGGACAGTCGAATCGGCAGATTCGTTTTCCGCCAACACATTGTGCTGCACATTATGACACCGTCAGAAACCTATCCTACAAGCATTGCATATATATGGCTGCATGAGAAAATCTCATAGCAGTCAACGTTCCTGCAGTGTAATGTAGCCTCTAATCGATAAGCTTTATTAGGCCGGGTTCGTTGTCAGAGGTAGTATATGGGATTCAGAAAATAACGGTCTAAGCTAGATCACAGTGTTTCCTTTAATTGCACAGTCTGATACAAGGCTTGTATAAAATCGTCGCGACAATCAGCATTACGTTCATGTCAGTTGAGGTTTTATTAGCGAAAAACAATAATTCGCAAACTATCACTGATATAAAAAAGTCTATTTCCGAGATATCCAAATCTGTTATACAGCGGTCTAAATCCTCTGTATGTCTCACCCATGATGCCTTATAGTATCCCGTAGGTTATCATTCCAAGCCGCTGACCATAACAACATGAAATAAAATCGTTTGTTCTTTTGGAGCACTGGGACGAAATAAACGCTGCTTAAACATGGCCATCATTTCCATTCACCACGGTCGTGATCCTGTTTGCACGGTAACTGAAATACTCCTTGCCATATAATGCCAATTGATCCCTGACTTCAGCACATATGCGTTGACATCGTGTAAGATATCATAACACTGAAACGCTAATGCGATTATCAGCCATTCATATTTAACTGACATGTGGTGTATTGATAGATATGGGTGCATGAATGATAGGTGTGATACTCTTGAAGACGTAAGTACAACTTGAAAGACTATCTTTTGGTATAATATGCCGTGAGGTAGCATAAAGACCTTACTATATACATGTATTTGAATGCCCCTCTTGATTGATTTTATTGCCACTACCCGCAGTGTTATTTATTCGTGTCATGCTTTACTCTGCTTGATCCTTAAGCAAGCAGCGGCGTGGGTCTGTCGTGGTGTCAATGACTGAAGATAATAAAGCATAACTTTTCCCGGTTACTTCAAAGACCGACAGTCTCATCGGGATAGTAGGCAAAACGCAGCTCAATAGTTTGATAGCTAGGTATTGTCATCATGATACAAATCCGGTATATCTGGTTCATCGCCAAATCCAAATAAATGCATGCTATCCAACTACCCTTAACATGGTTACTACTATCAACCTTTTCATGTCACACCTCCGTCGTGTGCCAAGCAAATTTATCTGTATGTCCAAATTGTTAGGTTTCGATAAATCAGCGGATATGCGAACGAACATTATATGTTCGTCTTATAGGCTGGTCACCACATGTTACGGCCCTTGTGATTTTCTGGTTGGGCTGAACAATTGTGTCTTTGGTATCTGAGTAAAGTAAAAGTTATGTGACTTTTTAGTAAAAACAGAAAGCGCTATTAATATAGAGTCAGTAACTGTGAAGGAAGGTTAATTAAAACAAATGTGCCATATGTTGCTGCCATCAAATCGTTTGGGTTCTTGTTTTGCTAATAAGTGCTGGTAGATTGTTTTGCAGTGTGTCTCTACAGAAAATAGTGGCATTATGGGACATTTATCAGAATCGAGTACTACTGACTGATTCAGGTGTAATGCGATAGTTGTTACAAGAAACTCTTATCATGAACACTAGCCTCATCTGGTGCATTCAATTTGAGAATGTAGGACATAGTATACATAATATCAATCGCTGTGTATTGCTCAATCATACTGTTACATATACCCCTGGATCCAAGATTATATGGCTAGCATAACAAAGTTATCAGAAAAGCGCGGACGTTGCAAGTAATTTTTAGATATATGCGGTCGTTCATCCTCGTTAGTACGACAGGTATTGGCCCAATTTGCCGCTCATTTGCCTCAAGGCGACCAGTATTTTTTGTTGGAGTTATATATTTTACGAAGTATGGTTCATTGTGCGATAATACAAGTTACCCAAGCGACAGTCATACTTTTTATAGAAAGGTAAGAAGGTCGGTAAAAATAAATACGCAAATGAGCGGAATATTCCATAGCCACACGCTCATTACAACAAGACAATTCAATTGCGTCTTTCTATTTCCCTTCTTAGCCAATTCATATTCCTTATGCTTCTCGGCGAATTCAACCAGTACAAAACGCTATAATGTGCAAGTACCAACCACAATTACAGTAGTTTGTGTAAAATAAACCGTGAAATGTCCTTGAACTTTTTTACGCATGCACCGTTAATCAAATACACAACATCAAATATATGACCAATGTGTGCCACCAAAAACCAGTTACTCGGATGGGTAGCATATAACTTCCCACACAAAACGGACCCTATATATCTTGCAACCTGCATCGCACGGTATGCTGCAGACTGAATGAGAGTTACATTCCTGTAGCTTCGGCAGTATTAAACCAATACCGGCTGAGGTATTAAAGTTACATTTCTGATTGTCAGTTGCAGGCAATCAGATAAGCAGCTGATCATACTGATATTAATGTACATTGAATTGTGCTCTTCGCTCTATACAAACGAATTGATACTTTGAATAATGTATTTGTAGAATAAGCGTGGAATAGATGGACAACACATTGATATATTTTGTTCGGCTTTTCAGGTTAGTCGTCATCATCACATAATGTCACCACAGTACGACAAGACCTGTTTTATTATACGTCAGGGCTCGGACGGTATAATCGTACCAAATAATCTTCCCTTAGCGATGAACAGCATTGTTAAATCCCGTTTTGATTCCAAATACAGGTAAAGGAAATCTAACGCTGTTGTCTTTGTCGAATGTGTATTTACATTTTGCAGTGTTGAAGATCGTTCTATGATGCAGCAACCTATTATTACAATATCAGCCCAGAATTTTATAAATAGTTTTTAATAAATGGCGTTAGCAACGCTGATTGAAATTGCCATCTTTTGTGGCTGTGTACATATAATAATTGCATTGAATGATCACCACTCGATACGGACTATTCAGTTTCCATAAGTGAGGTTTTGAGCGTCCATAGATGTCATCATCTGATCGGAACACCCCAACGTAATGATGTCAACTTTTATTTCACGCTTGCATAGTTCCAGGGTGCATTCATAAATTTGTCTGATAATGCAAAATACTCAACCAGAGGATCGTTATTGTACTGCAACATCGCCGATCTCATGGGTATCCGAAACAAACAAGATGCCACCGTAAGCAGCATTTTTGACGGATAAGTTTCAGAAAACACGTCAAACTTTATACAGTGATGATATGCTTACAAAAGGCATGTCAGTCTAAAATCATATTGCAAAATGACATTAAAACAAACCCAGTAAACATAAAGATATTTGCCCTTTAAGCGCCTAAGCCAATAAAGCAATAGTATAATTATTATCATACCAGCCTCATTTGTATGTTGAGGGTTTTAGTTTAATTTCGAACATGCCGAGACTTCCTGAGTCGATGCTGTCAAAAAGTTGACGTCTTACCGTTTCCTCTTTCATCTAGCGGATCTACGCATGTAAGAAAACAGACATTCAGAAACAGTGTTGTTGCTGTGTCTGTCTAGGGGAACAAGTAGTTGTTTCCCCAGTTATCTAAAGTAAGCTTATTCTCAAACTGACTATCCAATGCAGTCTTCTTAATTTGATATCTGCCTGCCTTCTTGAAAATATGTCAACCATATGCAGTAGTGGTTGTGTACATCGAATGTTATGTTTTTCGAACAGTTGACTGTTGCCTCTCTCTTGGTTGAGGGATCTTCTTGGCATTTCACATTATCGAGGTACACTTTTCTTGTATACAAATAACACTTCTGTCCCCAAATTTGCATGTTGAAGTTCTTTTATCATATGAAGCTGCGATGGCTTGAGAGCTCTGCCCCGAACGTAATTTAACTATTCATAGTATCAAAATACAGCACATCGAGTATCTTACGCTACGATGACATATTACGCATTATGAATAACTCCGGGGGAATCGTGTGTTTCTGCTAATCAAAATATGCCGTGATGACATTTGACGCGATTATATTTTGACATAAATACAGAAACCTCGATACAAAGAAAGAATCCTCATTGAATCTGGGCGTAGTATTTCTAAGATGAGAATAAATGAATGATGCATTGTAATTCACGATGCAACCTGCAATAAGCTGGGTAACATTTGACCATAAATGTTTTCATTGGTGAGTAGATCTGTGATCACGATGCAAAACAACCGCTGGTCTGAAAACAACATTGCATAATACTTTACCAACTGCAGCAACTGCTCAATATGAAAATAATGTGTACTGGGTGTACTGGTATGATATAATTCCAATTGAAACAATAGCAATGTCAGAGCAAACGAAGCCGTGTTTCATTTCAGGAGTTTTAGCCTTGTTCAGCTTAGGTAAGCACTATTTATTTTCCAACAATCTTTATTGCTTCTAATTCAATGTTACTCTAGCCTACCATATGCCCGTATTTGAATGGTATTGCAATATGTATGCCTACGTTATTACTTTGTAATCATGTCGTTACTCGTTGATTGGATTTCCGAAATGAGAGCTTCAAAGGATGGTTACTTCAGATATATAATACATGAAGAGAATATTTATCCAATGTTGTCGATCACAAGTAAGCTATCTCATGTTCAAATGGCAAATCCTGCTCTCTGATGTCAACCATGAAAGATGTAATAGTCTCGGAGTTCTGGAACATACATATCTTGGTGATCCGCTTCTTTCCGACACAAAACTTGTTTTAATGCCATCTATATAATATGCGAGATTGCCGATAAATTCACAATACATATGTGGCCTGTAGTGAACCTTACAGAAATATTTAGATAATATTTTCAGCGCAACTACTCAATGTGTGACTGGTGTATCATGTTCCACGCATGCTACAACGTCGAATTAATTCGTCATATTTGCGATATTTAGTATGCGACGGTAAACACAATTTCGATATTGGTAAGGTGAGAACAGCACACAACCTCTAATATATATTTAATGATTGTTAGCTTGCTTACTAAACGGTGTAACAAAAACACTTTATAAGTAATGTTACAATTGAGTTGTTAAATTATGATTTCACTAACTTGACGGTTAAGACGGTACTCGGCGACAATGTTTCAATGTGACTCAGATTTAATTATCGTAAGCTTAACGGTCCATCTCCAGGTATTAGCAAATACCCAATCATTTGAAATTATTTAGAAAAGAAGAGAGGTTTTTGTGTCTTTATACCAAGCAGCTAAACAGATGCATAACAGCAAAATATATATTTTATTGTACACGAAACAGACCTTTGAAAACTGTCGGGCTTCGATCGTTATAGACCCTGATATTTGGTATGGTATCACTTAACTTGGTTCGATCAAGAGATAATCATAACGGATTGGCGAACTACGTTATTGGAGGCAGATGAGTATATTCGCAAATCATATTTCAGGGAATTAAATGAATGCCACGTTGCAGTGTCAATGATAGGAAAAATCTGCATAATATCCAAACTGTGGCTGCTGTACCCTATGCATGCATTTATGATTAGGACCGTTATATAGCCAGTGAAATCATTCGAACATGGTAAAGGCATCGATATTTGTGCACGCAGAATATATGCCAAACATTTGGTTGCATGGAAGCCTTGTTGTCTCTATACCATTCTTGGTATGGTCCCGACGCATCCAGAGCTCACGATACAGCAAAGCAATAATGAAAGGTACTTGGTCTCATTGCCATGTGAAACAATAAGTGCTTTTTGTAATGCTTGGAAACGCATGTCACTAGGTGATTCACTACTGCGACTCGCTTTTCCCATCAACGCCAAATTAAAGTGCAATCGCCTCCATCGAGTTTCGTTACCGTAGTTCCAAGATGCAAGATGTACCGTCTCGTTTGGTAGTCTATTGATTATTTGCTCTGTATGCAGAATTAATTTATCAACTGAAGCATATTTGCCTAGGGGAATACGCCATGAATTACAGAATAGAGGCCGATTTCCCTTGCAAACTTGGTAGGGCTGTCAGGGGTCGCAGCGATTATTCGTAAAGGGAAAGCCGTCGAAGAAAAGCTATTTTCGCATTTGATAATCATATTGTCAGTAGAGAAAACGAAAAGGTTACACCGTACTCTAGAGAGGGTGGGCAAGATGATGAGATTCATGCTGATTATGACTAAAAAAGCAGAGCATACTGTACAAAATGCCAGCCATCTATCCCCAGCTATTTCATATAACGCCTGGGTATTTACGGTTATTAGAGCATCACCATCAGATAGACACATTTGAGAGCAAGATAGGGCATGATAAAATAATTAATAGGGATCGCTTGTTGATCATTACAAATATCATACAACACCAGTAGTCTATAGTTTTAGACACTTACAGGATTAACATGAAATATAGAATGGTCATTCGCGTGCATCAACTAACCGATATAATGGACGACGTGCTTTTCCTCTAGTGTGATTAAGCTCGACAAAGTCTTATTTTGTATGGTGAGATTAGCTCAGCTATACGCAGGGTATATATGTCTGACTATTATCAGGTTTTTATGTGCTTAATGTATACATTTAATAACTCAACTCTGTTTTTGCACCTTGGATTACAGATGCACTCGTGCTGGATGTGCAGGAAAGAGCGACAGACAATTCATACATAGATATACATTATAAGTACAACCACCAGAATAAGCCTGATGCCTAATTATTTCTGTAAAAGACAATACACAGGTTGCTGTGACCGATAATGAGAATGCTAATCCAACTAAAATACCTATTCTTCAAACAAGAAGTTGGAGGGAAAGTACCATCTCGCGAAGCACAATTACGAAGCACATATGAATGCGAATGATTATAGGAACGAGTTAATCATCAAATAGGGTTATTGTGCCGGGATACACATGCTTATTGCATCATATTTATTATCTCAGGAACATATCATGAGCTATTATAGCCAAACAATCCCGAATATTCATTGAAGACATGTTACCAGGTGGTGTCTATGTGCGGAAAGAAGCCAATATCAACCAATAAACTATGTAATCTTGACGTATTGCAATGGATCAGACATGTAATGGTCATTATTATTTGGTCGGTCGGATCATGCATGCCCAACATTTCTCCCTCACTTAGGTCATTGTAGAAATAAAGTTGTCCCAATCGAATATCAGGCGTAAAACGACAGCCCACTAGATACCTGTGTAAGTCATAGTAGGGCGTCAGATTGACTCACATCCGAATAAACTTCGGAAGAACATAGAACTGGAATTAGACAATATATATATATCAGCTACCCTCAGATACTGGACTAGTGTTGCGCCTTGCATAATACAACGGTACCGGGGATTGGCCGTTAGCCAAAATGTGTTTTGGTTTCTCCAGTATCCCGTAGTAACATCATCCATTTATTATTGCGCAAACCGCACCACCAACTGCAGACACCTAATCGAGACCTTTCGGTGAATCTGGGCGGATATGGTGCCGTAAATAAATGTATATCCAACGCAGCTACTAAGCACCTGTCACTGTATTGTTTGTATCAAGTCTATTGCTCTATCATGTATGTATGTATTATTGTTGTGAAAAAGTAGATATGACAAAAAAGGATGCATTTCGAATATTTTGCTGATATGAACAAGTACTTTGTCATTATGTATAGGCATATTTCAAGTGATGCTCTTGTGAAGGATTTAGCTGTTCTAAAACCATAATAACTAAGTATCGACATGGAATAGTACTCACAGTTCCTAGGATGCAGCCATCCTTTGGAACATTGGTATGACCATTCTATCTCGCCACTGCGTTTCAATGGCTGCATGTATCATGCCTAGTCTTATTGCTTTTTTGTGATCTAGTTCCTACCCGTACTCCTTGCTTAGGTCTAACAGTCGACGAAGATGAAGTAAGAACCTTCGGCGGCATGTGCCTGCTTTGGAAGGAGAGCATGTTTTTCACCTATTCTGACATATCTATTTGGATTGCTGGGTTATCCTATTCCTTTGTAAAATCCATTTACTATTTGTGACTAAACGTGACAACTATTGCCTTATGTGAGGTCTTGACTTTTGAGGTCTCGTGCGATTAGACTTGGGGTGGGTCAGAACGTTTGATAACGGTTAGCTACAGAGAAGTAATTATAATGTCCGTGCATACTTCAACGGCACATAGTCGACAGTAATAAATTCAAGGCCTATGATGTCGTTCTACAACTTTAGAGGTCGGCTCGTTGATTCATGTGGCAGCGTCTCACCAGCCTTGCTTATGATCAAAGGATATCGATAAAAACATTTTCATATCCACCGACATCAAAAACAGTTCACACAACTGCTGTGCTGCACTAGCAATAGAGGATGTCGGAGACAATTGTGGTTTGAATACTCGGGAGTTTGGACAACGTTTGGGATATGCATGGCAATTACAAATTAATTAATTATGAGTAGCAATCCATTTTCTGATTTTATGACTATATTCCTCATCAAAGCATTTCTGCATTATTTCTGTCTACTCTTATCCACCTATCTCTTATCAGGCAGCTACAAGTTAGCTTTTGAATCCTGATAGCTTGTTTTAGCAACTTTTGATATTATATCCACTTAATATTTCTAGTTATCATAGTTGGGAATCTGTACAAAGCAGTCTAGAATCATTGAATCACTACAGCAATTGATTTTGAATCTGTTTTATGCATACTTAGTCAGACTGGTTCACGCACTTGCTGTACAATCAGTACGCACATCTTACGCATAATGATCCCGTAAGAAATGTACCCCAACTAACGCATATATATGGCTGCAGGAGAAAATCACATCTACATGTACGTTCCTGCAGTACAAGGTAAACCCAGTATATTCCTCAACTGCGTAATAAAACAAATGCGTGTTGTTTTACCGTCGTAACTAATGCAGATATAAGGATGGCGTTTCGCATATCCTGAGAAACCAAATTTTGAAATATATCCCCTATGAGTAATGTTTGCTTCAGGACTATTAATAATATCCCGTTTCATCTATCCTAGCCGTCAACCCAATAACCTGGATGGGAAACGGTCTGTGCTTGACGGTTATTGACAAATAATAAGCACTGTATATGCATCACAATGATTTTCATTCACCGCCGTCACGACCCTGTTTGCAAACTTAAATGCTCCACGCTGTATCGAGTTTATATACCCCTGGCATCAGCACATTATTTGCTGCGATATTGTGCTGGATAGTATCACAATAAAATGCTTATGCGATTGTCAGCCATTCATAATTACCTGTCATGTGATGTAGTGATGGATCTGGATCATTACTGAATAACGGGCTGGGTATTCGAGATGACATAAATGCAACGTGGAATATTGATATAAGAAGCCATCATGTCAAATGAAGCCATTACGATTTAGCAGTTGCGTCAGTATTTGTTCATGGTGGCACACTTCGCGGTGCGCTTAAACTTTTACCTAGTGGTGTATTTTGGATTTTGTGGTGTCACCGACTATGGATCGAAAGCCACCAGTTGTCTCTGTAATAACATTTATGTATCTCTCTCTATATATATATGTATATATATATATATATAGGTATATATATATATATATATATATATATATATATGTAGTATATATATAAACACATATATATATATATATGTATATATATAGATATATATTTATATATCATATATATATCTCATATATATATCTATATATATATACTATCCCTCTACATATATATATCTGTATATATGTCTTATTATCTATATATTATATATAGCTATATCTCTATATTTTATATCTATATATTATATAAATATATATATATATATGTATATATATATATATATATCTCTGGTGCTATTAACTGTGTAATATAGCTGAAATGAATATATATATATATATTTATATATATATATATATGTTTCTGCTATATATAGTTATGTATATACATATATGTAAATACATATATATATAAATATATATATGTATATACATATATACATATTTACACATATATATATAAACATATATATATATATACATATACATGAATATATTTATACATTTATTTTTTATAGATATATATATATACATATATTTGTTTACACATATATATATATATATATATATATGTACAATTGTTCCATGTTTAAATCTATCGCTTTGTAAGCCCACAAATAAACTGAGCTTAATTGCTCTACAAGATGATGTTCGCTATGACACACAATTTCGTAATAATTATATTGGTGCCATCAACGGTGCCATATAGAAGCATCTAATATATATATATATATATATATATATATATATATATATATATATATATATATATATATATATATATATATATATATATATATATATATATATATATATATATATATATATATATATATATATATATATATATATATATATATATATATATACATATATATTCGTAATGTCTTGTTTAAGAACTTTTATATTATAAAGATCCTCAAATGTTGAGTGGGGTAAATACAATGAATGCCGATTTGTCGCGTCATTTATCGGAGAAATCTACAAGGGCGGTTTGCTATCCATCGAGGTACCTTATGCATGTAAACAAGATTGGGACCGATACGAAACTAGTTTAGTTATTCAAGACACCAATTGTTTCAGCATGAGGAATGTATGCCAATCCCTTGTTTGCGCGCATATCATAGCTGTCTCTCTGTACTCATCTTGGTGTGGTCTGACGCACCCAGCGTTCACGATACGGCAAGGCAATCCTGAAAAGTACATATAGAGGAGTTATCACGACGCAAATTTGTCATACTGTCATATACAATAATCTGCTTCTTATGTAATGCTTTGAAACGCATGTCATTGCAATCAATCCAATTGCTTCACGGCTAGATCTTCCTTCCACATTAGATCGATGGGAGCATAGGCTGCGAAAATATAAATTCGATAAAAGACTATGGGTCTAAGACGCCGGATACAACTAATAATTGCCCTTATTATACATGGCTGATAACTACGTGCTTAAAGATGCTCATCGATCCCTACACAGTCGTATACAGTTATCATGCTTCTGGGATTAATCGTGATAACACGTGGGTTGGCTATAGAGGACATACCTAAGCGCGCTGCAGTAAAAGGTAGAACAATTGTTGAAAAGGATGGGCTATGTAGAAAGTACGGCAAACGTCAAGTTACAATATGAATTATACTGGGCATAATAACAAGTACGGCACCAGAAAGTGGCAAGATGGTTAGATCAATTCAGTTGTCCATTTATCGTGTAGCCTCATCATATATCCGCAAGCGTAATTAAATGCTTATTCATGTAGTTTCATCGTATCATCGTATGATCGCCGGTTTTTCCGTAGCATATAATCTTGGAAAATATGTATCTGCTCCGTGTCTATGTGGTGATCACCATTGCGAATCGCTTTCCCCGTCCATGTTGATTGAAGGGCATTCAACTCCATCGTTTCATTTGATTCAACAACGGTGAGTGTTTCTGCAGGATCGTAACGGTTCATTAGCTGATGTGAAGGTTATTGGTGCAGAATACAGAATTAATTCATCAACTTGAGCATATTCACTTAAGGGACAGAACCTTCGAAATCGTTTGTAATCAAATTACAGCATAGAGAGAGATTTACCCTTGTGAGCTGGGTAGGGCTCTCTGGCGTGGCGGTGATTTATTCATATATATTTAGCAGTACAAGAAAACCCTTCCGCGCATTTGACAATCATTTATATTCTTTTAAAGAAAGAGTAACGGCAGTCACTACATGTGGTTCTACTGCGGTGTGTATAGAAATATTTGCCCATGAAGTGATTTTATTCATGCATTTGTCATGCAGATGCAAAACAAAAGACCGGGTTGAAGACATTTTTAGCACCCAATAACCATCAACACTCAATACGATCACCCATCAATAGCATAATTAGCTGTTTTGAGAGCCCTTGCCAAACCAAGTTGTTCTTATCTGTTGGGGGTACCTCTTTATGAATATGTCAATCATGACCTGCTTTCATGTTATCCTGAAAATAACTATCGTTATGGGTTAAACATATTCATGATATGAGTAGAAAACATAGTTACAAATACAGGTAGAAGATCTAAGCGATTAAATGTAACTTTTAATAGCAACTTCAAATGCTAGTCAATATTTGTACTAAATCAATGTGGTAACAAAAAGTTTATTTATGTACGTGTAGTCGAGAACACTTTTCTTTAACTGATATATAGAGGTGGTGTCAATAAAGAGCATAAAAGTATTTCTGTGATCTTAAACAAGGGACGAAAGATTGACCGCGTCACTTACGTTTATCGTTTAATCAAAAAACGAAATACCATATCTGACTTCAATTATATATTCAAGATAAATGTTAAATACCCTATTGTATGCATATCCGTAGATCCAGAAGCTAGGATCGCGTCGTGTCGGCTCACATAGAACGAACAAACACCATTTTAGGACAAATTCGTGATAGAACATGTATGCGCTCACAATTATCTGCCTTAATCAAATAAAGCTCAGAAAAAATGATTTGCACAACAGCCCACAGAAGCCGAATTACAAGTTGCACATAAACAATTGACTGGCCTCATAATCTTCTATCCGACAATAGCGTAAAGTTGTCACCCTGCGTTGCGCAGAACATAGCGTCCCCAATGAAACAGTTCAGATACCGACACCTTGATATTTATCCCTACCTTTTATATAAAAAACGCTTATAAATAACTTTGCGTTCGGTAGCACAGTCTTAACATACATTGCTTGGTATTGTTATGCTTGGTAGTAGTAAAAGCAAACCATGTTTGGTCGGGTTTCTCATCAGTTGCATCAGCTCTTGACCAAGGAAATAAAACGAAATGTTAAATAGCGCCTTTCAAATATAAAACACATATCTATGCATATATATATATATATATATATATATATATATATATATATATATATATATATATATATATATATATATATATATATATATATATATATATATATATATATATATATATTTATGCATACTTATAATAAAATATATAATGACATATACTCATATATATGTACATGCATGTAACTATATAAACACTAATATATATATATATCTGTTTATCCTTTTTTTTGAAAATTTATATAAATATATTTACACATATATATATATATCTATATTTATTTTCATGTATATGCATACCTACATATTTATACTCATATAAAAATATCTTTAGGAACCCTTTTATATATGTATCTATAAATAAATATTCATGTATATATATTTATGTATGTGAATGTATATCGATATTTATATATATATATATGTTTAACAATATTCATATATATATATATTTACATATATATATATTTATATATATATATATATATATATATATATATATATATATATATATATATATATATATATATATTTAAACATATTCATATATATATATATTTATATATATGTGTTTATTTCTTACTCAAGGTACCTGCATAAACAATAATTGTGATACATAAATTTAAACTATAGTGCTACATTCCACGGAAAGAGAGATAAAACTGTTACGATACTAAAATATCTTGTATCATCAAATAAATCATTTCATCGACAAAAAAAAAAAAAAAAAAAAAAAAAAAAAAAAAAAAAAAAAAAAAAAAAAAAAAAAAAAAAAAAAAAAAAAAAAAAAAAAAAAAAAAAAAAAAAAAAAAAAAAAAAAAAAAAAAAAAAAAAAAAAAAAAAAAAAAAAAAAAAAAAAAAAAAAAAAAAAAAAAAAAAAAAAAAAAAAAAAAAAAAAAAAAAAAAAAAAAAAAAAAAAAAAAAAAAAAAAAAAAAAAAAAAAAAAAAAAAAAAAAAAAAAAAAAAAAAAAAAAAAAAAAAAAAAAAAAAAAAAAAAAAAAAAAAAAAAAAAAAAAAAAAAAAAAAAAAAAAAAAAAAAAAAAAAAAAAAAAAAAAAAAAAAAAAAAAAAAAAAAAAAAAAAAAAAAAAAAAAAAAAAAAAAAAAAAAAAAAAAAAAAAAAAAAAAAAAAAAAAAAAAAAAAAAAAAAAAAAAAAAAAAAAAAAAAAAAAAAAAAAAAAAAAAAAAAAAAAAAAAAAAAAAAAAAAAAAAAAAAAAAAAAAAAAAAAAAAAAAAAAAAAAAAAAAAAAAAAAAAAAAAAAAAAAAAAAAAAAAAAAAAAAAAAAAAAAAAAAAAAAAAAAAAAAAAAAAAAAAAAAAAAAAAAAAAAAAAAAAAAAAAAAAAAAAAAAAAAAAAAAAAAAAAAAAAAAAAAAAAAAAAAAAAAAAAAAAAAAAAAAAAAAAAAAAAAAAAAAAAAAAAAAAAAAAAAAAAAAAAAAAAAAAAAAAAAAAAAAAAAAAAAAAAAAAAAAAAAAAAAAAAAAAAACAAAAAAAAAGGGGGGGGGGGGGGGGGGGGGGGGGGGGGGGGGGGGGGGGGGGGGGGGGGGGGGGGGGGGGGGGGGGGGGGGGGGGGGGGGGGGGGGGGGGGGGGGGGGGGGGGGGGGGGGGGGGGGGGGGGGGGGGGGGGGGGGGGGGGGGGGGGGGGGGGGGGGGGGGGGGGGGGGGGGGGGGGGGGGGGGGGGGGGGGGGGGGGGGGGGGGGGGGGGGGGGGGGGGGGGGGGGGGGGGGGGGGGGGGGGGGGGGGGGGGGGGGGGGGGGGGGGGGGGGGGGGGGGGGGGGGGGGGGGGGGGGGGGGGGGGGGGGGGGGGGGGGGGGGGGGGGGGGGGGGGGGGGGGGGGGGGGGGGGGGGGGGGGGGGGGGGGGGGGGGGGGGGGGGGGGGGGGGGGGGGGGGGGGGGGGGGGGGGGGGGGGGGGGGGGGGGGGGGGGGGGGGGGAAAAAACAACAAAAAAAAAAAAAAAAAAAAAAAAAAAAAAAAAAAAAAAAAAAAAAAAAAAAAAAAAAAAAAAAAAAAAAAAAAAAAAAAAAAAAAAAAAAAAACATTAAACATAGAACATTTTGATGTGCAATCACTATAATCATTCAACTTGTTATCAATGACGTTCCCCAAGTGTTTGATAGTTGTAGCCCATTCAATAGTAGAGCCATACAATATCACCTTATCAAATTCATTTACTGCCCTGCCATATTTTATGCATTTTGTTTTCAAAGGATTAAAAACTACATCATATTCATCAGCAAATCGTTCACATATTTTCAACATATTGTTCAGTGCAATGAGACTTGGACTGAGTAAGGTAATGTCATTAGCATAACCAAGCGCACCAACATATTCGCTGCCTATATGACAGCCTAGTCCAGACTTTTTTAACCTTTGTATCAGCTCGTCAATGTACACAGTAAATAATATCGGTGATATGACACCACCTTGCTTAACACTGTTTGATACATGACACTCTTTTGATAAGCATGCATTCCATTCAACAGATATAGTCTGTCTCGAATAGCTATCCATAAGAAACCTAACTATAAGCGGAGGCACTTTACGCTGCAATAGTAATTTGAATAATTTTCCATAATGTACCCGTCATAGGCTTTACTAGCATCTAACAGACAACTAAAAACATCACTATTTCTTTGTGTATAATAACTAATTGTGTCTTTATATACAGTCGTGCAAAGGATTGTACAATGTCCCTTTTTGAAGCCAAATTGAAGATCAGAAGTACATAAAACATTGCCATACTGTTTAAGAATTATCATATCTAAAACTTTGCAAATTGAACTACATAATGCAATTCCCCTGTAATTATCACTACAACTTAATGATGATCGCATATCTTTTGGTATCAAAACAATCGTTGAATTTAATAAATTATCAGCTGTATGGCCATGTGAAATCCTAGTATTGAATAGTTTACATAAGAGACCAGCAAGTTTGGGCGTCCCGTTAATCAAATGGTCAGAATGAAGCTCACGATTGCCATCGCTTTTGTTACTCTTCAACTATCCTATACATTCATATAAAACAGATGATGTAATAACATCATATCTTGTACTGTCATAACTAATACCAGCATTAACCGCTTTCATCACATCACGCATTTCATTATCGTTTGTGGGAACACTATTGAATAACGCCGAGTATTTATCATGAAAAAGGTTTGCAATAGGCACTGGTCCACTTGCATTATCTACCACAGTAGGTACACTCTTACAGTTTGGATTGATCTTTTTTAGTTCACGCCAAAAGTCTGTATTACTACATGCGTTTTCAGCCAGTTTTGCCATCTTTATATCGAACTCATTTTTTTGGGCTGCGCGTATGGCATAATGATATTTATGACGTGTCATACACAGTGCCCTTGTTAGGTTTGCCACACTCGATCCAAATCCAATGCCAGAAAAGTGATCGTTCTTTCTCTGGTTTTACAATCTCTAACCATCCCGCAATTTTCCTTGAAACAGGCTTCTTTGACGGAATAGTTTCTTTACCAGCTTCAGTACAACAGCCAACAATTGATTTACAAAATGCATCAATAGCGGTTTTGTGATTGCTATCACGGCACCACTTATCGGTGCATTGAAACACAGCATGCGATACAGACACACCATCAAGCAAAATATCCAATTCACTCTTGTACCGATTAACATCTACCTCTGTTGCCTGACTCCACAATAGCCGATCATCTCGCAAGAATCCCTGACTATCTGTAGACATAACGTTGTCAATATTTACATCTATTGTGATGAATATAGCATTATGATTTGACGGGTTTGTTGAGTCACGAATAACATTACTGCATAGCAACTTACTGAAAACATTATCACTAACTAGAAAATGGTCGATACAAGACATCTGATTTAAAGCAAAATTAGTATATGTATAATCTTTTGAGGAGTTTTTACTGTTCCAAGAAACCCTCATACAATTTCTCTCTATAAAGTCATTCAAACAGCGAGTCTGTGCATTGGTTCTTTCAAACGATGTGTTTAAATCACCGCAAATTACAACCGAGGTACAGGTAATTGAATTGACAACAGACTCAATTACATTAATAACCTCCTCATATTCATTGTTACTTTGTTTCGTGAATAATTATCACAAGGCATATATACGCAAATCAATAGCACACTCCCCAACGAAGAATCATTAATCGTAATGCCACAGACGCGCCTGTGAGGTATATCTATATGTGACACATGCTTAGAAAGAGACTTTCGGTATAAAATTGCAGTCCCACCATAAGGGCGCCCTACTAGAATGTCACATGTTGAGTCCATACCAGACTTTCCAACAAATTGATAATCATTATGCACATAATTTAACATCGAGACATTTTCTTTTAATAACCAAGTTTCTTGTAAACACATTTTATCACAACTGTAACGGTTCAAACAATCGCTAACATAGGGAGTACACCTCTTTATCCCTTCCATATTCAAAGAGCAGATATTAAAACCATTGCTGTTTGGACTATTATCCATGAGTGAAATTACCTATTACGCGCGTTTCGTCCAATACCGCCTGCATCTAATACCTTCAGGCCAGAATTCCGGCTTGTAGAGCAGATTTATATCTCCAGTCTCTATAGCTATCCGGTATAAAAGTGTCCAAGATTCTGGTTTTGATGCGCATTCAATTTCGAGCACCTTGACGCCCTGTTCTTCCAAGAACGATTTCAGCACTGACGAGTCGATATCACGATGCACACGAAATACGAAGAGTTCATATCTTCTAGGACCTGCACGTAGTTTGGTATCGGTGCGGTTACCAAAAATGGCTCAAGGCCTCTCCTGGATTGTCTCTTTATCTCGCGCTATCTGCCGATCCTTCTTCTTCTTTTGCGCTGTTGACGCGGTTGAAGATGGAACTCATCTTCGTTTTGAGAGGTGCTTGACGAGGTCGTGGGTGTTTCTGGCCCGCCTTTATTCGGAAGGGGAGTGGAAGGAGGGGGTTGCTCCGAAGCAATGTGCGCCACATGATGTGTCGGTTTCGGTGTTGCAGCAGTGGCTGAATACAACGGTTTCGAGGCTAGGGATGCCATTTGGGCTTCAAGTTTACAAAGTCTTTCATTTATCGCAACAGCGTTACATTCCTCTGGAATGCTGCGAGGCAACTTGTTTAAGTTGATTGCCACAAACGAGACCGGCAGCTTGGAATCGCAAAATATTGAGTCGATTGTCTTCAGACTCTTCATTATATTATCCATCTCTTTCATATGTGCTTTCTTTAGCCCTCGGCTCTGGCGCTTTTCAATCGGTGGCAGATGATCTGAGTAATTCTCCCAGAGTATTGATTTCCCCTCCGCAATGGCCTATATATATATATATATATATATATATATATATATATATATATATATATATATATATATATATATATATATATATATATATATATATATATATATATATATATATATATATATATATATATATATATATATATATATATATATATATATATATATATATATATATATATATACTTATGTATATGTTTGCATATATATATTTATATATCTATGCATATATATGTATATAACTTTGTCTAATGTACCGTCATTACTCCCCATCGTTATGTCCCACGTATAGGTTTATAGGTGGACGCTTACAGATTGCCACCTTGCATGAAGTGGCCATTCAGCTGCTGTATGTGCGCACGTATTGATCACTCTGCACGACTCTGGAACGAGATGGAATTATATGAACAGCAAATGTTGCGGGAATTGATTCACATGGCCATATGTAGCATGACCCAAGCTATTTACTATTGTATATGGTCACATTTGGAAAGCATTGTGAAGGCAGACTGGGAGCTCACCAGGCGTATAGTAATCAATACATCAAGTGACAACGATGCATGTGAAAACGCATGTGTGATGAATGAAATATAAACTATCCAGCAAGCATACGCGAGCCATAGAAAACAAAACAGCAAGCAATTTAACGTTGCTTTAATGTCTAGGCTCTCCGCATTGGTGAACACAGCAACATTTTGAACTATCATACAGGTGCTAAGCGCTCGGTGCTTAATGTTCGACTGAATGAATCGCCGTCATCTCCCTGCGTTGTTAATAGCTTTTCTCAAAACAATTCTGTGTCTACCATGACGCTGATGGAATGTTAATTTTCAGAGGTTTTAACATGCAAACAATATACTAGCTAGGTACCAAATTGCACAATATTGTAAGATGATTCACGGAGCCGTAAGTGTGGAGGGCCTCTTAATGAGATTTCGTTGTACAGCAAATATTTAGCAGCACGTTACATTTGGCGAGAGGTAGTTGTGTTTATTTGGTCGTTTTTATTATTATTAAATTTTTCGCCCGATACCAAATAATAACTGAGGCAAGAGACGCCGAGATATGACGCCGGGTAAGAAAGCGTCACTTAATGATATATTTACACTTGGCGATGATCACCAGCGCCAAGGTTTTGAGTGAGCTTAAACGTTGCGATCATGACAAATGTTACGCCATCAATGTAATGCACCATTGAACAAGGACCATTTGACTATTGTGTCTACGCGAAACTAGCTGTTATCTGTGACCAAATCGTGCTTCAATATCCCCGCTTGCAGTTTATTTTCGGTTCGTTGATTCCGTTAGCAGCGTCTTGCCATCCGGGGGTCTTATTTTTGATAAAAGGTATTCTGTAATAGCTAATCATCTCAACGAATAAACGATCAAAACACAAATTTCATGCTGCATTAGCCATTGAGTGAGCTATTTTGCTCTGACTACTTGCGTTTTGGACTACGTATACTGCTAATTGGATTTGATCATAGAATCAGGTATGCAGTCAGATAATATTGTTGATTTATTGTACTACACTACATTCAATCTTGCAATATCCTGGGATGTTAAATAGGTGATGCAAAGGTTTTGCTATGGATGATGACTGCGTAAAATAAATAATATCATGCACGCATAAAACTGGAGGGAATTGCCTTATTGACAACAAAATCAGCCTAATACCAATACTCAATCCTATTAGGATTGCTATTTTGCCATACACACACACACACACACACACACACACACACACACACACACACACACACACACACACACACACACACACACACACACACACACACACACACACACACACACACACACACACACACACACACACACACACACATATAGATATATATATATATATAGATATATATATAGAAAATATATATATATATATATATATATATATAAATATATATATATATTATGACATATATATATATTTACATATATATATTTATATATATATCTATATATATAAAAATATATATATATGTATATATATAAATATATTTATACATACATATATATATATATATGTATATTTTTTTAATTATAAATATATAAATATATATCTATATATATATATGTATATATATATATATATATCTGTATATATATATATATAAATATATAGATATATATATGCATATATATATTTATAAACATATATATATATATAAATATATATATATATATGTATATATATATATATATATATATATATATATATATATATATATATATATATATATATATATATCTATATATATATATATATATATATATATATATATATATATATATATATATATATATATATATATTAGATTTCACTTTATATAAGCTTGATGTAGGCGAATAATCTATAGAAGATGTACAATGGCATTGGCTACCTATGCCATATTAGTGCTATGAAAATAGAACCATGCGAAACCTCGAGCGACACACCACGATTACTTCTATTCCATGCACATGCCATTCTGAATTTTAGGAGGTCGTTTAAAAAGGCTTGGTCCTTCATTTGATTGATACAATCGACATTAATGTTTTGCCACTACTTACTGTCTGACTGAATCAGCCCAAATATTGTATAATGTTACCTATCACTTATGAATTTAAGTGCGGTGAAACCTGACGCTGTTGCGCCCATTAACGACTCGTGGAGCATTTGGTATGTGCTTGTCAGGAAGAGAGAATTGCCGCCATCGTCCTACCCTCCCGCCAGTGGTAATAAGACTGGTTGAGTTATTTTCTAAGTAAACATTCACCAGATCATATTCCGGTTTATATCGTAGCACATGGCGTCATCGACATCCCATACGCTGGTAGGTTATATACATAGTAAATAAATAGGACTGATTCTAGAGCGCATGAATTTTGGTCTCGGCAAAATGGTACTATTGTCATATTCCTGGGTTGAATAAGTGGTGTTTCATCTTGGCTGGGCGTCTTTGTTGGTGTCTGTTTTATTGTCTATCGTATCCGGGCATATAAGCCATCGTTGTACTTCATGTTTCTGTGTTCTATGTCACATCCAGTCATTCTTGACCATCGTTGTACCTTTGATGTATTCTTAATTGTAATTGTCCTATCCGGTCATGTACAGTCGCCTGTATGAATTTGATGTTTATAACATCCGGTCAGATGTGTTTACCCATTGTAAAAATGCTGAGGCGGGTTTGCCACAATCACCCGAGATGGACCCTACTCCTCGCATCCTCTGACTGGATGGATGTGATTTAATGTATATGTATCAATATGTGATTGGCTGGAGGAGGAGAGAAGTATCGTGGTACGGTGGAGGTGCGAGGCAGTCGGGGCACGAGGAGAGAGAGAGAGAGAGAGAGAGAGAGAGAGAGAGAGAGAGAGAGAGAGAGAGAGAGAGAGAGAGAGAGAGAGAGAGAGAGAGATTACGAAAATAAAGAGACCTGTTACTCAAAAACGGACTTGTACTATTTACCCCCCATCTTAGTACATAACACTATCGATATGGCGACTTCAAGGATACAAACATCGAAAGACTATTCACACTCATAAAATATCCCCAATATAGCTTTTTCTACACAGTGTAAGTAGACTGCTCATAGAAACGTATGGGGATCAACATCAATGTCTTTTCAGCAAAGCTATTTGGCTGTTGCTGCAAGCTGTTTAGATGAAATAATTGTCTCTTTTATCACGAAGTTAGTTGTTTATTCAATAAATTTTCATACACGACAAGCTTTTGGGTTGCTTCCGTACGCGTCTGCCCCGAGGAATGTGCCCCTGGAACTACTTATATGACGTTTTATGTAAAACAATATTCGGGACATGTGTTACTTGTTTTTACACAAACTAATCTACGACTAGAGAAAAGCGAATGAGATGTGGATGGATTTTGTTGTAAATGTTCCCCACTCCTTACTTGTCCTGTTTCGCAAAGACATGACAAATTCGACCACGTCAACTGCGTAGGGTAGAAATTATCAAGAACTAAGTGTACATAATCTCTAAAGCACATAAATTGCCGTGAAGCTCTTTGACAATTTTGGTAATATATCTGCTCATTCAAAGGTTGCCTCGGACACATGATTATAATTCATTTCTGAGTAAGCTGTGAAGCTGAAATACAGGTAAAACATGTTGCGTAGCACAAATAATGCGGAATGGTTGGGCTTTTTTCTTCAATGCTTCAGTTATTTCCTATCTCCTTTACATAGCTATATATACCTCCGTAGCATATTAATACAACTGTCGAACAGTTGATTGTGCTACACTGTAGCCGTGTCCGCACAATGAGCCTAATCAATAATACCAAAGGCTACCACGACCGAAATCCAAATCCCCCAAATGAGATAATTAATGTAGACAATACCATTTGGCAGAATATGTGCCAGCAAGTCAGCAATAAGCCGTTATTTCTAATCGCCCAGCTTAGCCGGATTAGGTATGAGGTGAACAAACTTTTCAGAAGAATCGTCCACTTCATAATTTGCTAGAAGTTAACGCTGTCGTGTTTTATCATGAATAACGTCGTCGTTACCGTACACCTAATCGATTCCCCCAAATTGTATTATAAAGAAGATAAATGAACCTTGGCGGTAACATGATCAATGACATCGTGGTGTTCCTGCATACTTTGACGAATCCCACCGACACGGACTTCTCAACATAGGATGAGTACCATGGCATTATCTGCAGTACATTGCATGATCAGGATATGGCTTTGCTTGTTTTGCAATGGGATCATGCAAGTGGGAGTAGCCTCGGTACGGATAGTGTTTGATAGCGTTTCGTTCGCTGGCTTTTCAGATTGAAACTCTGCCATGCATCTAATCCACTAAGTATCAATATTGCTATCTCTGTAAGCAGAAGCTATAATTAATTTCACATTATTGAATAACTGAACACTTTGAACTTGCATGGTAGATATTTATACTTATTAGGTACACACGCCCCGATAAACTGCTCATCAGGTGTCATCACCAAGAGTACATTGATTAAATATGCTCCGTTTGACATGACATCATTTAATAAATGGAAAATAACTGGTCGAATATCTCCAAAAATGTTTGCAAATAAGATTTTAGATTATATTTCAAGATTATAAGTACACATACAATACAGACTTGTATACAATACAGAAATTGCAATGAAAATAGAACCATGTGATACCTCGAGAGACATATCACGATTACTTACATGTCATGCGCAAGCCCTTCAACATAATTAGCAGATCGTTAGAAATGGCTTTGTCTATACCAGTTGCGGCCGTTTTGCATCCCCTACCACTCCTACCTTCACACAACACATAATGCTCTTGGGTATATTTGCATGCCACACCCAGAACAGCTCTAAGTACCAAGTCTTATTTTTTTCTAGAAGCGCTTCAATATGATATTTATTTAGTGCTAACGTTTAGCCACTACTGACAGCCCGGATGAAGCATCGGAAATAGTGTATTTGTGTTACCGATCACTAATGCAATGAATTGCAGTAAAACAGAACATGTAGTTAATGTAGTTAAACTATCTGGGTGTACATCACCCATTTAAATTTGCCTCCCCACTGATTGGTTTACACGCACTCAATCATCACGAGTTATCCACTGCAACCTAGAAATAATAGCTGTTATATCTATTTCTCCCAACAACAACATTGGTTAATTCTAATTCTACCCTTTGGATGTCAACATATTCAGTAAAGATTCGGCGCGTTACATTCCATTATGTATCCTAACACATAGCACCATCGATTTTCATTTCTCATTTCTCCTGTGTGGATCTGTCGCGCGGGAATGATGTGTCGGCATCGTCCAATTGTAGGCGACCACAAACCAGCAACCGATTGTTGGAAGTGAATCAATTCTTTAGGAATAATATCGAGATTCACACCGCAATCAATCGTAATGGCTCTCTATAGGTATATTTGGCCATTAGTCCTGTACTGAACTTTATAAGCCGCCCCCGGGTTTCCAGCACTTAGGAACCAGGTGATATTAATTGACATTGAGATCGGCAAAAGTGATGAGAAAACCAACAATTGAATACCGATAATATCAGACGGAAATCTAAACGTGTAATTAATGACTCGTGTTATTTAAGAGCGACGTGCACGCGTAACTTGCCGACTTGAGTACGAGCCCGGACTGATATCTTATATATCATCTGATCAGGACGAAGCCTAGGTATGATATGATCTGTGATGTTGCTGTTAGATTTGACGGTCTCCTCCAGCAATGCCTCTCCGTTCTACTTAACGCCCACTATACCATCGATCAAAGACTATTGTTGTCAGCCAAGGAGCTTATCTGACGTAGTAGTGATTCGATGAGCGGCGCAAAGTGATTTGTACACTTGAGGAAGTGTCTACAGAGTGGATTGTATTTATTTATTCATGCCTATCATCAGCTTTCTACAATAGAATAATGCCAGCTAACTCCGTAAGTAATAGTTTAGCCTACTAATATACCATTAAGCCAAACTGCTTTGCTCCCTTGCAGCTTGACTTGGTCAGGCCATTTTTGAACCATTGTAAAATGTTGTAGAGCCAGGGGAACTGATGAATTCAGACCAAACTTATATTTATAGCTGCTTTACTGATACGACCGATAGATGATACAAACACGAATGCAAAATGCGTAGTGGCAGTTACCTTCCTCAATCGCCGGTCATTAATGTTATCAGGATAATGAGTTTGTGTTCAACACGGGAACGTGAGCAGTGATGGCGGTATATGGCCCGTACGGTATATGGAAGGCTTTTATAGTCGGATCCGCTCCCGGTCGCGTGTTTAGATGTCTGCAGTGGAGCATCGTTTTGCCCGCTGTGATCAGGATCATAAACAATGCAACCATCAAAGTTCACATTAAGGTACTAACCACATTGTTCGCCCGATGATGATAGCTTAAGTCGACAGATTTCGACATGTTTACGAACGTTAGGTACACATTTGTAAAAAAAACTGAAAGATATAATAAATAACAACTAACACTTTTATTAAATGCATCAGGCCTGCGGGAGAGGTACATCTTTGTTATTTCACGAAATAATAATAGTCTCAGTCAATCGCCATATTTGCGATGAAACCTATAATGGACCAGTCATGTGTCGATGTTATATGAATTCTCCATTTAATACCAGTTGAACTACTTTTAGTTTGAAATTTATTTGTTTATTTGTTCATATTTACTAATTACCGCTTGTTGGCGCTACATGGCACAATGTATTCACAATAAATGTAGGACAGTTTTGCATTAGAGGTGTTCGTTATATGTTTTTGTCTTTCACTAATACGATAAATGCAATATGGCATGTCTCTTGGCGAAAGCAGTCATTTGCATTAAAATTGTAATCTCGTGAATCATTTTTAACTTGAAGTTGGAAACTTAACTTCTTGTAGAAAACCAATAACTAACATCTATACGCGACGACTAACACATTTATATATTCATTCGCATTTACATTTGCTTCATAATAGCTTTTCAAGAAATAATATTGTTACTCAAAATTCTTGCTCTTAATATTATCGCTATCGGTCGCTGCAAATTAATAATTCAATTGTTTATTGCAATTTACGAACGTTCATTAATCATTCAGCATGGAACTATTCTGGACGGTGTACTGTATGTTTGTGCACACCGCTCGTTCCAGCGCATCTAGCCTGAATGTTTCAAGGCAGGTTATCGGTTATACAAGGGAGGGTGTCAACATTTTCCTCGTTCGGGTTCTAGGGTTACTCAGCGTTGATTCATGGACGCAGTCGCAACTCTGCCGCCCTTCATAGAGTAGTTTGTGACCTTTTGCATTTCTTAGTTACAACCTCGCGGGAGTTTGCATAATTTACAAAAGTGCAGATTGGTTAAGTTGGGCTGCTAAATACACGCAAGTAATCATCGATAGGCCTGGTAAATTTCGATGTATATGTGTGTTGCTGTTTTGTACAAAATTTAGAATGCAATGTGCTTCTGTAGCCATGTCCTTGCAATAATCCGAAGTACTGATACATAAGGCTCCCGGGAGCTTAGTCCCAATCCCCCAAATAGGACGTTTGAGTGGACACTACCATCTCACAAATTACATGCGGATAAAGTCAGTATCAAGCCATTAATACCAGTCGCTTTGTTTTACCTTGACAGTGTAGGTATTCATACAACAGTGTTTTTCAGAAGAAGACGCAACCATTTATTTAAGTGCTTAAATTCACGATTCCATAAGTCGTCTTGAATGATCAGTGAACACCACTTTTTGCATCATGGTAGGCGTCCCCTTTGTGGTTAAGTAGGTACAATGCTTAAGTAACTCTGAAATGGCCTGTGTCGTCAAAAGTGGCCTCACACTGTGAACAAAAAGAAGACATTAATAAAAAGTTAGTACCGCATGAGTGTTTGACCCGCTGATTTTCATCATATCAGACTAACGTCAAAACCATAGACACACTGAACCTCGTTTAATAGATCGATAAATACCTAGCTATTGTTATACGTGTTACCATTTCGGACCATAATGGATTTGTCTGAGACACTTGATCAACTCTAATATTGGTACAAGGTGATTGACTTCCTTACGTCTGGCACGTACTGATGCATCATTATGATCATCATTGGACCGGCAATTAAGTAATGTGCATTGTACGGACATTGTTATAGCATTAGTCTGCTCGGCTAGTGTGCTATTAGATTTTAAAGGATCTATATAGACACTCCTGTTCCGATCATAACAATAGGGTGGTTTGGAATGCATTACACTTTTGCTTATTTCTATTAACATGTACTACTTAATTGACTTTTATGTTGCATTATGTTTACATTAATGAAAGCATGGTGCATTAAACTAGCACACTGTGAGTTCCCCGGGTCGTATGCAAACGTAACAAGCATGGGGTTATACAAGTGGTTATTGGAATCCAAACTGTATCTTGAACAGGCCGCTGATTTTTTGCATTTGCGGTAATGTTTTTGTTCATATTCACTATCGGCTCTCCTGGCTTTGCCCGCAGACATTCCTGAATTATCAATATGCGATTCAGCAATCTCAGTAATCAAGGTCAGTTACAGAGGAAAGGATGTCAATAGGACATGCTGATTGCTTTTTACATCACTGTTTTCATCAAATTCTACTCTGTTGTTAAGTATGTTTAGCACTGATTTAACCCCTGTGAAGCAGAATAAAATCTATATAAAAATTGAGTCGGTGGTTGTATGCAATACCAGCTGTTCTTTTGCTACTCAGAAGGTTAAGTTAAAACATTATCCTTGCTTTCAAAGTCTTATCACTTTGCAACTTCTATCTTGGATTGTCGTCTATTCCTTTGCGTATATACAACACTGTTTTGGCTACCAATGTACGCAATGATATTTTCCGTGTTCACGTTTTGACAATTCAGCGATACAAAGGAAATTCAGCGTAATCAATGACTCGCATGTATCACAAAATTGACGTCGGAATGTCAATCATAATCGTTAACAGACAATGCGGATATTGTAATGAAATCAAGGAACGAAACACACTCATATGATGCCAGTTAATTTCAAAAGCACCCCAGTTCAAGTAGAAGAGCGCATTTTATCATTACTCAGCGTCTGCCACTCACAGAGCAGTTTTGCTAGCTGAGCTTGGCAAACCAGTCTGTGGCAGATTGGCGCACTGCTTCGTTTGCATGACGGACACTCTATCATAGTTAATATCCCGTACTGCTCCAGCCGTCGTATAGTATACATTACCGATATGGCTACATCCTGAAGTAAATTCGCTGCATCAGTGTGAAATTCATCATCATTGCATTGAAATGTAGACTTAATAGCCGTGACCATTAATGCACACCACGGAAGATGTACACACATTATCCGAATATTGCCTTTGTAAAAGCGATATCATGATTATGTGTCATAGCAATTTTACTTAGTGAATAATTTCTTACTAACTAGATAAAAATAATATATTACGTGATAAGCCATAGTTCATAATAAGCGTAATTCGGGTTTTCATTAGCTAATTCAGTTGGTCAAGGCTTGCGTTCTTAGCAATTATCATATTTCTAGAGTATCTATATCTGGTTATTTGGTTTGCCTGGAACGACCGATTATACAATGGAAGTAATGTGTACGATTAACGAAATTGAATATTAAACGTGCCCAAACGGTGCCCAAAAAGTTATTTAATGAAAGATTCCTCAAGCTTTGGGCGCAATTGTACATCACCTATAAAACGAATCGATGTTGCATTAAGTAAAAAGCCTTAATGTTGACACTTGAGCAATTACGCAAAGGTTAAAACATTACATTTAAAAACGTGTGAAAAACTCATTTGTGTGGAATATCAAAAATAGCTGATCCGGCCTCATTTGGTTTTTTTCTATGTGTAACAAATGTCACTTACACATCAACTACACTGAACAATATAATTGTAAGGCTTTTCTATTTGACCAATCATTTGGCAGACAATGCATGTATCTTTTCGGTATGCAATGCATCCAGTGTTATGCGCTTTTGTTCCCTACTGACGATTAAACAATATATATGCCATCCCCCCCACCTCCAAACAAAGAAAAAAACAATTACAGTTTGTAAATATAGCGGTTGATGGCAGCACAGTCACTAGCAATGGGTAGCCTTTCGTATGACCTATCTTATACCGTTAACAATAATATGAAGAGAAGCGGTTTTCTTATTAATTGGTCAATGTAGGCAGTTGTCAAGGCTTGTATTTTTGGAAAACTGCCATTATATAAGCATTCCGCAATAACAACAATCTTGCATTTTGCAACTGACATGCATTCAGTGGTGAATTACTTAAACCTTGAATCCTAACATTATCTTACTCGTTTGAAACGGTCCATGCATGATGTATATCGAGGTTGTATTGAATCCGCACAGCCTGGTGAATTAGTTCCATTATGGTCATTATTACCTGCGTATAATGCCAAAAATGTACACTGATGCTTTTCAAAGATCCGTCCATAAGGATCCATAATTACACCATTTCCATGACTTTGGCCAATAACGAAAGCATCAAAGGATACTATGACAACGACGACATATTTTTTTTATATGACCTAGTTTCCAAATTTAGGATGAATATGTTTTTACCATATGAAGAATATATAAAGAGGTAAGAATGCACTGAATGCGAACACGTATAATTACAATTTCGGTACATTTATGAACATTCAGCTATGCATAAAACGTCGTCAAATTTATCGACCTGTCATCAACTCTAGTTATAATTGTTGGAATCACAAACCGCGTGAATCCATTTCCTGAGCTACTAAGTGTGTGGAATTGGACCTTTAACTTTCAAACATATGCTACAGATTGCAATATTTCCTCTAGAGTTGAAAAGCACCATTGACTACATATATCATTGCCCCATGTTGCTTGAGGGCATACTTATGGCGGTAATAATGATAAAATAAGCAACCGTAATTAAGTCGGACAACAGTTGTAGCATGGACTTATCCTCGGAGCTAACTGCTCTCTTTATTCCATTTAACACAAGTCTATCGGCGATTTCGATGCTTTGTTTTATGCATCGTTAGCTCCTAGCTGACTCTGATGTCAAAAACAGATTGAAACACATTATGGGTAAATTATGAGCATAATTGTTTTTGCATGTTCCTCTAACAAAGCAGGTTAATCGAATAAATCGAAAGAACACAGAAGCGCCCCATGCCTGCATTGGGGTAGACCTTTGTACATCACTTGTTTCCAAAGATACTAAAAAGGCTCCATAATATCCAAAGGTTAACTCCTTTCCTCGTCATTTGTTTACACTGGGTCTTCTTTCAATGGCACTCAGTTAAATTAACATCCCACTGTTTTTTCCGAAAGTTGCCGTAACTGTGCCCCATTTTATTTTACAAAATTCACCACATGTTCGGACTATACGTGAAACGTGACAAGTTGATTAACCTTCTTTCCAGATCACTGAATGATTTTGCTGCAAACGGGAGCGAGTCAGTTAGGGAGCAGCATTGATATATTTCACCCTCTTATGTGGTATGTTCGCTCGGTTTGCGTAATCGGCACTTTGGAACGATATGTGATGCTCAAACGTATACAATATCACATTTCCACGTGACTAACACAGCTGTCGATTTAAATTACACCTGACCAGCGTCTTAACCGAATCATATGGTGGCTCAATTGACAGATTGAATAATTGCATTAACATAATGTAGGCGGCAACGTAAACCCTCGCAGACGGTTTGACTTTACAGCTATAGATAACCATGTCCTCGGGAATTAATAAATGTTGTCTGTTCTGTCTATTAGCCAGGAATGAATATGTGCTGTCTATGTGCATATAAGATAACTTGAACAAGCCAAATGTTTGACTCGTTTATCAGAAAATACATCTGGAAGTCCACACGTCTCTGTTCTTATTATAACAATCCAGGAAAGTATCATAGGGTGAGTGCTTGATGGTTTAGAAGAAAACAAAATTGTAATGCATGTGCCTACCTGTATATTGACTGTCGGCTGCATTGACTTTTCGCGTAGTAAAATCATTATTGTATTTTTATGTGGTACATGCTTGATGGTCTAGGTACACCACGTTTACAGTGCTTGTAATGGTGCATTCAAGCCATTCCTGTTAATAGAGACATTTTAGTGGATTACATACGGTACATGCGTGTCCGGACTAAATATTAGGAATATATAACAAAACTCGTTCATTTTGTATATAAGTCCGGACTTGCAACTAGACACAATTGTGCTCCGTAATTTGCTAGAAAGATGGAGCACTCTCTTTTTGTTATGACATATGCTGAGCCGTTAGCTTGTAAACATATCTCGAGCAGTTGACGATGGACAACGCTTAAACTGGAATAAAACAGCTTCCCCGTCAAAGGACCTCTTATTCGTTGTTACTTGCTAGTGATAATTGCATGACGTTTATTATATATGGATCTTTTAGGGGGGATAAATGCACATTTATACACATAAGTCTTAATGTTCCACAAACGAGATCGTGCATCTCATCTGTACATGTTTGCAATAAATGTAAATGTCGGCACTTTCATCCATATAATATGTAAAATATGTATCCACCGCTCATAACTGTGTGTTAAGACACCTATAGTTAGTGGGATAATTATTTATTTGCAACTGCAACCGATTTTGCATATTTCTTGTTCAATAATATACCGCCCAATACGTATCCGTTGTAAGAACCTTGCAGATCATAAGGCGCATACAATTCATGTACAGAGGCAAATATTACAAAGTTCATTCTAGGTTCCCATCCTTTGGTGTTGCGCACATTCACCTACACGCTTCCCAGAAGCGAATGTATATATTAGCACAGCCTGTTAAATGGAAGTATGGATTGAAGTGTTCACAATCGACTAGGCAGTCATTTGAAAATAATTCCGTTCACTTAATTGAAAAACCTCTGCAATGATAACTGTGGCGAATGTTAACACTGTCCGCATTCATGCGATTACCACAGAGATTCATTTGAAGCAGATGCGACAAAATATGCTACAGTACAATGTTTACGCAATTAAATGGTACGCCAATTACAATATCCGTGACGTTTGAGTCAAATATTAGCTGTTTATCCTTTTTGGCATATACCAATTATAAATAAGGATGAAAGTTTCCACAGAGAAACAATTCTCACTTGTCACTGCATTCATTGTATATGAATATGGATACGACTTTCCGAAGCAATCGGACATGATTCCCACTTGGCTATATGGATAAATTTGCATTTGTTGCTGCATTTGTCTGGTGCTTCACTGCTGCATTTGCCGTGCTCGACCAGCGCGCTTTGGGTCGCTTCCAAGTAATGCAGATAACACAATGCAGCTCAATATATCTTAAAATGGTTGTTTGTCATATAACTCACTCTAAACTTTATTTATAATACCCCAGACGAAACAACATACGCGGAAGGCAATAGGTTACCGACCAGGATTGTGCCACATGGACACACCTTTACAAATATCTTCCATTTATAATACAAACGTAATGTCTTTGTCATTAACACTTTCACAATAGAGAGCCGCAATATACCATAATCGGACAGAAGATTTCATTTAGCATCATTTACGTTGGGATTTAGCACATTCATCAAGTCTTTTAGCGTGGAACACGGAACAGCACAATAGCTGAGACAATACCAGTGGTGGGGAGCCAATTTACGTTATTGTTTTGATAAATTTGTTTTGCCGATTTTCGTTGATAATAAAGAAAGTAGCTTTTTGGGAGTGAGAGGTTTCAACAGAGGAAAGAAATTATACAATAGAGATTGTGCATTAAATTCATTGCTGTTACCGTAAAGGTGAATTCCAGTCAGCATGCAAAGGTCAAGAAAAGACCAAGAAATACTGGTGGATGGAACTTTTTGGGGCCGTTACCGGCCTTAGTAGAGCCGTTTACAATGCTTTGTGAGTGTATGTGAGCCATTAAACCGAACAGTTGGAAATTACCTACAATTTTCTTTAGTCACCGCAAAAATAATGTTGGGTTTATTGTATGCAAGACCACTACAAACAAACTGAAGTCTGTGAATTGCACTAAGTGACGTATCGATCTGTAATGTGGACTTTTTATTTGCAGCAACACCCTCGATTAAATTGCCAAGCGAAATGCCATTTCCGGTATGTGTGCCACATTGTAGTAAAGCCCGAAATGATACCCCGTGATCTGCAGTTCTATTCGTGCGAAAAGAATATGACCATGCTATTATTGCGCTGATTATACATGGTGTCATGTTGTGCCATTGACATAAACCTAAGTATGGCTTTGAATGACGTTAATAAAACATTAATATATAGCACATGGATATTGATATTACCACCAAACGGTTCTATTTGTTTTACAGTGGCTAGATTAATAACCCCAGCAATTCGATTCAACTGATTGCGTTTGCTCAAACGGCTGCGAACGACGTTTGAGTTTTTTCTATCGTAATAAAAATATGCGACGTTACATTTGTGTATCCGAATCGATGTGTCTGATGAGGGTCACAAACTAAAGCTATTATAATGTAACCGGTTCTAAACTAGCTACATTAGACAGAAACAGGTAATGCATCTAGTCAACTTGTAACGCCGCTGCGCGGAAAAAATTTATATGTAAGATTACTGAAGACGAGGTACAAACGTCCAACAATACGATGACATACAAAACACTTCTGATCAACTAGCATCGCAACAATGAACGCATCGTCTGTGATGAATCAGTCACTTCCGTATTGCTGTTACTGAAAACTATATATCAGAATATAAGATATCAGAATACCATCTCATAATTTATCAATCTACATTCCAATGCATTGCAGGAGGTGTAGATTTTGGATAAATGGGAATAATGCTAGACAGTTATATGTCCTCACTCACGCGAGGCAGTGTTACTCGCTGATCAGGCAAACGGAGTTATATCTAGAGAATGGTTACCATTTCACACACATGTTTACTTATCACCAACTTAAATGCATGCAATGCAAATCCTTACCCACTGGTTTGTCTAATTTGTTTGCCGAGCTCCGTACCAAATTCGTCTATGTAAATATTTCATATATGAACTATCGTGACATTCAATCAATTCAATCCAATTTCACGTTCATGACAAATACCTGCCTTGATAAAAATCGGTCCATGCGACTGCCACATTTCGGCATATTATCATGCCGTCATAAGCATCGTTGCTTAACGCGTACGAAATGTTTGTAATTCTTAAACCTATTATGACCCATTTGGGTTCAGAATGGACCATTGGTCGGTAAAATGGCAGCTTGATAGCTATGTATTCATCTTTTGCAATGTCTTCATAGCGCCAAATCGTCCTCAAAAGCATATATAGTGAGTTAATGTTGAAACATATATAGTTCATCTGTTGGAAGATTTAGTGTCCTGTTATGCCTCCTGGTCAGCTTGTGAAGGGGACTGAAGAGGGTATTAGGTATGAAAATATGAACTCGTTAACAAAGAAGTTGTTGGTTTAAATTTGCATCCACAGCTATGGAACCGACCACCGATGTATGTTCACTGGTAGCACATCAGATATATCGTGGCAAATACATCAAAAGGCTGCAAGGTACGCCTCAAGGCTATTAAAAGAATGTATATCTATGACCAAGGAACTGAAAAACGGTTCTTTATGCTTTGCTGTCCTTTGGCGTCTTGCCTGAAGAATTCGAAACTTATCATCCTTTTGTAAAGGGGTCTTAACTGCCATACTTGATTCAGCCTCTGTGAAAAATGCGATCGCAAAGGTGACGGGTGAGGGTTATTGTGATGCTTCGAAAGCTCCCTTTGAACGCCAGCCGCCGTTTGCATCCACCTGCCGCCAAGACTGGGCTTCGAAACCAATGCTACTTGTATGAAGGTACAATTAAGCATCACCTTTCAGAGATTGGACCGCCATTAACGTCATCATCCGTCTCAAAAGAAAATAGCTAGATTTCACACCCTGAAATCGAACCCAAAACCGGCGGTTTTCATTGCACTCAATTAGTGCATAGCACGACTAGATCTAATTGTTATTGTTCTAGATTACATTACTGTTATATTTCACATATACTCTGTAAAAATGAGTTGCTCGGAGGTTTAATGCGCATGAATTGATGGGTGCTTTTTCTTTAGCGCTCAATCGCTACAAAGGTCACATCAAATTACAAAAGAACACTGCCATTGTTTTGAAGTTAACCATGTGATATGTATAACATAATACCAAGCTCACCAGCAGTATGACTGAATAATTCGGGCGTGTTGTGATTAATTGTGCTTAGGAGCGATGTGCCGCGTATATTATATATTCCATTATCGCTAATCATGGCATTATTTGGCTCTTCATCGTTGTAACATTTATCGCCGACAAACTGATCATATAAGTAATTGTTAAGAATTCTCCGCTTGGCAACGAGGTTACGGGTTAATCGATAATCAAATAACGGTAACAGCCTATCATGATCTCATAATATAGCTCTCACTCAATATCCCGCGTTTAGCTGCATTATCATTGTATGCAATGATTCTCATTTTCTGGAGCCAAAACAGCACATAGTGGGATTTAGCTGAAAAAATATGTTTAATGCTTTGACACTTGACATTATAAACTTCCGATCCTCGCCTAATCGAGAGAGGCACCCCCCCCCTCCCACCCCCACCCCTAAACCACCTCTGTCATCTGACCAAACCAACTTCGTATGAACTCCCGCCAACATACATTAGATGGTGCCCTAAGAGTGTGAGATTGATATCTATTAGTGGCAAACGCAAATAATGCATTGGAGGTGTACAGTTGCGCTTTAGCATGATGACACTGTTATAATGGCATATTAGAGCTCTTTTATTTCTCATCACCCCTCCTATAAAAAACGTATAAATAATCCACTACATTTCTTAGTTCTATACATGTGAAGCAGCATATAAAATAACGGATGTGGTGACGTCATTCGAATGCATAGGAACGGATGCAACCCGATGTCGATCTGCTTGATTCTGACGTCGACGTAAATGTAAGGTTGTTGCCTTGCTAAAAAAAAAGCAAAATAAAAGAACGGAAGCCGAACGCGTCAAGGCTTTGACTGAATATGAAATCAACAAATTCATATGTAAGCAGTTACCCTCTTATCTCTTTTGTGTTACTACTTCAGCAACCTTATTTTGCATTACAATGCGTTCCATCCTATTGGTCGCATAATGCTATGTTATCTAATAACCACCTGGTTATTGACTTGACGTAGCAGCGTGCAGACTGGGGAAACAATCAGTCTAACTGCAAGATTTTTGGAATAATCGATCATTTTAAGTCAGAAACATATACCCAGCGAGGACCACAAATACTAGTTGTAAACAACGCAATGAGTCGCCGCCCCGCCTTCATTTAGCTTGTAAAATCTCAACTTACACGATACGCTCCCTACGTACATGAATAGTTCAGTCATGGAAACAGCACATAGCGCAAATATTTTCATCGACTTCCATGCAAGTCATACACATTCCCAGTCATGTACAATTAGTTTACAGGCAGTGTCTCGTGGCTCTATTGCTTAATATTGTGTTTTGTAACCATGGTGGTGAGCGTCTTATTTAATTTTATCTGTATCTCTGGATATTTTTTATCAGCCTACCAGTAAGCCGCAAGGTGTTTCGCTACGTTAAAGCACTTGTAACAATTGCGCTAATCGCCCACATTGTCGTTTTTACAGTGGATGTTTCCGTCAACAGTCGATTGTGCAATTATTGTGTAGCTTTATTTGCAATATGCAGTGATTACTACAAACGGTCTTATAACAAGCGATACATTGCATTTTTCTTACGTTTAATAGGCGTGGTTGTTTGCAATTGCTTCTGCAAGTTGTCTTTTGATAATAATAAATTATTTTACCAGGCTAAATAAAAACATGGAATGTAGGTGGCAGGATGGTGCATGATATGTGCCATAATGATAATACGAGGTGATTATCAGGAGGGACAAAGTAAATCTAAATATGCACTGATCAGGCGTAATTTTAGCTTGAAACGCTGAGAGGCTTACTGATAACGTAAGGGAGCTTATTCCATTGACAAGGTTCCGTGCTAAACCCGTGTTACTGGGCTGCGGTTGACTTGGTAGGTGGCAGAGTAAGCAGCAAGGTCCTAGATAAAACGTTGGGATGGATACGTTCTTAGATGTTCGATGGTGCGATGTAATGAACAGCATTATACATAATATTATCCTCTGCTGTACTGGCAGCTAATTAAGTCCAGACAGGGGTGATGTGGTCATATTTATAATGCATATATATGATTAACGCTGCCATATTGCGTATGCGCTGCAAGCGGCAAGTGAGAGTTGGTGGTGGTCCACATAGCAGTGAGATGCAGTAGTCCAACTCTTCATATGGATGACATGTGTGATTTTCTACGACGGATGGTGGTCCATCATGACCCCGATGTTTCTGACAGAAGAAGTAGGTGTAACCTGGTGATAGATGATGTTGACAATGGCCTGTTGGATATATTGGAGATGTGCAGCAATGATATGCATAGAAATAAGGTTTAACCATCCTTCATCTTGGGATGATGCTGACACATCCACTGCTTACCATATGTTATACAGTTTTCCATTTCGCTGACGACAGTATCAATTTGATCAGGCTGTAATTATATCATCAACGTTAATATGGTATCCTATGTTATGACTGCGCAAGAGATGGCCCAGTCTGGATGTATAAATGGTGAACAAGATAAGTCCAAGGATACATTGTTGTGGCACTCCACATTTAAGGGCCTTTATTTCAGTTTTACGCCTGTAATATTCACATATTGATTGCAATAATCTAAGTTTGGTGCAATCCACAGCAGCACATTTCCATGGAATTCATGCTGCTCCATTATTTTAAGGAGACAGGTGTGATTGACGTTGTCAAAGCCTGCGAACAAATCCAGCAGCGCCAGTAACACAGCTTGTTGGTCACCTAGTGCGCATAGCATGTCATTGTGCACTCTAACCAATGCGGTTTCAGTACTGTGGTCTCTTCTGCATGCCGACTGTATAGGCTGGCGGAGGTCATTTTCATCCAGATATGAAAGCAGTTCTGGGGAAATAATGTATGGACTCTAGAGTTAAATGTGGTTCTTGTCTTAGCTACATTTGAATCTGTGTGGAAATTAAGACATCTTACTAGCAAGAAAAGAAGATATCGCTGCTTTTGGCTAAACATATCATGTTTGTGCTAATCAGGGTAACACGATTAGCAGCCGTTAAAGCATTTACGGGTGAATACCACTACGGGAGAGGAAACCTCCCCACACCACTTATAATCTTAATTGATGGCTATTGTAAGTCAATGTCTTTGACGATAGTTATTATAAATAGCATGCGTTGAGGCAGCAAAGATGATAGTTATTGACGAATTTTCAGCATCTACCATAGTGGAATTGCATATTTTGAATTGTTCAGGGAACCCGGGCAAGACGCCAAAGGACAGCAAAGCATTAAGAAATGTTTTTCAATTCCTTGGTCATAGATATACATTCTTTTATGATATTATCGTTAATCCTTTTTATAAGACAATTATTCCCACTTTTTGTCGCTTACTTGCATAGCGGCAACTAGTCTATTGTAACGATTCAGTGAATGTGATTGGTCATTTTATCGGGATTCTGGTTGAGCTGCTTTTAAGCGTAAGAATGATTTAATTTATCTGATAAAAATGTTATTTCCTATATAATGCAGGCTTCTTTAGTCATCCTAATGAATATCGCCCATGGTATGCAACGAGGACGTTGGAGGCAGGAATTCGGTTAATGACTGTACACATATACCAATAGCGGTGAGCTGATCACGTCGCACGAGCTTCACCAATAACACGCACGTTAAAAAGTTCTACTTCTGGCATTAGTTTACAGTTCCTCTTCAGTTGATATTTTTGCATATTCACCACGAAACATTGATGTGAATGATTCCGAAATAAACATGTCCGGGTTAAAATCCTGCTACAACATAAGCCTTAGGTAATATGTCAGAGTTGCAGGGAATGATTGCATTAGACTAAGCACCGTATATGGCATAAGCACACTGTCCAAGAACATGCATCTAAGACAAAGACGTCTGTGTACATGAAATGCTATACATTAGGGGATCGATGATGCAATTGAATGACCCAAGCTTACTGCAGAGCGCCCTCAAAACAGGAACATATAAGTTACTTATTTCCTCGATTTTCTCGGTACCATCGACAGACCTGACAAAACGCAATATACAGGGACTGATTAAATGGAAAATGGTAATTCAACCATAGACTACAGAATGGTGGGTGACGGCGAACATGCACGCTCACAGGCAAGCACACACACTCGCACATACACTCAAACATATATATATATATATATATATAGATATATATATATATATATATATATATATATATATATATATATATATATATATATATATATATATATATATATATATATATATATATATATATATATATATATATATATATATATATATATATATATATATATATATATATATATATGTATATATATATATCTATTTATATATCTTTATCTATATATATATATATATATATATATATATGCGCGAGTGTATGTGCGAGTGTGTGTGCTTGCATGTGAGTGTATGTATGTGTATGTGTGTGTGTGTGTGTGTGTGTGTGTGTGTGTAGCTACAAAATCATTAGATTCGCATCTAAACATGCTGCTGATTGTTTATCAATCCAGATGCTCATTTTTGTTCCATAATGCCATTGCGCAACGCAAAACTGTTGAATAACGTCTATGGTTCATTCTATTCAGAATAAGTATTGTGTCGTCTTGATCCCAGTGGCACAGGTTTTGATTATCACGCACGTGGGTTGTCTGATGCCTATCCAAAAAGGGAATCGCATAAATGTTGTTAATACGTTGCTGGGCTCATCGTAAGTTGATGTAATCATTAATGCCTTGAGCGAATGTATGACATTGGAAGCGGATGAAATGCAATTATGACCGAAATATTCGAGCTAACAGTTAAACACTCGTGCTTAGCATTAACTCTTCTCTGCAAAAGCCGTAAATATATGCAAAAAGGTATGTCCGTTTAATTACTTTTACAAAAAACATACTTCAGACGCTTTGATCTGGCATTCCGTTATGTTGCTCAAACTGTAGTGGTTGATGATTGTTGTACCATTCAATGAAGAATTATTTTGCAGCCCCTAAAAAAATATATTTTCAAGCTGGAGCTTTATAGAGAAGATAAGTCGTTGCTAAATAGATATTTCAGCAAACTATCCTTACCCATACAGTATTTGGCATTCATCATAACTAGCAAGTAAATAACTAATGACGCAGGCAGCCCAATTCTTTGTCAAAAAGAAAATAGTTATAAGTATGTGGTTTTTTGCCAATGCGCGGTTATAATCAGGGGTTTCGTATTGCTATGCTACTTACGCTGGAGTTCCAATTTTACATATCACGTTATATCTCCTGGCTGTGTCTTTGAACCGTCACCATGGACAATTTCGCTTTTGACTTGGTTGACAGAATTATACTTTTTATGTTCAATATCAATTGATGACTTTACTGATGACCCATGTCGCAATGCGGTTAAACAGATGGGTTAAACACGCTTTCAAACATAGCTAGTACGTGCGATAAATTTTATACCACAATATGATGTATTCGTTAACGAATGCAATGATTATGCATATTGTGACGGTGATATATATGCACGTAATTGATGCAAACTGGGGTGGAAACGAGCGAATAAGGACAGATTTTACATATGCGAATATATTTCAGCATCAGAGAAGTAATAGCACAAATATCTGTACTCCATGACAATGACGTTTGTATTGTATTAACAAGACAATAAAGGGCACCTTTGTCCGAGGTGTTTGTAGAGAACTGGTGCCTGGCTAGTCATTGTTTGGCCAGCAAGCAATTTTATACAATTAAGCTGTAGAATAAGAAATACTTCCTGATAAGGCTTCTAGGAAAAGGCTAACTGGAATCACTCCGTTTTCCAATACTTATGGCATAATAACGCTGGGCAATTTTTGTCCGCCTATATATATTATCCCTAACAACTGCTCTTCCTATCATTACATTATCAGGTTACAGTCAGGTAGGTTTTTATATTACATTCAATCCGTCCCGGCTGAAATGCCAAAAATCGCGTGTAGGTACGAACAGTCCCGCAGATATTAACGGGGCTGAGTTAAATATGACAACATCTGAAATTGCTATCCATAAGGATTTGTTCTATTTAATTATTCATTATTAATGCATTTATTACTGAATTCAATACAAGATTAAATTATTCCATTGCAGTTGTAGCACCAATCATAATTGGCGCCTCGAAACAACCACAGCAATTACGTATGCCAATATATGATATAGAAGCGCAATAATGGATGAAAATATGTCGCCGATAAGACATTAAAGGTGACAGTTTTAGTCTATTATTGTATGGTAACTATGTGGAATACTTGGGTATTGTTATTGAGATACTACATTGTACATATATTGCCCTAGTTACTTTGTGCCAATAAGTTTAGTACTTTTAAATACCTTGTATATTCACAAGTTGTATTTTGGCCAATCAGCAATGCTCGAGGAATTTTAGAATCCCTGTGTGGGACAAGAAATAATTCGCATTTGACTGAAAAAGTAAATTTTATCTCGTGTATCATTTTCATTGCAAATGGTGCCTTGTCTCTAATATCATCTCCTTGGTTCGCACATTTTGATCAGCAATCGAACCATTGAATTGACAGAACGAGAACATGTCATACCCGATTGGTGCGATAAAGAAAATTTACTTACGAGAATGAGATAAGAAACTTTCGGCAGATATGTGATATAGCAAGATAGAATCAGATTTATATAAATTAATAATTCTGAAGGATGTTGCTTTGCGCATTGTGCTGGTCGTCATGTTTAGATTGAACATTTTAGTCAGCAGTGGCATATGCCCTGGCGCTGCTATCAGGTTTTATCCCTGTTATTGCTTTTACTACTATAATAATAGGACAAAAACGACACTAATGATTATACACTGTTGCGTTATCTGTTTACCACCTTAGATATGTTGACATGCCATTTGTGGTGTGACAAGAACAATAACGCTTATATATAATTCTGGAATCAGCTAACCACCTTGATAACGCTTGATCTGCCATCTATGGTTAGGACAGGTATAAGCCAAATTCCATCTTAGGCGCGCCTTGTGCCTGGTTTGCAGATGGCTTGGAATTGTTTTCTATTTTGAATAACGTATAACGCAACAGGCACTTCCAGATTGAAACAACCATACTAAGAAAAGCATGATAAACAACACTAACCTGACAGTATTAACATTCGTGAAGTCACTCGAGCGACTATAAGCATTCATTATAGGACGGTGAAAAGTATCAATATGCTGTTAGTATTGAGAATCCGAGGCCATTACTTTGCACCTAATAGCATAGCCGCTAATCACTACTAGCCAATACACGTCATGAATCATGCATGTTGCAATATACCGATCTTTGACGGAATATTGTTTGATATATTCTATCGAGCCAGAATGACATGATACCCGCTAAACTCAGCGTAATGGCACCATAGAAACTGACACATGGAGTAGGAGTACGGACCAGCAGATTTCATGCAATTTAGATCAAAATGTGATTGCAAAGAGGCGGCTGTATTAAGTAGTTAGGTAAAAAGTACGGAAGCTTAGCATGCTTCCATTATGGACGATTGTAGGTGGTAAAAAGAAAGGGGTATTCAAATCAGGAAGGGTGGAAGGGGCGGGGTTAGTGCAAACTGATTGGCAGCAGGAAATGGATTTTTCCAAACAAGCCAATAAACATATTTGAGATTAAGGTATTCTTGATTAGATTATTTTAACCGATGATGGCGCTGTGGGTTACAACCGCCACAGTACCTCACCAGTGTTTTTTGCTACACAGCCGTTCACGACTAGGTATTACTTAAAATATGATTTATAAAATAAAATCTTGGTCACCATCAATAAGGTTCATTTACTGCCGAGGTATTAAGGAACGCAATCAGCAAATATTAAATATTGATCTGATGTGAGAAAGTGTAATCGTTGATAGCCATTATATTACTGAACCTTTATCAATGCATCGCTGGTTTGACACGATGTATTGATATAAAACGCATGCGGGCCAACAGTCTTGCCGCCCTAGCTCTACCGTCGCCATTTTGTCTTGTATTACATTCTGCGTAAATATCCTCTTAATTATTATACTTTCTGCGTATTCCGAAAGGACCGTGCGTACGTCAGTCAGGAATGGCCCCAATTCTTCGTGGTGGAAAATATATTTCTGAACGATGAACTTCTGGAAAAAGTTGAATTTAATTTGATATTGTTCCATATTGGCTTATGATCTTGGGGTTAATCTGAATGGGAGTTACGTTGCACGCGTCGCGATGCAATCAAGACTGTTTGGTATGGACGACTAATACTTGTGGAATACTGTATAAGGAGTTTTTGCAACCAAGACTGTGACGTCTGATGCTATCGTATTTAAAGTTCAAATTATGGATAGCTCACTGAGGAATTATTTGCAGTGGCCCCTTGGAATTGTCCCCCGCATGAACTTCAATGGGTTTCGCATATACCATGGTCTGATGGAGAATGAAGGGTATCATGTTGAAACGTGATGACAGCTTGCCTGAATCGGTCGATGCTCATTTTCTAATAATTTCTTCATACAAATGCTTGCTTTTTGCGAAATGCAAAGTCCAACAGAGTCTCATAACAATTGAAACCAGTGCTAAGGGGACTATGATAACATGATTGCTATTATGAATTGAATGACTGGCACACATCTTTCAATAGTTCTGCATTGATGTAGTCGAAGATAAAGGGAGACGTCATGAGCACCTGCTTGGCAGAAATAAATCGTTCATGAGCAATAGGGAGATGTCTGACAGATTGAACAGTGTAAGTGAGTGCATAGTTCCATCCATCTTGTAACTGCTATACTTTAAAGGTATTGAAATATGCTTGAAAGCACGTGACTGATAGGTATTTCACCGCGATTGCACACAATAGGTATATTTTAACCGATTCCTATTCGTCAGAGACTTGGATCGTGGCAGATTTGTCCGTAGTGAATGATTAACGCTCGACAAGCATAAAGCAAGAGGTTTTTATGGCCCATCTGCCTGTTCCGACATTTTTAAAATATGTATTCAAGGATTTGGGTATCAAAATAGCGCAATGAGAAAATTAACCCCCAGCTTTTGTGAGGAAAATCTTACCGTCATCCGTTAAGCATTTTCCTCATAATACGCTTTACCCTAGCTGTTTCCAGTATCCTGAGTGTTACCTAATTATTCTTTTTGACTATTGTCTGCTTTTCCCGTTGTTCTTGGGCAACATTTAGCATATTCGTCCAAGAGCATCTAAGCCTCGGTTCTCAAAAAACTAGCTTGGCGGTGTCGCATATGACCGGAATCCAAATATTAAATTCCACCAATGTAAAAGATTCGAGACGTATATAATAATAGGAATTCGCCCCGCTTCCCAGCAACCTCTCACACACAAACAGCAACAACCTACTACAGTTCGCGTCGCGACGGTATTGCAGTTCCTTCTCATTCACCAACAGCGCCACGTTTATGCGGTGGGTCTATGTAAGATTGCTAAGTGTCGCAGATTACATTCGTTTATTGAGCGCCAGAAGACTTGCATATTCAGACAAATGCGAACAGAACAATCCATTTTTGATAATTAACTGACGGAAATTCACCTGACCACAGCTTGATGTGATAAGCTCTATGATTATGCCACAATGCAATCCGACTTTGTTATATGTATTGTTTTATACATTTAGATATATCAAATGGATATATCTTGGCAATGTTGCTGTGTACTGGGCAATGTTTATGGATGGGTTTTCCAGTGTTCGTGTGCGTGTGAGTGTATGCGCGCATGTGTGCGTTTAAATATATGCATAGTATTGGCTTCAAATGTATCATCATGGTTGCATCACTTGGATAAACATTTACTATTTCGTGTCCGTTGGAACGTTGCAACAAAGATACTCTGTTCTTTTGCTTGACGGTCTTTTAATCAAAGGATGAATCGAGAATTACATCATGTCCTTGTTTTTCGATATGATATCGGGGTAATTTTTTCATCGGCTCAAGAACCTTTCTTTGGCCTTTGTAAAAAGTTTTTTCAAATATCAGAAACTAGCTTTGTTAGTTGCGCCAAGGCTTAGCAGTCGCATGATTAACCTTGCCTGAATCAGTCTGCTTACTGACGAAAAGATACAGCGTATTGTTGTTGATTACCACTGAGATGAAACTTTTCTATTTAGAGGGTAAATGCAATGATTTCTCAAATTTGTAGCTTCTTCTATTTTTAAACCTATTTACTGGCACAAATTAAAAAAAAATCACGCTTGTTTTAAAGACAGAAAGAACGAGGTCCGCGCTGTTAGTAGAGTTGAAATATATATTGGCAATGATATAAGGGTCTAGTGCCACCCATTAAAATATCATTGGTTAATCTACCGCGTTCAGTAACAAATTAGTTGGGTATGAATTTATGAGATAATTCAATTGAGCATTCGTGTATCATGCTTTTTCATTTACTCAACGTGATCCGTATCAAGAACATTCGAAATGGTACGCTACACCAGTTATAAAAATACGGGAATATTTCCAATAGCGTTTGCGAATTAAAACCGAGCGCAAAGTTATGTGCATTAGTTTTTTTGGCAAAATTATGTACGTGCATCGATTCTGACTTACATGAGAAAAACATATATTTGACTATGTGTGGCGCCTTTTCAACACTTATGTTGATAGTTCTAAATCCATCAACCACACCCATATCTTTTAAGTTTTCTACTCTGTAGTAAATATATAGTTTGATTGTTTGTAACATGTATTACAATATATTTCGTTTAGTAATCATTGAGAAAGCATATTGTAGACTTTCAAGCGCTGACTTTAAACAAACAACTCTCCCCTCCACCCCCTCCCCATACACCACAATATTAATGTATAAGGCAACCATTTGGGGGTCCTGTAAGGAGGATTCTGCTTCGGCTTCAATTGCTCTTTGACGTGTTTGTTTTCCAGGTGTTAACTGACAGGACGGCACATCCTCGTAATGTACAACTTAATACTTATATTGTATTGCTCGGCTACGCCCCACTGGGCATCATTTAATACAATCATCACACACATATCTTAGTTCGCCCTGGGACTATGTGATGTATTTACCACTATACGCCTGATGCGCTCCCACACCATTCATACAGTTCCGTTTTTAATCCAACCACAGACAACAGTTATGTGACTGTTTGATGTCGCTATTTACCGTGTGAATCTTATCAATCAGCATTTGCTGGTCATATAATTCCATTGTACTTCCGACGCATGATAGTGTTTTATACACACACGAATACCCATAATCAGAAACGACGCTTGACGAACGACCGGAGCAATATATCTTCTACTGCAGTGCAGTGTTATAAATATATATATATATATATATATATATATATATATATATATATATATATATATATATATATATATATATATATATATATATATATATATATATATATATATATATATATATATATATATATATATATATATATATATATATATATATATATATATATATATATATATATATATATATATATATATATATATATATATATATATATATATATATGAATATATCTTACAGGTGGAATAACAGAAAAGAGATTACCAGGCGACCCAGTTCCTTTACCATGCTTGATTTCTGTTGACCGACTGATCAACTGACACGATGAGTCGCTATGGTCAGGGAATGAATGATGCTTTACTCCATACGATGTAGGCCTATTTAAGTGGAGCACCTTGTAGTTCCACAGCCGGTACATTTGAGGCTGTTTCATAATATACTTGCCTCCACGTGGTTGCTGTCTTTCGGATATTGTGGCTTGGTGGTCGGCATATGGAATAATCATTATTAGTAATAGCTATTGGTTAGCCTCCTAGAATGAGCTTGCAGCTACTCCTCATTTAAAAATGGATGATCAGTAATACTCGGTCGGCAAGCTAGTTTACGGTTACTGTTTTACTTCAGTGAAAAATTCTAAGCCTCTCATTACGTTCACATCGCTAAGGTTCAATGTCAAACACGGCCCCAAGAGGCCACCTGGACACTAATGGACGTTTTACCCTTTTATGAGGTTCTGTTAATTGGGTTTTGCCGCAAAACGCGCAACTGTAACAGCACGGCTGTGTGTGTCTGTCCACGGGAACAAGTGGCTGTTTCGGCAGACAGGAAAAGTAAGCTTGTTCTTAATTATTCGATGCTGCCTTCTTAATTTCCCATCGGTCGACTCTCTTGCAAATAGGTAAACCAACAGAGACTTCTTAAGCCGTAGTGTTTGTGTCTCTCGAATCGGAATAATCTTTTGAGTAGGCGCATGTTGCCTTTGCCAAGGTTGATAGATCATCTTGGCGTTTTCAATTATTCAGATGAGTGAGTATCTGATACTATAACCTCGCATTAAATAAGAGGTGAGACAATACACAGCCTCCATTATTTACTTAGCTTGTGAAACGGAGTAACAAAAAAAGCAATATAACCGACTCTCTGATTAGCCACAAACGAATTGTGTATTGCAGCAATTCAAATGTATTCCGACTCTTATCTGTTATTTCAATTTAGGTCGAGGAGCTTGAATTTGAGCTTTTAACACTAATCACACTATTGACAGACTAGCAGTGTTTTATTAGAAGTTTAGGCACCAACATGAATTAAGGATATAGTAAAGCTTAATATACATTATCATTAACACCATTATGCAATTGCATTTATTCATATTACACCAAACAAACCTTTGACAAGTTATAGGTTTTCTATCTTCATAAACCTTTAACTTGGGTCGATCAAGGGGTAAATGAACGTGCCCGTTGAAGTAGCAGTAGCATGTGTGTGTTGTTCTCTAGAATGATAGAAATAATTACAACTAGTTAGTTATGTGCATGACATAGTCGAACACCAATATACAGTCATTACCTATAAATGACATTTACAGCCGTACGAAGCGTTCGCGAAATATGAGTCTGGCGAAAAAATGTTGGAACATAATATTAGAGCGACATGGGAATCTGGTATTTTATGCATGTATTAATAAGTAGAACCGTTTATGTATTGCAATATATGAATTTGATGCATGTCTCAATCGTTGGACGAATAAGTATGCCGTATAAGTGCATTCTTATCCCCATGCAAAATGATGCATCAAATGCATAAATATACATCTTCGAGGGTAAATCAAATAAACGTGAGCGAGTGATGAAATTAAAGGAAACAATAATGGACTATGCACGAGCAACCGTGCTTTATGTATGCTGCAGTGTTTTTGCAGATGGCGAGACAAAACAGCCACTATTCTAATCATTGTAATAACTAGACCAGTTATATTTACGTATGTTAAACAGAGCACGAATATTAAGTTTGTTCATGTGAAAGAGTGAATATAACGCGGAATGAAAAAAAAACCAACATGCATCACCTGAATTGTTATATCAGTGGCAATGCGGTGGCTACTATAGCTCCCTTGTATTTTGACAACAAAACCATACGACTGAATCCAATAGTTAGATAACTGTCATTTGCATACATGTCATTTATTGCTGGTGACATATTAATGACTCTCACATTAGGCTATCAAATCCGTTATGTTACCTATCTAATGCGCAAACCGATCATGGTTTGAAACATTACTAGATACTTGGAGCAAGGGGTGACTGAATCAATATTGTTGCATTCATCGATTGTCACTGCTTAAATCATGTGACCTATGTAATCGGAAAGGGGAGCCTCGAGCGAAAACACGATTAGCACAGTTATTGGATTAGAAATAGATGGGTCCCAAGTATACACTAAAAAAAACCCACTATCATAGCTCGACAATATGCATTATTCGATGGCATATTTTAATTCTGCTGGCAACTCATTGATGCACCACCCGTGACAAAAAGTAAGCCAAGTAAATAACGGTATGTACGTGCAAACTGGTCACCCCCTTTGGGCAACTCGCGAAGTGGCATTAACATGCTCATTCATAATCCCAAAAATGCAACACTTGGGCAGATATGAATCGCATGTTTATAATAAATAAAACCCTCGTATAGTCTACTAGAAGTAACATTCCACAATATTCCTGCCACTAGTTCAAAAATGCTCACTTGATTGTGTAAATGATCGATAAAACCCGAGACAATGGTTACCAGTGGCTACAAATGTGCGCCAGGTAGGTGCAAATAGGCCGAATTATAACGAGATCGAACATTCATCATTTAGATCTTCATCAGGAAATAGCCAAAATTGAGAACCTTGGTCCGTGTTGATGTCGCCCCTTTTGTGTCTTGCTCGGCTTTGAACGATCTATTTTCTAACCAGCAGATATGGTAATATTGCGGAGAGTTGATTGGACCGTTGGTTACGTTATAACGCGCACATCTCATCTGCTTTGCATTTCGGTATCCTTCATCTTCCTCGGCTAATCCCAAGCCGGTTTATGCATAGACATGTAGCATGACGCTTATGGATTTCTCCTTGCATCGTTTGTCCTTCCTGCTGATGTGTGTGCGTACGTGTAGAAACCGCCGCCCGAATTCTGGAACTAGATGGAATAATATGCTGATTGATGTGATTCATACGGCCATAAGCAGCATAACGCAAGCTCATCAATGTTGTATATGGTCGCATTTGACCAGCATTGTGTAGGTAGTGTGGGAGCTTACGAGGCGCATGATGATAGATATATCAAAAGTCTACGGGGCGTGTGAAGACAGGTGTGTGATGATTGAAATATATGATATCCGGGGAATCTACACGAGCACTTGTAACCGAAGTAGCAAGCCATGTAACGTTGGTTTATTTTCTAGGCTCCCTGCGTTGATGAACACAACAAACGGGTGAATACCACAGTATACAAAACTAAATGCATTGAATGCAAGCTTTTCTCGAAACACTTATGAGATAACTATAGCGGTGATGGCATAAAATTCAAATTATATTCTAACTAGGTACCATATTTGCAGTACTGTTGGAACTCTTTAAGAAGTTGGCTGATGAATAATCGTGCGTATTAACCAAGGAGCTTATAAACATATAGGACCGTGGAATTGATGGTCATTTACTTGAGATGCTGGCACCAAATCGGGAAAACAACACCCGTGCATGTCGGGACATAATCGCACAGAAAAACAAACCAACACTGGAGCCTTCATCCTCATAAATATGGGCGAAACGTTGAAGGCAATACAAGCTACTTTTCTCTATTCTCATAGGGCCTATAAAACTTTAAACGATGAAGTCCCTCGCGAGAAACATGGACGATGCCGAGGTTTGCATACTTGTAAAACGTCCACAGAGAGACCATGCTAATAACCATCGACCAATCTCAATTCTTCCGGCATTTTCATGGATAGTGTCGGTAGATGATGATTAATTTTACAAGAATTAAAGATTATCCATAGTTATCACAACAATCAGATGAGCATCGCAGTTAGAGATAAACTTAAAACAACAGGTTTTAACTATCTAGTCATAAGCATAGGTAAGATTAGAAATAGTCGACTGAAAGATGAACACAAATAGTGGCATTCACACAGTGATAAAGACCGTAATCTCATATAGAGAATGAGAATGAGTAGTATAAATGGGGGTTTCAAGTAGCAAACTGATTTCTTGTAAGCTTTTGCGAATGATATAATGAACGTGGAAGTTGTAGCTCTTATCGGTTACATTGAACTATTCACGTGATTGTAAGATGCAAAAGAATGAGATGTGAACATCAATTACACAGTATCAAAAGTCAGTATTTATTTCCCAAAGTAGGATGCCAGGAGAGCATATCCCGGGATAATTGCGTTCGTATGCTGATTGATTCCTTGCTCCATGATATCTGTACATACATGCGCACACCGCTTAGAAAAGTAATTTGGTTAGCTCTAGCCAGGTCATTATTAAGTTATTGCAATGCTCAATAAATATCAGTTACTGGTAGCTTAGCAGGCATCATTCAGTCTAACTTGTACTACCACGAGCCTCATAGCTTCTATAAGCTTTCACATCAAACCAGTGATTCTCTTTTGTTCGTAATATAGATTTAGGCCTTCGTAGGAACGCGGCCAAGACAGAACTCGGCAGTGGTTTATAAAAACACTATTGATCTATTGTTCTTGCTATTCCCAAAGATAGTATGTAAATGAACCACCACACACCCGTCTGCCTTGTAGCTCTTTGTATCGCTGAAGTGGCAGCCGGATATGCTTGTAAAGGCGATTCACGGCTATCAAACATTCAGCCAGTGATTCTTTTGTTCGTAATATAGATTTAGGCCTTTTGTAGGAACGCGGCCAAGACAGATTTATAAAAACACTATATCTTGTTCTTGCTATTCAGATTAAATGAACCATCATCGATGTCACATACGCTATTTGGTTCTACTTTCAGTCCTATTCCGATATGTTATATCACGTCCATCGAACATACGCTATTTGGTTCCATACTTAGTGTTATGTTATGTCCAAATAACTATATTGAGAAACACACACACGAGGACGACACCGTGTAGACCGGAACAGAACTGTCTTTATTCTTAACCACCATCCAACACATGAAGTGCACGTTATGATTTTTAGTGAGGGCTTCATAATGCAACATCCCCCTTCTTTTAAGAAATCATCAATGACAGACATTATGTTAGTTGCTTGTCTGCAGTCACAAACAAAAAGGTAGCAGTCTGCCTGTTACAATAAAATGACATACAATTTAAGTCTAGTCCCAAGTTGACATTCATACAAAACAATACTATCTGGTTCTGCTACAATATGAATATGTATTTAGATTAAATATCTTCTATGAGACGACGTGGAGGCATGACATTTCGCTTGGGACGTGGTGTAGGTATTGTACTATTTCCACTTTTCTGTATCGCAGGTGAGGAGACTGTTGCGTTGTGATTCACTTTACTAGTAGGTGTGGAGATGGGATCAGGTACGGGGTTATCCTGTGTTGGCTGTAGAGTAGGTGGGGCAACTATCGGTGCAGCTGGTGGTGACGGAGTTGGGCTTGTGTAAGTGTCAGTGGCTATGGGTCGAGGTCGCAGCAATATTCTGTTGCGTTTTAGAGGGCGACCTGTCGTGCGGCATAGCACTGTGTAGGAACGTGGTTCGGGGCCAATTCCAATAACCTTACCGGGGAGCCAGTTTTTACGTGCCACATCCTGGTAGTAAACGGGCTGGTTGATGTCAAGCTCATCAAGGGTTTTGCTCTCTGGCTGTTGTAACGCATTTCAGATTTCTGATGGGCTAGCTGTCTAGCTGCAGTTATGTCATGGGCGTTGCCTTGATGGTAGACTGGTAGGTTGAAGTTAATTTTCCTTTGGAAAATGAGTTCAGCTGGTGAGGGGATTTTAGGGCCTAAAGGGGTTGTTCGATACACAAGAATAGCTTTGTCGGTTTCCTCAGGCGACTTCTTAATGAGGGCTTTCATGCTCCGGACCATGCGTTCAATAAAACCGTGTGAACGAGGATGGTGAGGGGAGCTGGTGACATGAGCTATTCCATAGTTATTTGTCATTGCCTGGTAAGCACTGCCAATAAACTGTGGACCGTTGTCCGAGATGATGGTGTCTGGACAACCAAACATTGAAAATACATGACTGGTAATATCAGCTACGTGACGGCTGGAAGTGTCACGTCCAAGGCATTCAACAATCGGGTATTTCGAGCGGTAGTCTGCTATGATGAGATAGTTCTCATCATTCAGTGTGAAGAGATCTGAGCCAATTGTATGCCAGGGATATGGTGGAACGGTTGTAATAACGGGTTCCATTGGCTCTTTACTCTGCGATGCCTGGTGCTTTTGACAAATGGCGCATTGTGATATTATGCCCTCGATGTCAGAGTTGATCCCGGGCCAGTACACGCTACCTCTAGCGCGCATCTGACAGCGGATAATCCCTTGGTGACCAGTGTGGATGTCAGTTAGATATTGGTCATGGAAGATCTCTGGGATCAGCAGTTGACTTCCCTTCATAATGAGACCATTTTCAATGCTTAGTTCGTCTCGGAAAGGCCAATAAGGATGAATGCTGTGGTGGACGTCTCTTTGGCGTCCGGGAAATCCTTGGATAATGTATTTTGACAGGCGATTGAGTGTCTCGTCATTTGTTATTGCTTCACGAAGCTCATCGAGTCGTCTGTTGCTGAATTGAACAAAGCATACCTTAATATTCAGTTCAATGTGCTCATCAGCACTAGACTTTGGGAGTCGAGAAAGGCTGTCCGCTAGAATCATCTCTTTGCCAGGTCTGTATTTTATCTCGTAGTCATAGCGTTGCAACCTCAACAGCATACGCTGCAGACGGGCTGGGGCAGATGTGAGTGCTTTGGCTGAGATCATCTCCAGTGGACGGTGATCTGACTCGATGGTAAATGGTTTGCCGTACAAATATGTGTGAAAGCGTTCTGCTCCAAATACACATGCAAGTAGCTCTCTTTCTATGTTTGCGTACCGCTTTTCGGTGTCAGACAAACTTTTTGAGGCAAACGAGATTGGGTGACCATCTTGAATGAGTGCGGCGCCGAGGGCTTCTTGACTCGCATCAACTTGCAATACAGCTGGCTTGGTTGATTTTACATTTCTCTGCATTGAAGACAAGACCACATTTGCGAGCACGTTCCATCAACTGATGGAGATTGCGGTTGTGATCAGCTTGGTCAACACCGAACACAGTGATGTCATCTGCAATGGATATGACGCCAGGCAGTCCATCGAGTATCTGATCCATTGCCTTTTGGAAGACGTCTTGGCTAGTTTTCAAGCCGAATGGGAGCCTTTGGAAACAGAACCTTCCAAATGGACTGTTGAACGTAGTGAGGTGTTGACTGGCATCATCTAACTGCACGCTCCAATAGCCAGACTTGGCATCCAGTTTGCTAAACACTTTGGCGCCCTTGAGTCTGTGTGTGACCTCTTCAAGTGTGGGGGTGCGGTGCTGACCCCTCTTTAGCGCCTTATTGATGTCTTTCGGATCCAAACAAATGCGGAGAGACCCGTTTGGTTTTTGAACATATGTTATGCTCGAGACCCAGTCTGTAGGTTCACTCACTGGGCGGATGACATCTAGGTCCAGCATTCTGTCAAGCTCAGAGCGGATTTGAGATTGGAGCTGGATTGGAGCTCTTCTTGGCGAATGGATTACAGGACAAGCATCCTCCTTGAGGATTAGTGAATGCTCTCCTTTGAATTTACCCAAGCCTGTGAATCGGTCAGGGTACATGGACTTGACGTCACTCAGCTTTCCAAGGTTTGCAGTGTCAGTCTGGAGAGATATGGTACAGTTCATGGTCACCAGACTGAGAGCTTCGCAAGTTTCCAATCCAAAAATTACAGGACCTGGTGTGTCAGTTACATAAAATTTTGTTGCTTGCCACTGGCTGTCCGCGTAACGACACGGGATGGTAAGTGTACCGTACTGACGAATCGGAGTGCCATTGTATGCAGTGAGTTTGGCGTCACTTTTAACTAAGGTTGTTGGCAGTCCGTCTTCATTTACATGCGATGGGTATATATTGCGGAATGTTCGCAGAGGCAGGATATTCCCTTGAGCACCTGTATCCACTTTACCTCGTAGATTTGTCTTCTTGTTGGGGTATGCCTCAATGCACAAGATTGCAAATGCTTTGTCCCGGCTTACTGTTGAAATGGAGAGAGTGTCGAATGTGCACTGTTCAAACTGTGGGTCATCCTTATTCTCAACACAAACAGAGTGTACATCAGGCTTCTGCTTCTGTTTGTTATACTTTGAAGTACTGTACTTTATTGAGCCACTGCGATGTCCTTGCGCAGAACTGTGTTCAGCAGTACTGCGACAAACTTTTCCCCAATGACCAACTTTTAAGCATTTATTGCATTTCTGGTCGCGAGCGGGACATTCCTCCCGACGGTGTCTAGTCCCACCACAAAAGTGGCATGTGTTCCTTGAGGTCGATTCAGCATGTGGAATCGGTCCTTTCCTTTGGTTGTTTCGCTTTTGATGGATGCTATCCACCTTCGTAGCCTGCCCAAACTGATTGAGTTGTTGTTGTGTGGCCTCGTATGTTCGAGCACAGTCAAGAACTTTGTCAAGTGTCAACTTCTCGGGATCGTGGTCTAGTAGCTTTTTACGAACGGGGTTGTGCACAGTGCCAATAATGATTTGGTCGATCAGCATGTCCTCGAGAGCAGCCTCGAATTTACACTTCCGTGCTTGCACCTTAAGACGAGTTGTAAAGGTGTCAATGGGCTCAGCTGACTGTTGACGAATGTCGCGAAATTGAAAACGGGCAAGTCTATAGTTAGCCTTGGGCTCAAAATAGTCTTGGAATGCCTGCCACACTGACTCTGGCGTTTTCTTCTGCTCTACTGTCAGATGAGACCAGTTGTCGTAGACTTCTAAAGCATTGGGTCCCAACCACAGTAGGATGTAGTTGACAATTTCGTGACCTGTTTTGTTACTGTACGTAGGAGTCGACAACAACAGTTCACAATAACGCTTGAATGAGCGAAACTGATGAGGCAAATCGTCACTGTCCCAGTTGAATGAGGGCAACTTGATACCGGCTAGATCGTTTGAGTGCACGTACTGCACGCTTGCTGCTGGGGTTTGATTCCGACATGATTTGGCGGGCGATAAACTGCACACTGTCACTGACGCGATGCAATTATTTACCACAACGTCCAACACGATCACTAGACCTGATATTGTCACATGTAGAAGCTTACTTGCGATTTGCACTTTGCGCTCGTTTTGTTGCTCGACATTCCAACACCACAGTCACACAATCCGTCGTCGACCATGTGCGTTTGAGCGGGGTCGTTGAGCCTTGAGGAGGTGAATTGCTCGGTTCACTGAAATCCGTTGTCACTGACCTCAAGACGACAGTCGTTTCCACTGCTGACTAGCGGAAGATAAAAACACTGTTTTTAATCACTATGGGTCGTTTTAGATCCCACCGCTGCCACCATGTAATGTTATGTCCAAATAACTATATTGAGAAACACACACACGAGGACGACACCGTGTAGACCGGAACAGAACTGTCTTTATTCTTAACCACCATCCAACACATGAAGTGCACGTTATGATTTTTAGTGAGGGCTTCATAATGCAACACTTGGTAAAAAAAAGAAGTATTTGAGGATGCGTGACACCGAAACTTTGTCTAATACAACCGACGACATCGCGACTGGGCGACGTTGTGGCTGATACAAACATCGATATACTATTCAAGCACATGGAATACACGCGATATTGCTTTATCCACACAATGCGGGAAAACCAAACTGGTCGTGGAAATGCTTGAGGATCGGCGTCATTGTCCTTTCAGACAAGTTGTCGTTTCATGTCAAGTCTATGCATGCCTCTTCTCAGTGGTATGCCTATGTATTGGATGACACATTTATATTGGTTATTAATGCGACACACTACATATGGTTTATATGTTTGCACAATTGTGCAATTGATTCATCAATATTAGACAAGCAACGATAAACACTCTGTGAAACGAGGAGGTTGTTTTGTAAGAGTTATAACATGTGCTGCCCTATTTGTCATGAAGTTGATTGTTCAATCAGTGAACTTTTAATTAGCAGCATGCCTTTCGGTAACGTAAAGCGTAGAAGGGTTTTGCCAATGGGCCCCTGCAAGTGACTATTCAACGCTCCGACAAAGATATGATGGGGAGTGAGATGCCGATCGCGACTATTGCATGAAGTCAGCGTATAAGAATAGCGAGCAAATATTTGTCAATCAAGAGTTGACTATGCCACAGAAAGATGCAAAGCATGCTAAATCTTAACCAATTAGTCAGTGGCTCAGTGACTATTACACTTTGTGCCTTCGCAAAACATTAAAACCAGTATTTGCCTCCTCAATGCCACATATTTGTCGAGCAATGATGAGCAAGAAATGTAGCAGTACGATTTAATGCTATAAGCTATAAGCTGCATACCGTACATCATTTTAAAGATTTTTGCTATATTTCATATTACGAGCATGTTCAAGGCAACATTTCGGGTTTTATTTGTCAAAAGCCGATGCAACAGTTATGAAAGCTGACTCAGCACTTCTTACTATTGCTACTACTAAGTATTAAATTCAAAGCATCCGAGTTTACGAATATACATTCAAACGCACAATTATTTAAGAGCGGTGTTCTTTTGTTTGCCAACCGAATCACAAATGCGTAGCCACATAGGTTATTCCCGTTCTAAATCGGATGAGTCAGAATCTTAACTGTATCATTGAGGACCCTATATTTCTCATCGTTTGGGAGGCTAAGCTAATAACCGGTGATAAGTATATGAAGCGAGTCAAGTGATCATGAAGTTTTAGAATACACGTGAAACGTAGTATGATGATGCTGCAAATTGCACACAAAAGGGCAGGTTAGTCGAAAAACATTTTCCAAAAGTACAAATGGAACAAAATCCTAGCTCTGTAAAGGTCTAAGCTAATGTAAACTCTTGTGTGGGTGTATTGTTAAGCGTCGCGTATCATATTTTGTAGAACGCATTCAACTTCAAGTATAATAACATCCTTGTTTTATGAAGCCATTAGCTATGACACAGCAGTCTAACCCGCACAAGATAAAAGTTATTAACATATTGTGAATGATAAAAATTCCATGAAAGGTTTGTTTTCATCATACTAGCATGCGTTTTATGTTCAGGTTGATAATTCAATTACTCTTTTATTATATAATATAGAGACACCATAAAAGCGGTGTCGCATCGTGATCTGTGGTGTGGAGGTGCACACGATACGCTCTTGTGAAAATGAAGACTTGGAATCCAGGTGTAGGGTTTATTAGAACTTGAACTTTATTAGCTGACTTCAACTTTCGAATTTTATATGTAACATAGCCTAAATTCCAGAGAGAAAGGGAGATGTGTTGATCTCGGAGGCCAGAAGAGAGCAGATTTTTAAATAATAAGTGCTTCCCTCAACGAATAAGGCAGGCCATCCCAATTATCATGGGACATGCAGTAGCCTGGACTGTGAGGGTTTGGGCCTTTGGCGGTGCCTGGGCAGGATGGCCATGTGGCTCTGGAATATGGAGTATGTATGATGAGAGAGGGGATGTGGCAGGTGACATGTAGGTCACTCGTGGATCTGGGAAGCCAGGGTTTATAATTAATATCAGCTGTATGGGGTTACTCCATCAACTGATGACTGAAGGGTAGGTTTGTTGTCAATTTGGCACCCAACAGTCGGTGCTGTCCGAAAGTTTACGTCGGACCGATTCTTCCTAGTAGAATACGTATGGACGAAAAGAGAATACAAGACATACGCGTTACTTGTACTGAGCATTGCCAATCACTTGCCATGCTTGAGGAGGGCTGGTCGACAAATGTAACGGACACGGAATAATTTACACACTATATAGATATAAGTTCCAGGACATGCAATTTTGGATATATACTTTAGATATTTAACATCGGTCATATGAGCAATGTTGGTGAATTCAATGCATATGGCGGTGGCGGTGTCGCATTATAGCCGGATACTTTTGCCGGCTACAGCACAATATACTTAGAACAGTTTCACGTTAACGTGTTGTTGAACTATACGATGTTCCATATAAAAACGCTTTAATCGTATTGAGTAAAAATGGTCGATTAGTGCGACTGTACAGTTTTATCCTTAGCCTTACTAGTTTAATAGGGTGATGCCAAGAACTAGTTTGCAGCAGACCAATATTTTGTAGAAGCTTGCCGGAAGCGTTGTGTTAGTATTCGGTATTCTACATTGATCGTATGCTTCGCAATTGTTTTCTTTAACCGCCATCGATGATGTTAAAGACATAGCAGTAGGGTGTTTACAAATCCCAAGCACTGGATGGTACCTATCGTGAATTATCATTAAGCACACGAATAATCCCATAACTTTACAAAGAAAAAAGAGGGCATTGGAGATGGCCTGGCCCACCCGTCGGAGTTGTCATTCAGGTCATTGCGGCGTGGTGGTCAGCATGAAAATCATATGTATAGCTTGTAAATTATATAGCTAATGATTTGCATCCCAGTATTTATATATTGGTTTTAAGGTACCTCTAATTTGACAGCGGCTGATCAGCAATATTCGATCAGGAAGCCAGATCACATACTCTCTTATGCGTACTCACTTTAAAATGCAACTTGATTGCTGACATGCGATAACCTGTAATCAAATATTGTTGTCCCTACCATATGCCAGCATTAAAATGTAATTGCACAATAAATGTATGTTTAAACTAAGGTCATTTGCATATAACCCAATATTATGTCCCTTCCGGCACAACCAAATAAACTATGCAATAATACTGGTAGATTCACTGGCCTACAATGAAACAATATCAAATGTGTTTTCAGAATGTGGGAGCCAATACAGGTTGGGAAAAAGCAAAACTATACGTGGCGTACATCAAATAAGCAGGACCTGCCGAAAGTATTTTATAAATTTGTCACGTTTCACCATGGACCTACAAGACGTCTGACTAGACGTCTTACTTTCTCTTGAACCGACGCAATGTAAAAAAAATGGGATCGATTCCGACAGCTACCAATCACCAAACATACCTAAGTTTATGAGTTTTAGCATGCAATGATGTTCACGGACAATTTTATCCATTTTCGGCGGATGATTTTATCCATGGTAATTATTTATAGTTCGATTAATTTGGGAAGTGGTAAAAATTCCGAAACACAGCACCATGTTTGTTTTCAAGCGTATGCTCAAAATGACGTGACCCATCGACGACTAATGCTAAGGCAATGCGAATGAGGCGGCGGGATATCTGGTGAAATCACGCGGCCAAATATTTTCCAAAATGGCGGTCATCGTATCGCGATTATTCATAAATGATTTATCGATGGCATTTCTTAAAGAATAGCGTCGAGTGGGGGTAAGTTTATTGGTGCGTGAGAACTTTTTTTGTACAGGCTCTTGAAATATGCTATTTTCTAGAGGGGTGATGCAGCACTTTAACTCTAACGCGTTTTCTGCGTGGAAAATGATCGAAGCAGAACGGTATATATTCATAGTACCGTTCGACCGGAGCTAGTTTCACCAATGCTATAAACGTTGTATAAATTATGCATTATAGTGCAACTCAAAATTTTTCGGTATACAAAAAGGTGTACATTAGACACATCCTCCTATTTATGTTTAAAGTTTCACTTTGGGAAAATGAGTAACATAAAAACATTGTTACTAATGTGCAGATTAACCACCAACGAAATTTGGGTTGAAGCATACCGTTACGGGAGATTAATGCGAAATATCAACTACAAGCCTTGGGGTCGGCGATGGCTGATTAAATAAGCTTATGCGAGATAACATCGCTTGTTGTACACAAAATCAAGCTTCGGTAATATGATTTGCCGCCTGGCTTAGCGTTTCAAGTACAAAATAAGGGTTGAAGTTCCAAGTCACTATGGGAAGGTTGCGAATTGTTTCAAAACATCCAAACAATGCATGCTATTGCGATGGAAGCTTACAACATGTTTTCTAACTTCAGTTCGAGGAATGTATGTTTGTGATTAAGCTCTACATAATCACACATGCGTCACGTTAGTATTTGGATCAGACGTTTTTGCCCCAGCACGTAGTGTGGATATAATATTTTCATGCCCTTTAACTAAAATCATCATGGAAGCTAGTTCGCTTGTTACATTCCGTCCTGGGAATGTCAGAAATAGATGTGCCTTTATTTGATGTTCAAAGGCCGGCAGCAAATAGAAAAAAATTGTTTTTAGGACGGTCTGGTACAATGTAAGCAAAAACGTGCATATACAGCCATCATAGCATACATTGTCCACAATTCACAATGCAATCATGATGTACCCTTGTTGATGTAACATTCTCAAACAAAAACGTGCTTCATTTTGTATTCTTCAATTAAGGATGGGCAAAACCGGAAAGAAACTGACCCAGAACAAAACGTCAATTGTCAACTTAACCAATAACCCTGGATCTCGGGGCTATATTTAATAGATGAGTGGATTTATACGCTACCTGGTTACCATTCGGAACGGTTCTACTACCATGGCTTGTATTAAATCATATTGCGTTATTGCGATGGTATTTTTTAATTATAGAGTGACGCTATGCTATCAACAATGTGCTTGCTCCTAGTTACTAACTATTCTAATGGGATGAAAAATATTTGATGCTTAAGAATCTAAGGAATACTTTATCCAGACTAACCACTTGAATTGGTTATTCAACGGTTATTCACCAATCACTGTAAGGATGTTTAACTCTGTGAGCAATACAGCGAACACCATTGTTTGCATACGGCCTGTTCATCTGATTCACATTGTCCGCATGAGTTCATTGTTACTTGGTAACCAGTCACAGGGTAGACTATGACCAAATCGAAAAATAACAATACCGATTTACTGCAGAACACAGGTCATTTATTCAGGCTTTTAAGACACGTGGCGTTTCTGTATATGGCAACGAGGAACATAATATTCCAATATATAACGTCTTCAGTCGTCCAAAAAGTAAGTGAAGTATGAGGTTTGCCTTATCCAAGTAAATAACGTATATTCGAAATGTCTTTGATGAGATTTTTCGTGATATCAAGATCTGACAAAAGATAATTCAATGAATACCACGTTGAAGTGTCATTAACATATCAACATTATATCAAAATTCGGGCATAGAGTGTCTTCGTGTGCTCCGCGGCATATCCATCTGCATCTCTAGATGTATATTACAGCGGTTTCTGCGGATATCTTTGGTAAGTTAATGGTCGTCCACAGTATTTATTCTTCCTGCAGCACCACACCATTTGAGGCATCTGAAATTAATGTGTCTAGGTAGATTCCAGCTGTAGGAGCAGGGTCTAACCAAAAGCTTGCAAACCTCAACAAAATGTTGCAAATTGATCGACAAATGCCTCCGCTCAAAGAAAATTAAATTATGTGGCCCTTACGTGTCTTAACAGTCTCCTCGCTTCCGCGACAATCCGACTAAAGACTACAACTAAACGTTGCTTTCGATCGGCCGCAGCATAGTGTTTAACGACCGAATCAATAATGAATGGATACTCATGTGAATAATAAGAAGCCCTGATGCACACACACCGCTACATTATACATTCGAGCACTTGTAAGCTAGCAGAGCATTCATTCATCTGTAAGAAAGTGTAAAGATGCATTCTCGCCTGGGTTATTTTGCTTGCATTGATTAAGCTCAAATAATTTGCATACACCATGTAGCTAAAAGATCCATCTTAACTATTTTAAGAACAAGTGGAGGGCGTCACCCATTCGTGCCAGTACAATGGGACAGCTCGCGATGAAGTCCTCGGCTCAGAACTATTCGGTGACAGCATATCTTAACGTTAATGCGATGGACTAAATAAATATGTTCAGTACACATGCTCGCGTATAGGAGCGCAAACACAAAGACCTATAGAATGCCTGCCAGTGGCTAAAGCAATGATGTATGCCCCGAAGAAAGATACAGAGAGGCAGTATGTTTATCACTTACATGGTGTTGTACCAACATCATACATCTGTGCGCAATTATAACAAGCTAATGCAACTATGTTCGTTATTCTGAGGCAGTAGTATGTTAATGTGGTCTTCCAAAACCAGTCTGTGAACGGTTCATTCTGCATCTGATGCCACAGCATATATATATTCTAGCCTTGCCGACCCCGATTTAAACAGTCGACGCGGGACGGATATATTTGAACTAGCACTTGTATAAGCACTGAATACACCTTCAAAGCAGACATGAGCGTTTTACATATACCACCACACGGTGTATGCAGATGATTCCATCCTTTTAACATCAATTAAGCTAATACTATGCTGAACCATTCCCGAAAACAGCGGCTCATAATTATGATCCTTATGATTCACAAATGACTTGTTACAACCTAGTACAATCATGGTGTCTTCGCATAGCTAGCAGTCGACGGAGACCAATACTTGCTTACGTTAGGCCGTCTAACACTAACATATCCCTGGTTATAGTTGAAAAGTTTTATTTTCGGCTCGTGAATCTTTTTGTGAGCGTCTAGCACCCCTGGAGCCTTACATATGATCAAAGGCAGTCTGGTAGTATATTTTCGTCCCCAAGAATACATGATCAAACCACAAATGTACGGCCGCATTAGCCATCAAGGAGGCTATTCGGTTTTGACGACTGGCGTTATGAACGACTTACAGAATACCAACAAGGAATTGTATCATAAAGTACATAAACGACAACAGACTATCATTTGGTCTATCGTAGATACAAGCATGCAGTTAAACGAATGTGTCGAGTTATGGTTATTGTTGAAATAACTAATGATTATTTTTACAAAATACATTGTAAACGTTATGAATGCACAACTGGTCTATAAACTCGCCTTAAGACAACAAAATTTTAAAAGCGCGGTTAAAACATGTTGCTTTAGAGTGCTATATACGTTTTCGCCATTTATTGCATAATTGTAGTTTAACTGGGTCACTGCTAGACGAGTTTCTTCTACCCTAAGGTAAATGCTTACACATTTATATTGGTGTTTGGGGTTCTTATTCAATCGAATAAATGGTTAGGAAGAAACAAATCAGTCAAAAACCCGCATAGTGTACAGTATCATGTCTCTGCGAAGCAATCCATTTTCATAATGTTATGCCTTTGTTCCTCATCAGGGCACTCATGCACATTACGCATAGCTTCCAGTCTTATCTGCTTAACTCATATCAGCCAGCAATAAATTAACTTTCAAAGTCTGGCTTGCTTCAGCAACATCTGACCCGACGGTGAGAAATACGAGACAGGCCATTTGATGTTTTACCCATTCGACATTTCTACCCCTTATCGTTGGAAAACTCTCTAGAAGCAGACATGAATAAGTGTTCTTAATATGTACATGACAGTTAAGCGAGGCATTGCAGCAATTGATGTGGACAAGTTTTGATGTTTATTTAGTTAGACTGATTCGTGCTGTTACTGTAAAATCAGTTGTTCATGACAGTATAATCGACAGATTTGCTTTCCGCCAGCACATTGTGCTGCACATTATGACCCCGTAAGAATTGCACACCGACACCTGTAATGTAGATTCTTATCGATAAGCTTTATTAGGCCAGGTTAGTTGTCAAAGGTTGTGAATGGGAATATAACGGTCTAAGCTAGATCACAGTATTTCCGTCGATTGAATAGTGTGATACGAGGCTTGTATAAAACCGTCGCGGCAATAAACATAACGTTCAGTTCCGTTGAGGTGTTTGGAGCTAAAAACAATAACCTGCAATTTATCACTGATATTAAAAGAGTTTATTTCTGCCCAATCTGCAATACAGTGGTCCCAATCCTCTGTATGTCTCACACAGGATGTCTTATAATATCCCGTTGGATATCATTCCAAGCTGCCAACCATAACAACATGGATGGAAAACCGTTTGTTCTTTTGGGGCATTGGGACAAAATAAGCGCTGCTTATACATGGCGATCATTTCCATTCACCACCGTCGTGACCCTGTTGGCACGGTAACACATTGCCGTGTAACGCGAATTGATCCCTTGTATCAGCACATATACTTGTGTTGACATCTTGTACGATATTATAACACTAATCCGATTATCAGCCATTCATATTTAACTGACATGTGGTGTATTTACGGATATGAGTTCATGAATGATATGTATGATGCTCTTTTGCTATAAGATGCCATGAGGTTGTATGAAGCCCTTACTATATACATACATATGAATGCTCCTATTGATTGATTTTATTGCCACTACCAGCAGTGTACTTTGTTCTTGTCGTGCTTCACTCTGCTTGATCCATAATCAAGCAGCGGCATAGGTCTGTCAACGACTTATGATCATAAAGCATAACCTTTCTCGGTTACTTAAAAGACCGACAGTCTCATCGGGATTTTAGGCGAAACGCAGCTCGATAGTTTATCATCAGGTATAGCTGGTTCATCACTCAAATCCAAATTGATTAATGCTTTCAAACTACCCGTTATATGGCTATTACTGTCAACCCTTTCATGTAACACCAGCGTTATGGGCCAAGCAAATTTATCTATATGTCCAAATTGTTAGGTTTAGGTAAATCAGTGGTATTGCGAACGAACATTGTATGTTCGACTTAAAAGCTGATCACTGCATGTAACGGCCCTTGTAATTAGCTGGCTGGGCTGAACAATAGTGCATCTGAGAAATACAAAACGTGTGACTTTTTAGCATTATTAATATAAAGTCAGTAGTTGTGAAGGAAGGTTAATCAAAACAAAGGTGCCATATGTTGCTGTCACCGAATCAATTGGGTTGTTGTTTTGCGAATCAGTGCTATTGGTTCCTTTTGCAGTGTGTCTGTACAGAAAAAAGTGGCACTATGGTACATTTATCCGAATTGAGTAATACGGACTGATTCAGGTGTACTTCGGTAGTTTGATATAAGTAAATCCTATCATAAACACTCGCCTCATCTGCTGCATTTAATTATTTCAGAATGTAGGACATAGTATACATATTACCAGTCCTTGTAGATTATATCTGTCCCTGGAATCCAGATTATATGGCTAGCATAACCAAATGCTCAGAAAAGGGCCGACTTTGCAGGTAATTATTAAGATATATGCGGCCGTTCATCCTCGTTAGTACGACAAATATTGCCTCAATTTGCCGCTCATTTGCATCAAGGCGACTAGTCAAATTTTCCGTTTCAATGGTTGTTTTTTTGGTAGGAGTGATATAATTGACAAAGTATGGTTCATTATGCGATGATACAAGTTACCCAAGGGACAATCATACTTTTTATGGAAGAGTAAGAAAATCAATACGGAAACGAGCACGATATTCAATAGCCACACGTTAATTACAACAAAACATACTCTGTAGGCTCCTCGGCGAATATAACCGGTCCAAAGCGCCATAATGTGTAAGTACCAACCAAACTTACACTAGTTTGTGTAAAATTAACATTGTAATATCCTTGAACTATTTCCCTACAGGAAGAGTGAAGGCTTACGTAACTGAGATCTTAAAGTGCGTATACACCGTTAACCGAATACACATGATCAAATATATGACCAATGAAAGCCACCAGAAACCAGTTACTTTGATTGGTATCACATAACTTCCTGCACACAACGGAAGGTCGTCATGCACGCCAACCCATGAGTGCTATATATCTTGCAACCTGCATCGTACTTATCTGGCAGACAGAACGACAATTCCGTTTTTATTTTGCTGACTTTTCAGATCGTATCAGACCAAGTTTTACGGGAATAAGACGTTCTGAGCACTCAAATGCGAGAGACACATAAAGAAAGAAAAAGTGCTAAATGCACCGGGTAGCAACTTCCAGTCAGCAGACGTAAAAATTGTGTTTTCCGGTTTTGAAACGGATATTTCAAGGTATTTAGCACCAAAGTTGTCTGGCACCACACTTGGTAGTGAAAGATGATAGATGATACCAACTTGGGATTTCGGCATTATACCCGCTTGCATAGACCGTCTGCAATGGTTGTCCAAATATGATTGTCAATGATTGTCAATGCAATATTCTACATCTAGTAAATCTGAGATAACCTGCTGGGAATTACTTCGCCTGGCTGTCCATCTTCGAGAGTGGTTCTTTGAATTGTGTGCCCTCTACGAACATGTGGCGTTTCAGCAACGTTGGTTTAGGAGTTCAGTGAAGTGGTGTGTATCATACTTATTGCTTAGCTTGCATAATCGTCTTCCACTTTGCAGCGGTACAGAAATATTTCCTTTAAGCAAATGTTTTTGCTGTTTTCACCAACTTTTGAAGATTTGTTGAAGACTCGAATGACACATTCATCATATATTTGTTTCAGCATGGCCTTAAAATTTGATAACCATATTTGTACGTCAGATATTCATACAGTAGCTGTTTCCCCAGTTATCTAAAGTAAGCTTTTTCTATTCGATGCTCTCTTCTTGACTTAATATATGTCTGCATTCTTGCAAATATGTCGACCCAGAGAGATTACATTAGAGGCTGTGTACATCGGATGATACTTTGTTCGAGTAGGTGACTGCTGCCACTCTCCAGGTTGATGGATCTTCTTGGCGCTTCCAATTATCCAGATATTCTTCTGTTGTATACAAATAACCCTTCTATCACCAAATTTGCTTGTTGAAGTCCACTTTTTACATGAAGCTGCGATGGTGTTAGAGCTTTGCCCGAGAAGGGCACATATCTATTAAAAGTATCAAAATACAGCATGCCAGGTATCTTACGCCAAGTTGACAAATCTAGTATTTTGCATCACTCCGAGGGAATCGTGTGCTACTCCAAATATGTTGTGATGCCATTTGAGGCGATATTGTATTGACATTAATACAGAAACTTCTATACAATACAGAATCCTCATTCTAAGATGAGCAGACATTAAATGCATTTTAATTCACAATGCTATCTGCAATAAGCTGGGTAACATTTGACTGCTTCCAGTATGACCGATGAGCATGTTAAAAGACCAGTGGTGGTAACAAGTAGTTGACCAAGTTCAGTCTCTTGTATTTATGCCAAGACGTCGTCATTGTACGAAGACGCATGTGCAACATTTTGGCAGGTGTTGCAACTAGATCGGCAGTTGAATTCCTAATGCAAAACATCCGCCCGTCTGACTTAAACAAAATCATTGCATTTTACCATACCAGCTGCAACAACTGCTTAATATGGAAATAATGTATTATGGTCTGTTATGATTCCAATTGAAAAAAGCAACGTCAGAGCAAGCAAAGTCGTGTTTGGGTTTCATCTCGGAAGCTCTAGCCTTTTTCAGTGTAGGTTGATACTATACTTTTTCTAATGGAGTTGCTAAATTGTGATTTCACTATTTGACCGTTAAACCGGTACTTTCTTGTATGACGCAGATTTGATTATCGTGAGACGCTCCATAGTCCGGCGTTAGCAATTACTTATCATCTTATGAAATTATTTAGAAAACAGTGAGAGCTGTTGTGTCATTATACCAAGCAGCTTAACAGATACAAAACAGCAAAAATGTACACAAAATTATCGGGTTTCGATCTTTATAGACCCTAGTATTTGGTATGGTAGCACTTAATTTGGTTCGATCAAGAGATGATAATAAAGGATTGGCAACCTACGTTATTGGAGGCAGCTGAGTATATTCGCACGTCATATTTGAGAACTTTCATGATATAAAGTTCCTCACATGCTGACTAAAGGGAAATAAATTAATACCACGTTGCATGTCATTGATAGGACAAATCTGCATAATATCCAAACGAGTCTGCCGCATCCAGGGCTTACGATACAGCAAGCCAATCATGAAAGCTACTTGGTCGTACTGCTATATGCAATCGGGTTCAAGTTCACTTTCATCGGAGGATGCTAACCGCTATTTTAGGCAGCTTACAACGTGCGTCAAGATGCTTATCGAACTCTTTTCAGGCATTACATTTTTAGTGCTGCTTGTTTTGTTGTACAGATTAGTCTACCGTGATAACACAATGGTCGTCAAATGAGGACATACCGAATACGCGCTTCAAGGAAAAATATCCCGTAACATCATTCATTTATTGTTGCGCACACCGCACTACCAAATGTTGTGCAGACACCTATTAGAGACCATCGGTGAATCAGAATTTTGTTGGTTTATTACACGGGACTCAATGGGCCTGCTAAATATATAACCTTTTGCTGCCGCCAAAACGTGTCGTTTATTGTATTTTCACCAGTTTTTGTTGGCAGTGAGTGATAGTGAAATCAACACATTCTATACTGTTTATATACTTTTGGCATTTATGATAAAACTGTACAAGAACACTCGCTAACGTGTTCTAATATTTGTGGACATGCATACTAAACAGGCATATGTCACCACATAGCAGTCCAATAAGCTATGGACGACACTCAATAGGTTAATTGAGGTTTTCGCGTCAGGACCATCAATTCTTATTCCGACAAACAACGTATCCACTGTAACATACCGGGTGGTACTTAGATTGTCGTTTATCTTATTGTACTGCTTTTTTGTGCAGTTATTTATATTTATTGTCTATATTTTGGCATAATTGACGTTCGTGTTTAGTAATATCGTTACATTTCAGGATGCATTGAGGCGTTAAATGCAGTAGCTGTCACCCCCATCTTATTACTATTTGTGACTAAACGTGAAAACTATCGTCTTATGTGAGGTCTTGGCTTTTGAGGTCTCGCGCGATTAGACTTAGAAAGGGATACAGAAAGTTATTATAAGGCTCGTTTTTACTTGAACAGCACATAGTCGACAGTAATAGATTCAAGGTGTATGATGTCGTTCTACAGTTTTCTAACTGCTCGCTGATTCCTGTTGTGCTGCAGTAGCCATGGGGGGTGTCGGGGGCAATTTTGTTATAAATAATCGGAATGTTTGGACTACGTTGGGATATGCATGCCTATTACAGTAAATATGAGCAGCAATCCATTTTCTCAATTTTATGACTATGTAAAGCTTATTTGTAGCCAGCTACAATTAAGCTTTCAAACCCTGACATCTTGCTTTTACAACATTTGATATTATATCCACTTAATATTTCTAATTAATCTACATTGATCAAAGTTAGGAATCTAAAAAAGGGCAAGAATCATCGTATCACTAAAGCAATTGATATTGAATCAATTTTATGCATATTTGGTCAGACTGGTTCACGTCCTTACTGTATAATCAGTACGCACCTCTTACGCATAATGATCCCGTAAGAAATGCACTACAACTGATGCATATATATGGATGCAGGAGAAAACCACATCTACATGCACGTTCCTGCAGTATAAGGTACTCCCTCGTTGAGTAGCTGTATCAGGCCGCGTCAGAAACTCAATACACTGTAACGCAGTGTTTTCCTCAATTGCGTAATCAAACAAATGCCTGGTGTTTACCTTCGCAACAATAGGTCTTACTTTCTGTTAATTGTTTAACAAAACAGTAACTCGGTAACTAATCCAGATATAAAGATGACGTTTCTCATTTCCTGAGAAACCAAAATCTGAAATATAGCGTACCCCATCTAAGTAATGTTTAGACCAGGACTATTAATAATACCCTGTTTTATCCATGCAAGCGTCAACCCAATAACCTGGATAGGAAACGGTCTGTGCCTAATGGTTATTGACCATTAATAAGCACTGTATATGCATCACAATGATTTTCATTCACCGCCGTAAAGACCCTGTTCGCAAACTGAAATGATCCACGCTGTATCGAGTTAATATTCCCCTGGCATCAGCACATTATTTACTTCTACATTTTTCAGGATAGTTTAACAATAAAATGCTAATGCGATTATCGGTCATTCATAGTTACTTGACATGTGTTGTAGAAATGGATATGGATCATCCCTGATTGATGGGTATCCTCAGATTGCAGGTTAGGTCCTAGTGTGAATTAACCGGTGACTGCGATATCCTTAAATATTGATCGGAAACAGTATGCATCCGTCCCGCTTGCTAAGTGGTATCGTGCTGGACCTTTGAACCAACGTCGATAATTTAACAAAAGGGTCAACAAAACCAGTTTTTGCCACTCGGACACTTAAGGGCAACTATCCGAGCATCACTATCATCCTCATTCATCACTGTTGCGATATGACATTTTATCTGAAATCGACATAAATCACCAATATTACCGTTATCATTGCACGTAGGATTTTTCCGTGCATCGTGATGTATCCTGCGGTAAATAAAGAATACGCCATCTAGACATTACACAGTTAGGCCTATGTAGAAAGTAAAAGCACCCCGTGTTTTATTTCTACCTCTATGCAGTGGTCAATCACTACTGAAAACCATGTCGCTATTCACGCCGTTGAATGCGTAACAAAGCATTTGAAAAATGCTTGTTTAACCGCGCAGCATCAACATACTGTATTTCAGTTACAAAACAGTTGGCGTGCTGTACTTTGGTTATCAGAAAAGGCGGGCATGATTATAACATTCTAGCAATTGATTTAAACCACCAAGCAGGATGAACCACGAGGCTGTTGCAGGGGGTGGTCTAGATGATTAGAACGGCTTTGCAAACTACCATCTCGGAAGGCATTGAGTATATTCGTAATATCTTGTTTAGGAACTTTCATGATAAAAAGATCCTTAAATGCTAAGTGGGGAAACACAATAAATGCCGATTTGTCGTGTCATTTATAGGAGAAATCTACAGAATATCAGAAGCGGGTTGCTATCCACCGAGGTACCTTATGTATGTATTCATTAGTGGGACCGCTACGAAACTAGTAAAGTTATTCAAAAATTGTAAATACATCGATAATTTACCATGTGGAATGTATGCACATCCCGGGTTTGCGGGCATTCGTTGCTGATTCTGTACCCATCTTGGTGTGGTCTGACGCACTCAGTGTTCACGATACGGCAAGGCAATCATGATAAGAACACGTCGAGCAGTTATCACGACGCAAATTTGTCATACAACAATCAGCTGCTTCTGTAATGCTTTGAAACGCATGCCATTGCAATCAACCCAATTGCTTCACGGCTAGATCTTCCATCCACATTAGATCGATGGGAGCTTTGGCTGCAAAAATATAAATTCGGTAAAAGACTATGGGTCTAAGAGCCCGGATTCGACTGATAGTAAGTTCCCTGTGGCAAGCAATCGGATCAAGTTGACCTTTATAGCTGGATGCAAAATGTTATACATGGCTGATGACAACGTGCCTAAAGATTCTCATCGAACCCTACACAGCCTAATACACTTATCATGATTCTGGGATTAATCGTGATTACACGTTGGTCGGCTTAAAAGGGCATACCTAACCGCGCTGCAGTAAAAGGTAGAAAAACGAATAGATGGACGATGTCGAAAGTACGGGCAACGTTATATATGAATTATAGCAGGCATTATAAACAAGTATGGCATCAGAAAGTGACAAGATAGTTGGATCAAGATCAGTTGTCCATATATCGTGTTGCCTCATCACATATCTACAAGCGGGATTAAGTCTTATTCATGAGGTTTCGTAGTATGATCACCGTTTGTTTCCGTTATATATTGTCTTGGATAATATGAATCTGCTACATGTCTATATCACGACCACCATTGCGTATAACTCATTCTGAAAATGGTAATTGAAGGTCAATCAACTCTATCGTTTTCTTTTGATCCAAGAACGGTGAGCGTTTTTGTAGGGCCAATGTGCAAGATGTTACGTCTCATTCGCTGATGTGTAGGTTATTGATGCTTAATATAAAATTAATTCATCAACTGAAGCATATTCTCTTAAGGGATAGGACCCTCGAAGGCTTATGTAATCAAATTACTGCTTAGAGGCAGATTTCCTTTGTGAGCTGGGTAGGGCTGTCTGGCATGGCGGTGATTATTCATATGTGTTCAGCAGTACAAGAAAACATTTCCGCGCATATGAAAATCATATTCACCCCTTTAAAGAAAAAGAAACAAATCAGGTTTCTTATCCGTCGGGGCCACCTATGTATGAATATATCATTCATGACCTGCTTTGATGTAGTCATCAAGTACATGCCATCAAGTACATCGTTTCTTATTGTGACATTACTATTGAACCATAAAAATAATCTGTATCGCCGTTTGATCCTTGTCAATGACGCATCGGGGGCTGTCATGGTCAATTGATTGTTGGACGTGTATTTTATGTGTTAAGCGTCGTAGCGCCCTGGCTTACAAAAATCACGATCGACGTCCGTCACAGTAGCCGAGGCTCACAACCAGGGATGCAAATCAACCTTCTTCTACTTGGATATAGCCACTAAATGAGTGATGTACTTTCATCATAATCTTCTCCATCAATCACTGCCAATCCATCATGTTGTTGTTGAAATAAAAGACCAGGAGATCCATTTATCCCTGGCAACGGCATACGTATTGTCGTGTACATATAGGCAAGATATAAGATAACTAACCAACTAAAACTGTTGGCTGGTTGGATGCACTCCTTTCGATTTTATTCTGTGTTTTGTTTTACTGCGTATGGGCAATTTGGAATCGCTCCATGTTCGTCGAATATGCTATGCGTTGCTCTGCATGGGCCGTTAACTAGCAACGATATTTTTTGGATTATGTTTCAGCGACAATGGGTCCTTCAGCTATTCTCTAAATGTCAACTGTAACAATTATTTCGGTCACTGATTTTGCTTAACCCCTTATTGAAGTAATTGAGGCATGAGTAATGCATACTGCTATTAATAAGGTTGCCATATAAGTGCTTTGTATTGGTCGAATTATCATTCTGAGGAATGGTAAATTTTTAAGCAGAGTAATTAAAATATATTTGTTTCTAAATAGCACAATTAATGACCACTAGCGAGCAAATCAGCAGGTGTTGCGCTACATTAAAGCACCGTCGTGATGTGGTATGTCTGATTATGGTACATTGGTATATCACTGAGGCAGTCCTTGACTCGACATGCGATTATGTTTAAATTTTCTAAAGATGGCAATCCCTCACAGCGACGGCAAACCAGTTGCCTGAAATGACATTGATATATCATTTGCTATTTGTAATCGCCAAAGTCACGTGTAATGACGGGAGGCCAAATTGAACGACAGTTTGATGTTCTGATCGTTTTGGTAATGGTTCTTCTAAGAATGACCCAGAGCTGCACAAATGTATAAGATTTCGTAAGAATCCTAGGCCACCAAATGAAGCTATACCGACTCTCCTTAGCCAAGTTGGAGTCAACCAATGTCAGTCAAACTAAGCGACGGAGATCCTCCGAGAAAAGGGAACAATAGAAGGGGAGATCTGCTGGCTAAACCGTTAGGCTTGTCTTGACTTAAGATTATATGTTGATGAACATATCACAACGTTGCCAATATTTCAATCTAGCTGTTTCTTGTCATGCAGGTAGTAAATGCAATGGTTCGGCAGCTGAGTGATAATTCAATTGACAGTGATGAATCACAGACTGAAGTGTCACACCAAAGCACCTCAGGCCATTGTTAATAGCGGTATGTGTGAGGTAGGTGCAGACTGGTCACCACCTTTGGGCAACTCGCGAAGTGGCATTACATTCATATTCCCCAAAATGCAACACTCAAAACACTTGAAGCAGATACGAATCTTATGTTTCCATTAAATAAAAACCATCGGATAGTCTACTAGAAGTAACATTCCACAATATTCCTGCCACTAGCTCTACAATGCACACGTGATTGTGTAAATGATCGATAAAGCCCGATATCAATGGCTACCAGTGGCTACAAATGTGTGCAGGTAGGTGCAACAAGACCGAACTATAACGAGGTCGTGAGACTGCACATTCATCATTTAGATCTTCTTTAGAAAATAGCCCAAAATGAGCATTCTGGTCCGTGTTCTGCAATAGTATAGTATAGCATTTCTATCAGGCTGGGGGGAACGCGTAGTTAAAGTTACCCAGTTGTGTCCTGCACGGCGTTGTTAGATCTCTTTTCTAACAAGCACTTTTGTTAATATTGAAGAGAGTTGATCCGACCGTTGGTTACGTTATATCGCGCACGTTTCATCTGCTTTGCATTTCGGTATCTTTTATTTTCCTCGGCTGGTCTCAAGCCGGTTAATGCATAGACATGTAGCAGGACGCTTGTGGATTTCTCCTTGCATTGTGTGTCCTACCTGCTGATGTGTGTGCATATGTGCAGAAGTCGCTGCCCGACTCTGGAGCGATATGGAATTATCTGATCAACAAATGCTGATTGATGTGATTCAAGACCATAAGCAGCATAACACAAGCACATCAATGTTGTATATGGTCCCATTGGCCAGCATTGTGTATGTTATGTGGGAGCTCACAAGGCGGATGATGATAAATATATCACAAGTCTATGGGGCATGTGAAAACGGGTGTGTGATAATTGAAATACATGATATCCGGGAATCTACACGAGCACTTGTAACCGAAATATCAAGCTATGTAATGTTGCCTTACTGTCTCGGCTCCGAGTGTTGATGAACACAACGGACGGGTGAATTACACAGTAAACAAACCTTAAAGGGGACTGCTTACAATTTAAATGATTTTAGAGATGCGAAGCGCTCGGTGGCTAAAACTGGACTGAATGATTTCTAGCAATCGACCTCGGGTCTGCACGGAATACCAGCTTTTCTCGAAACATTTTTGAGAAAACCATGGCACGGATAGCATTAAATGCAAATTATATTCTAACTAGGTACCATATTCACAGTACTGTTGGAACGCTTTAAGAAGATAGCGAGAAACCGACGAGCTTATAAACATATAGGACAGTGGAATTGATAGTCATTTACAAGAGATGCTGGCAGCAAATCGGGAAAACAGCACCTGTGAATGATGGGACATACTCGCACAATTCGTCTATCTGACTAAGCTAACTATTGCCTCAGTAAATTATGCGTGGGTTGTTAAAGATAAACTTGACAATAACAAAAATACCCTTTCAGCGTCCATTGACTTGTCCAAGGCATTTGATTCTATTGATCATAACATTTATCTCAACTTTAAGAGGAAGACCCCTTACCCCTATTAACTCGATGATGGAATGATACGTTATTCGCGAGAACTTGAAAATTTAGTTGTTGAAATAGACTTCTGTTAAACGTCAATAAGACCAAATGCATGCTATTTGAAACCTGAAACAGTGACACGGGCAAACTTAAGATCCGGCTACCTTATATTTATATAAAGTGCGTATTATCAGATTAGAGGGTCAGCTGGAAACCCCATATTTAAATGATTAATGCTAAATTAATAAAAATATTTAGGCAATGCGAACGCTGCAAAGTAGTCTGCTAAAACATATTCAGTACGGACAGATTACGATGGTGGTTTCCCAAGAAGACCGTCCGATCAATCAACAGGTCGAATTTTAATGCCAATACGGCGGAGCTGCTAAAGCCCCGTAAGATATTGTCGGCAGATGATAATCAATTTCACAAGGATTGAAGATTATCAATAGTTATAGCAAAAAACAGTTAGGGATAAACTTAAAACACAAGGATTTAACTATTTAGTCATAAGCAACGGTATGGTAATAAATTGTCGGCTGAAGGATGGATATAGATATTGGCATTCACCAAGTGATAAAGACAGTAATCTCATATAGAAAAAGGTTGAAAACACAAATATGAGTTGTGTAAATGGGGGTTAGTAGTAAATTGATTTATTATATTTCGTGAAGGTTTTTGTCTCAATTGGATTGATAGAATCAACGTGGACGTCGTAGCTCTTATTGGTTACATTTAATTATTTATTTTGGATATTAAGATGCAAAAGAATGAGATGTTATCATGTATTACACTTATCGCTGGACAGTATCAAAAGTCGCTTTTCCAATATTTCCTCACGCGACTCGATGATTTCAATTGTGAATTAAGAAAATTCGTCAACCTCGAACATTATGCTCCGTTTATTTTTAACAAGCGGTAGGTCTGCATCGAAATAGTGTGATTTATGAATATTCAAAAGTGGAAATCAACGGAATATTTATACTACAATCGGGCATACATATGATCAAATACAGGTACGTTTGGGTATCGGGTCAGTTCGCCCCCGGGGCGGTTTGCCCCCGGGTCAGTTCGCCCCCGCTGGGACAGTTCACCCCCAGGTCAGTTCGCCCTCGCTGGGACGATAGGCCCCTGGGTCAGTTCACCCTGAGACGATACGCCCCCCCAATGATACGCCCGTGTTTTACAGAAAAGAATATATTGAATGCTTAATATGTCATTTAATAACGGAACAGTATTAATGAATTCATTATCTTGACATGCATAAATTGAAAGCATAATGTCTGCCGTCCATCGTCCCCGGAAAGAGTGCTGTAAGGGCGTTTGGTTTCGGCGGCCAGGGCATTTGGCCGGGCCGTCGTCTCGGGACGATATGCCCCTTGAACAAAGTGCGTACAGATACAGAAAACGAGCATCAGAAGAATGTGTGGTATATTTTATTTATGGCACTAGCATATGTAATATTTGATCGCTTACAAAAATCAGTAAAATAAAACAAGAATACTAAGTAAATAGAGGAATACGAACTTAAAGCGCATACAAAAATACATAAAACTCTATACGACACGGGCTCTTTATTCAACATTCATAAAACATGCATCAAAACAAACTATGTATGCATGACTCAATACAACTCAGGCTCTTTATTCAACATTAATAAAAAATACGCGACAAAATAGAGGAATACGAACTAAAAGCACACACATGCATACATATAACTCAATACAACCTGGGCTCTTTATTCAACATTCATGAAACATACATCAAAACAAACATGATACAAGTCGGACTGTACAATCATTCAATTACGCGATTGCATTTTGAAAGATGGAGTAGATAGGCTGAGCACGTGGATACGATCAAAGTGCTCTGCGACGTGACACGTGGTGAGTTGTGAGCGGGAAGCGTCAAGATTTCAAAGCACATCGCAGCGTGACACTTGGTGAGTAGTTATCGGTAAGCGTCCTGAGTACGATGAACGGTAAACATTATGCTTTAAATTCATTAATACTGTACCTTTATTAAATGAAATATGGGGCGAACTGACCCGGGGGCGTATCGTCCCAGAGAGGGCGAACTATCCCAGTGGGGGCGAACTATCCCAGTGGGGGCGAACTATCCCAGTGGGGGCGAACCGTCCCGGGGGAGAACCGTCCCAGGGGCGAACCGTCCCGGGGGCGAACCGACCCGGGGTGTACCGTCCCCGGGGCGAACTGACCCGCAACCGTACGTTTGAGATCAAGCGTCAATTCTATAGCTCATATCGATGGAAGAGTTAGCTCATAGCACACAACACTTTGCTGAGGGTCCGAAAGAACTTCAGCTGAAACATTTGATTACACTTGAAGTTGTATTTATTTCCGAAAGTAGGATGCAAGGAGAGCATATCCCGAGAGTATTGCGTTCTTATGCTGATTGATTCCCTGCTCCATGATATCTGCGGGTAATGAACATTATCTGGCAAAGGCGCAAATAAACTGAGTTTCATGTCATACATACGTGCGCCCACTGCGTGGACATGTAATTTTTCTAGCCCTAGCCCGGTCGTGATTTAATGAATACAATGCTCAATAAATATCAGTAACTGGTAGCTAAGCCGGCATCATTTGGTCTAACTTGTACTAACGCGGGCCTCATAGCTTATCTTAGCTTTCACATCAAACCAGCATTCCTCTTTTGTTCGTTGTATTGATGTAGGCCTTCCTAGGAACGCAGCCAACACAGAACACAGCAGGCGGTTTATAAAAAACTATTGATCTATTTTTCTTGCTATTCTCAAAGATAGTATGTCAATGAAATACCACAAACCCCGCTGTTAACGTCTTGTAGCTCTTTGATATATTTATTATCGTGCGCTAGAGGTACTCCCATTATATCCACCCATTGCAGTCAAAATCCCACCGTGTACAAAAGAGATCAATTTGTAACGGTAGCCTTATGTTCGATCAGTATTCTCAGACATTTATGCCAAACATAATTGCTTCTCGTTAAGGTCCCGAACAGTTAGTTGCATGATAACATTGTCAAACATGGTAAAATATGACGATATTTGAGTCAAATAGAGCAGAACCTGCGAAAAAGAAATAGGTTGAGAACCTACATGGCCTGATATCACAGCCTTATTGCAAAGCAACATCAATGCGCAGGTACATATGCCTTGATTCAGACTAAGCGATTTTTGTGCATTACAAAAGGCCGTAATAACAAGGAAAGTATAACAAAAGATCGTTTGCACTGTTTAGTCGATTTAAAAGTGTACCGGCAATGTGGCCCATATCAGTACGCCAAATGTGAATGTGCCATTTTTCGAACAAGATGAACCCCCTCAGTGTGTAGCTCGACTGTAATCGTTTGTTACTACCCTGTTGAACCGGGGCGTGAGGCAGCACAAGCGTAATGCAAGTGTGGACCGATATACCGCGGAAGTGGCAGCCGGAAATGCTTGTAAAGGCGGTTCAGATTGGTTTTGGCTGGGTAAACATTCAGCGCATCATATTCCGGTATCTATTATAGCACGTGGCATCATTGATGTCACATACGCTATTTAGTTCGATACTTGTTAAATAAAAATGAATGATTAGAGGATGCGTGACACAGAAACTTTGTCTAAGACCAATGGTACCGACGACATCGCGACGGGCGACGTGGCGGCGGATGCAAATATCGATATACTATTCAAACACATGGAATGCGCGCGATATTGCTTTATCCACACAATGTGTGAAAACCATACTGGTCACGGAAATCGGTGAGGTTTAACATCAATGTCCTTTCTGGCAAGCTGTCGCTGTGTTATGCTGTCGATTTGGCAGCTGCATTTGACAATCGTTTCATGTCAAGTCAAGGCATGCCTATGTATTGAATGAAACATTTAAATTGGTTACTAATGCGACACACTACATATGGTTTACATGTTTGCATAATTGTGCAATACATCCATTGGTATTAGACAAGAAACGATATAAATCGATGCGATTGTTTTATAAGAATAATAACGTGGAGCTTCGTTTGTCATAAAGTTGGTTCATCAATAAGCGAACTCAAATAAACAGCATGCCCTTCGGTAACTTAAGTTCGCCTCTATATTTGCTGCCTGCTAAAATCCCGAGGTGAAAGGCATAAAAAAAACCTTTGGCAATGGGACCCTGCAAGTAACCATTTAACGCTCCCCCAAAGCTTTGTTGGGGCAAGTGAATAAGATATGGATTATGCTCATTGTACGGACATATAGTGAAGCATCAAAACTCCATGAAAGGTTTGTTTTCATCATACCAGGATGTGATTTATCTTTAGGTTGATAATTCAAATACTCTATGATTAGAAAATATAGAGAAGCCATAAAGTCGGTCTCGTGTCCGAAAGTTGACGTCTGGCCGATTCTTCCTAGTGGAATACGTATGAACGATTAGAGAATTCAAGACATTCACATTACAGATATCAAGCATTACCAAACACTTGTCATGCTTGAGGTTGACAAATGTATTTGCCACCATTGAATGCAGAGGACAAGGAATAATTGATACACTTTATAGATGCAAGAGCTAGTGCATGCAATGTTGGTTACATATTAGATTAGATATTTAACATCGGTCATATGAGCAACGTTGGTAATTTCAATGCATATGGCGGTGACGGTATCGCATTATAGCCGTTGCGGATACTTTAGCCGACAACAACGCAATGTACCATGAACAGTTTCACGGTGACTGGTTTTTGAACTTTGCAATGCTCCATATAAAAACGCTTTCATCGTATTGAGTAAAATTTATCGATTTCTGCGAATTTACAGTAGTTATCCAAATTTCTTCGACCAAATCGATGGCCTTACTTACTTACTTTCATAAGGTGATGCAAAGAACAAATTTGCAGCAAATCAATTTTTTTGTAGAAGCTTACATAAAACGTTGTGCTAGTATTCGCTAATCAACATTGGCAGTGTGTTTCGCAATTGTTTTCTTTAACCGGCATCGGTTATGTTTAGAGACATATCAGTACGGTCTTTACAAATCCTAAGCACTGGATGGTACCTATCGTGAATTATCATTAAGCAAATGAATCATCCCATACCTTTCCCCAGAACTAATAGTGGTTTTGGAGATGGCCTGGCCTGCACGTCAGAGTTGCCGTTCGGTCCTTGCTGAGTTGTGGTATGCATGGAAATCATATGTATAGCTTGTTAATTGTAATAGCTAATGGTTTGCATCCCAGTAAATATAAATTTGCTTGTAGGTACTCCTTGTTTGACACCGGCTGATCAGCAATATTCTATCCGAAAGCTAGATCGCATACTGTTGTCTATGTTAGTAAAACATATTACACATTCTCTTTAGCTTCGCTCTCAAACGTGGCCTCGAGAGGCTATCGCGCGCCTACTCACCGCGTTGATAAACACAACAAACGGGTGAATACCACAGTATACAAAACGTAATTTGCTATAAAGGTGACTGCCGTCGATTTATATGATTCAAGAGGTGTAGAGCGCTCAGTGGCTTAAGCTCGACCAAATGATATCAAGCCATCAACCTCGGATCTGAATGGAATACCTGCTTTTCTCAAAACATTTCTGAAATAACCATGGCGCTGATGGCATAAAATACAATATGGTTAGATGCAAAATTATCCAATATGCTGACGACACCACAATCATATTCAATAGGGAAACAGTAGATGAACAAAATGCGATGACGCTACGTTGTTCTCGAGAACTTGAAAATTGGCTGGTTGAAATAGACTTCAATAGCACCAAATGCATGCTATTTGGAGCATGAAGCAGCGACACGGGCATAATTAAGCTCCGGTTGCATTATATCTACATAAAGTGTGTATCATTAAATTAGAGGCTTAGCTGGAAACCCATAACTAAATGATTAAAGCTAAAATAATAAAAATATGTAGGCAATGCGAAAGCTCAAATTTAGTACGGTTAATCATGTGGATGGTGCCCCAGGAAGACCGTATAATTAATCAACAGGTTTGAATGCCTATACGCGGAGGTGTTTAAATCCAGTAAGATAGTGTCGGTAGATGATAATTAATTTTACAAATATTGAAGATTATCCATAGTTATTACAACAATCAGTTGAGCGTCGTCGTTAGGGATAACCTTTAAATACTAGGTTTTAACTATTTATTCATAAGCAAAGGTAACATGAAAAAAAGTCAACTAAAGGATGGACATAAATATTAGCATTCACCAAGTGATAAACCGTTATAGCATATGGATAAATGTTAAAACGCGAATATGAGGTTAACAAGTAGTAAATTGATTTAATATATTTCTTGGTGGCTCTTGTCTCAATTCGATTGATAGAATGAACGTGGAAGTCGGAGCTCTTATCGATTACATTTAACTATTTATATTTGAAAGTAAAATGCAAAAGAATGAGATGTTATCATGCCATATTAAAGTCGCTTTTCTAATATTTCCTCCAGCGATCCGATGATTTTAATATTGAATTGAGAAATCTGCCAGCCTCGAATATTATGCTCCATGTATTTTTAACGAGCAATTGTTTTATAATAAATTAAAAATCTACACTAAAAGGTCTGAATCAAAAAAGTGTGATATATGAATATTAACAAAATCAACGAAAAATATTTATACTAGAATCGGACATACATATGATAAAATACAGGTACGTTTGAGATCAAACGTCAATTCTATAGCTCATATCTTTGGAAGAGTAAGCTCGTAGCACACAACACTGTTTGCTGAGGGTCTGAAGGAACTTCGGCTGAAATTTGTTTTTATACTTAATGTTGTATTTGTTGTCGAAAGTAGGATGCCAGGAGAGCATATCCCGAGATTATAGCATTCTTATGCTGATTGATTTCCTGCTCCATATCTGCGGGTAATGAACTTTATCTAGAAAGGATGCCAACCAAAGTTTAATGTCATACATACATACATGCGCACACCGCTTGGAAATGAAATTGTTTTAGCCAGGTCGTGATTAAGCGATTGCAATGCTCAATAAATATCAGTTACTGGTAGCTTAGCTGGCATCATTCTAACTTGTACTACCACGAGTCTCATCGCTTCTCTAATCTCTCACATGAAACCAGCAATCCTCTTTTGTTTGCTGTTAAGATTTAAGCCTTCCTATGTACGCGGCCAAGACAGAACACAGCGGGCGGTTTATGAAAAACTATTGATCTATTGTTCGTTCTATATCCAAAGATAGTATGTCAATGAACCAACGCACACTCATCTGCTAACGCCTGGTGGCTCTATGATATATTTACTATCGTGCGCTACAAGTACTCACACTATATCCACCCATTGGAGTCAAAATTTCTCCCGTATACATTATAGATGAGTTGGTCTGATATCGATGATTGCTGTGTGAGCCATATATATCTGTTTGTACAGATGATTTATTTCCGTGTTTTAGCACCTACCAAAACGGTAGGCACACAAACACGCGAAAAGTCTGGAGATAATAACGCTCGGCATATACGCGTTCTGCTGCATGTTTTTACATACATGATGATCTCTGCCGGCATCAGACGCGTTGAGGGACATCAATAACCCCATGGTATGCTTTAAATAATTTATATGACAGAATGTTTGAACTGTGATAATTTTTGTAAACAGCGCCCGTGATTCCTATGAACTTCCCCGTAATCGTTTCTAGTCCTAAGAAGTAATGAAAATGTAAACTGTGTATCAGCTAGTTGTTACGTGATGCAACACAAAGAAAACCTTTTTGAAAAATGTACAAAATGGTACCGAAGACAAACGTCGATATACTATTCAAACACATGGAATATACCCTATATTGCTTTATCCACGCAATGCGTGAAAACCAAACTGGTCGTGGAAATGCGTGAGGGGCAACATCAGTGTTTTTTTCAGACAAGCTGTCGGAGCGTTATGTTGTCAATTTGGGAGCTGTATTTGTAAATCGTTTTTAATGTCAAGTCTGGACTTGCCTCTTCTCAGTTGTATGCCTAAGTATTGAATGAAAAATTTATATTGGTTATTATTGCGACACACTACATATGGTTTACACGTTTGCACAATTGTGCGATTCATTCATAACTATTAGACCAGCGACGATCTACACTCGGATGAGCGACCAGACTGTTTTGCAAGAATAATGTGCTGCCTCATATGTCATGGATATGGTTAATCAATCAACAAACTTTAATAGGCAGCATGCCTTTCGGTAATTTAAGTTCGCCTCTATATTTGCTTCCTGCTAAATTCCCATATGAGGATGGCGAGCATTGTACAAAGTCAACATATATATATATAGCAAGCAATTATTGGTCAATAAAGCGTTCACTATGGCACAGAAAGATGCAAAACATGCTGAATATTAACCAGTTTGTCAGTGGCTCAATTACTAAAACACTTTCTGCCTTTGCATTACATAAGCACCAGTAACTGCCTCTTCAATGTAGCACATTTGTCGAGCAATGATGCACAAGATATAATAAACATAAAATGCATTTTTTTAATCCTGCTCAAAGGTGATTAACGGGCAGTTAATTGTTATAGAATTGACTAAAAAGCGTATTCGACCGACGAACGGCGATGGGAAGTGCGTTCCACAAACTATGGGCGGCATTACTTAACCCTCTGGCACCATATGAAGACATATTTGGAGATTTAGGGAATTGAAGCAGATGGTTGTCCGCAGATCTATATTTAGCAGAACGATGTGATGTAATCTGCTACATGCCGTAGCTGTGAACATGAAATTGTCATATTTTGAATTTAATTTGGAATCAATGGTGCCATGAATTTGGCTATGTTTCATGTTGCGAGCATGTTTGAGACAACATTTAGGATTTTGTTTGATTGGCCAGGAGCCGATGCATCTGCGGAGAAAGCTGTCGAAACACTCCTTGCTATTGCAACTACCTAGTATTGAAATACAAAGCATCGGAAATTACGAATATTCATTCAAAAGCAAAATTATATACGAGTGTTGCTCTTTTCGTTGCCAAAAGAATCATTTACGTATATCCAAATAGGTTATTCCCGTTTTAATGCAGATGTGTCAGAATCTAAACTATACCATTGGGGACCCTGTATTTCTCAAGGTTCTGTAGATTACGCTTATAACTGGTGATAAGAATAGGAAGCGAATCATGTAATAGTGAAGTTTCAGAATATACATGCAACTTTGTACAAATAGAACATATAAGGTAACGACAAAAATCAGTGCCCTTTAAGTATCCAAGCCAATGTATGAAATAATCATGCTATCCCTCGCCTTCAATAACTACCGTTAAACTATGTCTGAAAACAACTGCGACAACATTAGGCTCTTGTGTGGGTTGATTGTTAAGCGTCGCGAATCATATTTTGTGAAAACCATTCAACTTCATGTATAATACCTTCTTTTATAAGCTATAAACAGCTAACAATGACGCTATGACACAGCAGTCCCGACCCACCCAACACTAAAGTTATGAACATATGGTGAAGCATCAAAACACCATGCAAGGTTTATTCTCATCATGCAAGCATGCAATTTATCTTCAGGTTGATAATTCTATTACTCTTTGATTAGAAAATATAGAGATGCCATAAAGTCCGTCTGCTGTCCGAAAGTTGACGTCTGTTGAATACATATGAACGAAAAGAGAATAAAAGACATTCACGTTACTGATATTAGGCATTACCAAGCACTTGCCATGCTTGGGGGATGCTGGTCGACAAATGTTTTTGCCACCATTAAATGCAATGGGTAATGATTAACTGTTACACGATTTAGATATAAAATCCCGAATATTCAATTTTTGTTTCTTTCGTTAGATATTTACCATCGGTAATAAGAGCAATACTGGTAATTCCTATGCATATGGCGGTGGAGGTGTCGCATTATGGCCGATATTTTGGCTATCTACAACACAATATACTATGAACAGCTTACGTTGACCGCTACAAGATAAATCATATAAAAATGCCTTCATCGTATTGAGTACAAATGGTCGATAATTGCGACAGAAGTTATCAGAATTTCGTCGACTAAATCGGTAGCCTTGCTTAGTTTTATAGGGTGATGCCAAGAACTAGTTTGCAGCAGACCAATATTTTGTGGAAGCCTGCCGAAAGCGTTGTGTAAGTATTCGGTAATGTACATTGGTCGTGTGTTTCGCAATTGTTGTCTTACCATGTGTGTATGTGAAGATATAATTTCATTCCTTCATCACGATTTATTTTCCATCTTACCGCACGTTTTTTAGATTGTTCTTAAATCGGTAGTTCACCTACCCATATCTGAGCGTCAATCGCCCATATACACCTATGTCTTTCAACCTATAATAATACCGATACTCATTGATTTGACTTTCTTCGGCTGGTCAGGCCTGTCGTGATTATGAAATAATGTTAATGGAATAGGGGAAGTTGCAGGACATGGTTATATATACGTTATGGCTCGGTCGGTGTCATCGACGAAGCTGCATTCTTATAGTCCGTTTTGATTCCAAAAATGCGTTGCGGAAATCGGCATTTTGCCATATCACCAGCTGTATATGGAGCATATCATAAACTTTGGCTTATAAGCGGACAGAAACATGCCTGTATCCAGTGTAAATGGGGTAATACTAAAGTTTACACGCTGTACCAAGTGCATTCAGATTTCTTTGAAATGAGCCATAAGGCATAACGTTAGGTTCGCCACGCGGATGTAGAACTGTTTTGCTGCTGATCGATTATATTCCTATTGCGTTGCAACCCTAATTGCTTGATTGGGAAAAATATATCGGACAATACAGAGATTTTCCTTCAATCAGTAGATAGATATAACAAAGGAACACATATCCTTCTCGCCACAACACCTACCTGGTAGCAGGCATATATTTAGTAAAATAAACCACACTTAACATGCGGTGTAAAGCTCTCAAATTTTATGTCGGAAACAATGATGTACCTCGTGTAATCAAGGGAACAGCAGTGTGTTAACTTTTGTCTCTCCTCTCATTTTCAAAATGAGACACAGAATTTTGCACTCGGTTGTTCACTTTGATTACTACTGTCTTATGTGACATGCGATAACCTATAATCAAGTATTGATGTCCCTAAAGTGCACTTGCAATTTCTATTGGATTCCTATGGACCCGACTCATATGTCCTTCAAGCATTTGCGAAGGCGAGTAAATTTACTAAATAAAATAATAACGAAACACACGAACAGTGTAAGTAATTGATTACTTATACAGCTTTTCCAGCAAACTTCTATAAGAATTATTTGCATTGCCATATAACATTTATAAAGGCAGCCGATTTGGTCGACAGAAATTGGATAATTACTATATTTAGTTGTGCATGACTAAAGTAGCCGAAACGGCTAAAATGGGAAACATATGGATTTATCAAAAACAGTAATAACTATTAGGTTGCATTTCAGTATACATAATGTTGTTAGCAGGTACTCCGTATTTAATATTGGATCAAGAAACCAGTTCATACAGACTTATGTCAGCAACCCATCTTAAAATTCTCATCACCTTCGCTTAACTGCCGTTAGCTGTAAGACACCGCCTCAAGAGGCGACCTGGTAGATAATAGACTGTTGTTGCTATTCTGAGGTTCTGTTTATTGTCTTTTGCCGTGAAATCTGAGTATTGCTGCAGCGCTGACGTGTGTCGGTCCACAGGAACAAGTAGCTGTTTCCCCAGAAAGTAAGCCGATAGATTCACGCAAAATACGTGGCCTACAATGAAATAGTTAGGTCATGATATCAAATGTATTTTCAAAAAGTGGGAACCAATATAGGCTGGGGAAAAAGAAAAGCGATACATGGCGTATATGAGATAAGCAGGACCTACCGTATGTATTATTAAAATTTGTCACGTTCTACCAATGTTATAAACGTCGTATGAATTGTGCATAATAGCACAACAATATTTGTCGGTTAACGCAAAGTTGTACATTGGAGAGACGAGGACAATACACACCCTCCAATTTATATTTATAGTTTTACTTTAGAAAACGGAGTAACATTACAACATTATTACAAATGTGCCGATTGACCACCAACGAAATTGGGTTAAAGCATACCGGTTTGGTGATTTGTGCGCAACATCAGCTACAATCCTCATGGTCGTCGATGGCTTACCTAATGTGATAATGCGGGATAACATCGCTAGTTTAAAAAAAAACATCCATCTGCGTTTATATGAATTGCCCCCTGGCTCAGACTTTCAAGTACAAAAGAAGTGTGTTATTTTAGAGTTACTGTGCGAATTGTTTGAAATCATCCAAACAATGCATACTATTGCGATTGAAGCATAGCACATGTTTTCCTATTCAAATCTGTTATTTAAATTCACTTCGAGGAACGTGTATTTGTGATTTAGCATACATGCGTAATGCAATCAAAAGATTTGGCCCCAGCATGTATATATTGAAAGCTATTCAGAACCTAGAATTAAAGTCATTAATGAACGTGAGCGCTAGTTCACTATTGTATTAATTCATGAGAATATCAGTAAAAGATATACCTATATTTGTTGTTGAAAGGTCGACAGCAAATAGGAAAAGGGTTATTTAAGAAGGTCTGGAACAACGTAAGCAAATACGTGCGTATGAAGTGATCATAGAATACATGGATCACAATTCACAATTCAATCATAATGTACCTTTGTTGATGTAACATTCTCCAGCAAAAAAAACCCATCCATTGGGGAAGCTTAAATTAAGGATGGGCATAATTTAATTACAGCTGAGCAACGGAACCGGAAAGAAACTGACCCAGAGCAAAACGTCAATCGTCCACTTCATCAATAACCCTGGATCTCAGGTTGTGTTTCATAGTAACAAGGACTTATATCAATGTGCACTACTACCATGGATTGTATCGAATCATATTGCTACATTTCGATGTTATATAATAAAATTATAGAGTGACACAATGCTATCAACGATGTGTTTGCGCTTAGCAAATAGCTATTCTAATGCGATGAAAAATATTTGATGCTTGCACTTAGAAATCCAAAGGAATAATTAAGCCCGATGCCACTTGTTTCAATACTAACCACTTCAACTGGCTATTCAACGACTATTCACCGATCATTGTTTGGATGTTCAACTCTGTGAGCAATATAGCGCAACACCATTGATTGCATACGGCCTGTTTGTCTGATTCATATTGTCCGCATGTGTTCAACGATGTGTTTGCGCTTAGCAAATAGCTATTCTAATGCGATGAAAAATATTTGATGCTTGCACTTAGAAATCCAAAGGAATAATTAAGCCCGATGCCACTTGTTTCAATACTAACCACTTCAACTGGCTATTCAACGACTATTCACCGATCATTGTTTGGATGTTCAACTCTGTGAGCAATATAGCGCAACACCATTGATTGCATACGGCCTGTTTGTCTGATTCATATTGTCCGCATGTGTTAATTGTTACTTGGAAGCCGGTCACAAGGTAAACACTGACAAATCAAAACATAACAATACCGATTTACTTCAAATCACAGCTTCATTGGTCAGCCCCATAAGACACGTGGCGTTTCTGAATATGGCAACAAACAACATAGCATCCCTATAAATGACGTTTTCAGTCGTTCAAAGAGACAGTGAAGCATGAGGCGGTTGCAGGTGGTAGGATATATAATTGGAATGGTTCGGAGGTTTACCTTCTCTTAGTCAATTTCGTATATTTGCAATGTCTTATTTGAGATCCTTTGTGATATCAAGAGCCTCAAATGCTGACTAAAGGGTATTCTATGAATACCATGGTAGAGTGTCATTGATAGGACAAATCTACATAATATCAAAATGGGGTTGCTATCAACTGAGATACCTTATGCGTGTTTTCATGAGTAGAACCGCTATAAAGCTAGTTAATGCATTCAGACCTGGTAGAGAAATATATGTCTGCATGATGAATATATGTCAATCATTTATTTGTATGCAGCATTGCAGTCTCTGTATCCATACTGGTGTGCTCCGGCGTATCCAGCTTCCTCGATCAGGCAAGGCAATCACCGTTCAGTACAGATTGGTCATGCTGTCATGTAAGGCAATAAACAGCTTCTTTAATGCTTTGAAACACATGTCGTGAGGTATTTCATTGCGATCAACTAAATTGCTTACTGGCTAGATTTTGATCCCAGATTCGGTCGATTTAAATTCTGCAGCAGATCATGGGTCTAAAAGCCCAGATTTGTCATATATATATTTATCCTCGGCAAGTAACAGGGAATAATGCGAACTTATTCCGTTGGTTGCAAAACGGAACCCTTTAGAGTCCAATACAGTTGTCAACTGCTTGGCTTTATTTTGATAACACGTGTAAGGTCTAGCTGTGTAATCTTGATTGAAGACCAGCCTAACCTTAACTGGCAGAAAACGTTCAAGGAAGGCAGGATTGCGGCACAGAGACAAATGAAATTTCCTATCATTTTGGGATTATTGTAATTAAGCTCGACAATGCCCTATTTTTATAGTGAGATTAGCTCAGCTATACACAGGTTGCATATGGTTGACTATTATCAGGTTGTTCTGTGCTTAATATATACACTTGAAAACACAACTCTGCATTTTATTTGCATAATGATTACCATACATATTAGCATTAGAATGTGTGTGGTCATAAAATCGCTGCGACTGTGACGACGTGCAATATTCTGAAAATTACTATGCGGCTCTGTTGCATCCGTACATCGCTGCTATCTTACCTTAATATAATAACTATAATTGTATTGATACCTAACCTTGGATTATTGATGCACTCGTGCTAGATGTGCAGAAAAGAGTGACACGCAATTCATACATGTATAGCCAATCACATAGTCAGTACAACGACCAGAATCAGCTTCATGCTTGATGATTTATGTCCAAGACACACACAGCTAAATGTCCAGATTGCTGTGACCGGTGTCGAGAATTCTATCCAACTAAAATACCTATTCTTCAAACAAGAAGTTAGTGTGTCGATACTATCTCTTGAAGCGCAATTACGAAGCACATGTGAATGCAAATGAACATATAGCATGTTAATCATCAAACAGGGTTATTGTGCCGGGATACACATGCTTATTGCATCATATCTATTATTTCAAGAACATATTATGTACTACTGTAATCAAACATAACATGTTACCATGTGGTGTCTATGTGCGGAAGGTAGTCAATATCAACAAATAAACATATTGACATATTGCAATTTAGATAATATGAATCAGACGTGTAATGGTGATAATTGTTTGGTTGATCGGAACATGCATGCCCAACCTTTCTCACTCACTTTGGTCATTGTAGAATACAAGTTGTCCCAGTCGAATATCAGGCGTGAAACGACAGCGTACTAGAAACATGTGTAAGACATAGTAGGGCGCCTGATTGAATTCTCCCTTCGACATAAACTTGGCCGAATCGGAAAAATACTGAACTGGAATTTGACAAAACATGTATCAGCTACCCATAGATACTGAAGTAGTTATGCGCCTTGAGTAATACAACGGTACTGAGGGTTGCCTTTAGCCAAATTTTGTTAGGCTTCACTAGTATCCTGTAGTAACTTCATCCATTTATTGTTGCGCAAACCGCACCACCAAATGTTGTGCAGACACATAATCGAGACCATCGGTCAATCAAAATTTGTTGGTTTATTTTGAACGTCTTAATTCTTTTAGGGCAGATATGGTAGTGTATATAAACAATCCAGCCAATAGGCGCCTGTCAATGTATTGTTGGATCTAGTCTACTAATTTATCATGAATAAATATTTTATGGTTGTGAAAAGTAGATCTGAAAAAAAGGATGCATGCTGAATATTTTGCTGATATAGATAAGTACTTTGTCATAATGGATGAGCGTATTTCATGTAATGCTCTGGTGAAGGATAGAGCTGTTCTAAAAACTGGGACATAATAACTAAGTATCAACAGTAACTGGGGAAGTATGGCGTAGGATAATCTTTGGAATAGTACTCACATTTCCCAGGATGAAGCCAGCCATTTGAACATTTGTATGACCATTCTATCTCACCACTGCGTATCAATAGCTGCATGTATCATTCCTCGTCGTATTGATTTTTGGTTCAGTTCTCACCCGTACTCCTTGCTTATGTCTAACAGTCGACTAAGACTGCTTCGGCTGCTTGTGCCAGCTGTGGACGAAGAACATGTTTTTCACCTACTCTGACATATCTACTCGGATTGCTGGGTTATCTTAGTAAAATGAACTGTTGAATTCTAGCAGATCTCTTATGGATAAATACACCTAAGCGAATGCCACTTGTTTCTCTCAGTATCATTTAAATATTTGAAACTTGCCAATTGCTGATTTTATCGAGGTATCTTCTCACGCCCCACCTGAACGCGTTGAGGGCTAGGATTCTCTACATTGGCCAAACCAGCTGATCCGATAATCACTGCCTGTCATCTCCCATCTTCTCAATAGTGATTATGTTGCCGTTTTTGTCTTCTTAGCACACTTCATGTCCTTTTTACTACAGACGGAGAAAGGCCAAATGCGCTGTTTGGTCTGCCGAACACTACGAGTAATTTTACCCTCCTACCCCCGTTGTTCTTCCAGGGTGAAGGTGTTTTGCAATACATCCCATAATATCAAATACACGGGACTCAATGGGCTTGCAGAATATATAAAGCCTTGTTTTGCGGCCAAAAAACGTGTCATTTATTGTATTGTTACTAGTTTTTGTTGGCAGTGATACTAAAATCGACACATTCTATACTGTTTATATACTGTTGGCTTTTATGGTAAAACTGTAGCGCGAACCATCGCTAACGTGTTCTAATACTTGCGGACATGCATACGTAGTAGTGTGAATGTGTAATATGATGTACCTGTCGTACACATTAGTATCTAAGTAATGCATTGTTGTAAGCGCGGGTTGTATATCTAAATCATTAAAAAAATTAACGCAATTGCAGTGTCCGAAACCTATATATCCACTAATATTACTCAAATATACAACATCTCGCAAAATAGAAAGTTAAGATCAATGATAGAACGCAGCAGTTGTTAGCACGAATAACAAACGAACACTATGAGTTAATTATGTATGGTTCACTCTGGGTACCTCATTCAGTCATTGGACCTGATATAGCAAGCCAATCAATATCTAGGAAAGCAAGCAATATGATTGAGCAAAATTGATTGACTTAAAAAGCCATAATTGTTTGAGAAATTTCTGGCTATCTGTTAAATCAATTGGCCGAAATTTGTGTGTGATCCATAGAAAGGAGTGGGTAAAATAGTATTCTTAATTTACAGTTTTAAAGACCTGACGATTTCTGTATTTGACAATAATTATCTATCAGGGGACTCGAGCGGTCCCCTGTGCTCCACAGCTTGTCCACCTCATCTCTAGAGATATATGCCTACAGCTGCTGCTTATATGCTCGGTATCTATAAAGTCAACTACAGCATTTATTCTCCCTGCGACACCACATCATGAGCAGGTATATGTTCTTGGTAAGTCTTTGTGGGTTTAAGCACCAGGAGACGGGTCCAATGATAAGTTTGGTAACAACGACATGATTCAGTAAATCCATCGATTGATTTTCTTGAAATATGTCTTAGCGCCACTGTTTGTTGATAAGTCAATTTTGTAGACTTGAAGTGTCAAAACAGTATACTCACTTCAAGGACAATCAGACTGCTGACTACCCCTGTACAGCGCTTGGCACTCAGCCGCAGCATAGCGTTTAACAACCCAGTCAATAGAGAATGGATGATCTTGTGATTAGCCGGGAGCCCTGCTGCAGACCAATCGGTTAATTACACAATCAATCACTTAAACGCTAGTAGACCATTCATCCATCAGTAACGCAGATAAAGAGATGCATTTAATTACGTCATTTATATCATTGTCAAACACATATGTCATCACATAGCCGTCCATTAAGCTATTGACGACACTAAATACGTTAATTGAGGTTTTCTTATTCCGACAAACAACGTATCCATGCACTAGATAACGCTTTAACCTTAGTTTAACGGTTCGTTCTAAGATTGTCGTTTATCCTATTTTACTGCTTTTCTTGTGCAGTTATTTATATTTATTGTCGATAAATTGACATGCCTGAAGTTTGTGTTCATACGCAGTTTTAGACATGGTTTTTTATTCATCCAGCGTTGTAATATCGTTACATTTCGGGATGCATTGGGGCAATCAATGCGGTAGCTGTCATACCATCTAGCTGCTATTTGTGACTGAACGTGACAATTATCGTCTTACGTGAGGTTTTGGCTTTGAAGTTCTCGTGCGATTCGAGTTCGAAAGGGCCGGGTCAGAACGTTTGATAACGGTAGACTACAGAAAAGTAATTATAACGCTCGTGCAAACTTCAACGGCACATAGTCGACAGTAATATATTCAAGGCCTGTGATGTCATTCTACAATTCTAACGGTAGGCTCGTTGATTCCTGTGGTGGAAACCGGTGAAAACATATCCACTGACGAAAAACCCATTAAAACATAAATATATATATATATATATATATATATATATATAGATATATATATATATATAGAGAGATATATATATATATATATATATATAGATATATATCTATATATATATATATAGATATCTCCATAGAGAGAGATATATAGAGATCTATAGATATATATAGATATATATATATACGTATAAATATATACATATGTATATATATAGATATATATTCATATATTTATACATATATATATATAGATAGATATCTTTATGCATATATATATAGATATCTAGATATAGATCTATAGAGATAGATAGAGGGTTTATATATATCTACTTATATAAATATATGTGTCTATATATATATGTATATATATATAGATCTACATCTATATATATATGTATATATATAAATATATACGTATAAATATATACATATGTATATATAGAGATATATATATTTACATATTTATACATATATATATAGATATATATATTTATACATATATATATGCATATATATATATATATGCATATCTATCTCTATGTATATATCTATATATATATATTATATGTATATATATATATATATATATATATATCTATATTATATATATATATATATGTATATATATAGATATCGTAGCAAGAGGGTATATATATATCTATATAGATATAAATCATAAAATGTACATTTAAATATATGTACATATGTATACGGTGTGGTGGTAAGCGGTGTCACCTTTCAATTTATAGATTGCGGGTAGGTCCGAGCGTGAATTAACCGGTTCATCTTGACAGCGATAACCTTATATATTGATCTGATACAGTATGCACCCGTCCCGCTTGCTAAGTGGTATCGTGCTGGACCTTTAAACTAACGTCGATAATTTTACAAAAGGGTCGTTAGAACGAGTGTTTGCCACTCGGACACTTAAGCCTGTCCGACAATGACTTCGGCTAAGACTGCAACAATGCACAAGTGTATAATTGATTATTTGCAAAGGTATTGTCTTAACGTCAGCCTCCTGGCGCAGTCAAGAATTATACCGCATGCGCGCTAAACTATGATTCTCAGATGTTTACAACATTCTACCAAAATTGATTTTAAGCCCCAAGCAGGATAAACGGTAATTTGCCGATGGAATGCGATCATTTGTGTGAACACACCGCTCACGTAATAATGTCTGGGAAAAAACAGCACGTCAAAATGTTCCATGTTTAAATCTATAGATTAGTAAGCGAAAATAACCTGAGCTTAATTAATCCAAAAGATGATGTTTGCTATGACAAACACTATCGTCATAATTATAAAGAAGGAACGAAAACAGATATATACCTTTATGTATATAAATATATAAATTTATATATATACATATATATATATGTGTATATATATATATATTTATATATATACATATATATATAAATAAATATATATATTTAAATGTATATAATATATATATATATATAAATATATATATATATATGTATCTCTCTCTATCTATATCTATATGTGTGTGTGTGTGTGTGTGTATCTCTCTATCTATCTATCTCTCTATATATATCTCTCTCTCTCTCTCTCTCTCTCTCTCTCTCCTATCTCTCTCTCTATATCTATATCTCTCTATCTCTCTATCTATATATCTCTGTTTCTCTATTTGCTATTTGTCGTTATAGGCCGGATAATAGAAACGGTTCTATTATATAACAGCTTCAAGTAAAATGAAAATTAGCTGTTAGTGCCTAATATAGTTAATTCTTGAACGTGCACCTACTTTTATATCATTATTGATATATATTCTATATCAATTTATCATATCGAGAGAAGCATACAATATTTATCTTTCATTCGGGAAAGATATTCGGCTATCCGCTAATCAGACATTGTACCACTGTAATAAAACTGCTTTAATGATGGTACATACACGATGTCGATAAGAAAATAATCTTGTCTGTTATTACACCCCAATCTTTGTTAGCCATATACTCAGCATACTGAAGACAAAGTGATACTCACTTTGCGTGTGGCGTAATGCATCGACTTTGACTTACAAATCTTAATTGGGCGGTAACTGTCACTTCGGGCAATTGCTTAGCGATAAATCTTCTCTCAGATACCTAGTGTATTTACTATAGTCCGTTAATCCGTTACCACCATCTAATAACAGCACCATGGAGGTTTATTCTTTGTTTAGATAAAAGCGAATTAATGATATGCATGTACCTACGATATGCTTGAGGAGTGTTACTTGTTCAATCCATTGCTTGGTGTTCCAATTACGCATGGTTGAAGAGCAAAGAATAAGCTGACAATGTTAGTATTAAGCTCAATATTACGCGCAGCTGAATGATTTCAGCGCCGGTAATTATTCTTTTTTTATATTAAACAAAGCAGCTCCTGTACAAATTATGGCGTTCCTATCTCAAAACATCCCCGTTTATCCGGAATGAAATCAATGTGTCCGACGTCGGAAGTTGAAGCCAAGGACCTTCGTAGGCGTGTGTAATCAAACTACAACATAGAGGCAGATTTCCTTTGCGAGCTGTGTTGGGCTGACTGGCGTGGAGGTAATTGTTCATGTGTTCAGCAGTGCAAGAAAAACCTTTCCGCGCATTTAAAAATCATACATATCCTTTTAAAGAAAGAGTAACAACAGTCACAACATACTGCGAGGTATATAGAAATATTTGTCCATGAATTAATTTTATCCACGCATTTGTCAACCAGATGCAAAACAAAAAGCCGGGCTGAAGACCTTTTTAGCACCCAATAACCATCAACACCTAACACGACCACCTATCAATAGCATAATTAACTGTTTTGAGAACCCTTAACAAACCATGTTGTTCTTATCTGTCGAGACACCTCTGTATGAATATGTCATTCATGACCTGCTATGATGTATTCATGGAAAAAACTATTCTTACAATTATATAAATTTACATGTTATTCACGACATCAAGTTCATCGTTGCTTATTGCAAAATTACTAATGAGCCATAAAATTAATCTGTATAGCCGTGTCTTTTATTGGTTAGACAAATACATAATATGAGTAGCAAACATAGTTACAAATACATATAGATCACCTAAACGATTGAATGCAACTTTTCCAGCTAATAACAACTTCAAAAGCTTTTTTGTATTCAATGTGGTGGCAAACAGTTGATTTATGTACGTGTAGTAGAAAGAACCTTTCTATAACTGATATATGGAAGTGATTGTTAATAAGGGCACAAAGGTATTTCCGTGATTCTAGACAAGGGACAAAAGATTGACCGCGTCAGTTAAGTTTAATAAAAAAACGGAATAATAAACTGGACTTTAGTTATGTTACCAGGATAAATGTAATATATACCATTGTATACATATCCATAAAGCAAGAAACTAGGATCGTGTCCTGTCGGCTCACATTGAACGAATTAACGCCAATTCGTGAATGAACATGTATGCACTCACTATCTTCTGCCTAAATAAAACACAGCTCAGATAGATGATTTACACAGCAGCCCACAACGGCAAAAGTAGTGTTCTATCCGAAAAAGGCAAAAGGTTTGCGTTTCATCCAGTGCTGCGCAGAACATATTACAAATTATTGCTTGCATAGATTAGTGCTATGCCATTCCGTAGGCTGTCAGTAAAATTCTGGATGGTCATGGTAAGCAGGGAAAATAGATAAACGATCGCTCAAATTCATCAATTCCTACTTCGTCCAGAACTCCATCACTAACGATGTGTTTCTAACTGGGAGCACATAAATGTGTTTAGTTGTAATTAAAATATAAATCGCATAATCACATTAGAATAGAAGCCATGTAAATGACATAAATAACCATGAAGATCTTAAGAAATGCCTTTTTGTGGTGCAGTAAATATAAGTAGAGTATTCATAAAATAAAGATCATCATCAAACAGTACGGGCTGTAACTTATAGAACGAAGAATTCGACAAATACTAAACATTTTCTGCGCATTGTACAGCCACAGATGACTGGTTGTAAGACACGATGACTGCGTTAAGGGGGAACCAAAAATGAGATGGGATTGGTGAATTAGAGGTACAAATGATAAACATTTTCAACCTTTGAATATTGACCACGCTCACTTAGTTTTTAAAGCAGAGCCACTTGCTTTACCCCAGCAGCTTTTATTCACAAAGGCATAGACCACGGTGTCTAAGTAATGTCACAATTTAGACACTATGATATATTCCTTAATCTCTCTCAGTTTAGGCAGCGTTTCCCTTTATCAGCAGCTAGTTAATCTAGTAAGACAACCGCCTGATCATAAGCTGTAACCTACGCCCTGAAGATTCCGCGGACAAATGTGTCATAAATGTATGCTTTAACTATGAACATTAAATAGTACTGCCGGCTCTTTGTAACCAAGGATTCCTATGATATTACTGTAACACTGAAAAGAAATAAACGAACGAGCAAATATATTTGCGAGATCCTGCCTTGGCATTGACAAAAAGCTTCACTAGTTTATCACCTTAGACCCCAGTTTTCTTTTGTCGAATCTATATCTATAGTAACAAATGTTGCGTATTCGAAGTATAAGGCCACAACTACACCAAATAACCATAAAATCACTGAATCCCAAGCTTGTACCGTGTGTTTTAGACGACAAAGTCTATTTTTGCCACCTGCTGTCTATTTCTCACATTCGTTCTAGAAATATTCAAGAACCAGCTAGTACATTAATAAATACACATATTTGTCGGTATAAACAATGCAGTCGCGTATCGAGGTACTACAAAATCCGGTCCGTAATGTAATAATTTAAATGTATGTTGTTTTCGCTCTACATAGATGTCAATTCCGCTTCAATAACGATGGGACTCTCCTTAACGAACAGCAAGTATTTAGCAGGATATTGATTTTGGGATGCCAATCTGTACCGCTAAGTTAGCTTAGACTGGGGGTTTGCCCCCATTGATTCCTAGAAACGCTTTCACCCTCAAATTTCCCGCTGTTTGCAGCAGCGAAAAGGTTGAGCAGAAGAGGTGCTGTATGTCATCAGCTATATTGGGCGCCTTTAAACGATCGTCGTTTGTGATGTCGAGTGCATGTCATAGTAACAGTAGTCAGGTCCATCACGTGATGAAATACTCGTACATGAAATTTAACAACCTTAAAGCTTATAATTTATTTTCTGATTTTGAAAATGTTAGTGTTTTATATTGACAGCTATTTTCTAATTTATGGTACCACTTATTCTTTAGTCTTTCCGAAAAAACTGCGTCGACAACATCTTGTCTTCGAGCTGGCCTTGGCGTAGTAAAAGGTTCCTTAACCACTAGATATGAGACCTGTTTTCATACAACTCCAATATGAACACGTAACCTCCTCATGGGTGATCTCCCCTATTGCTTCCAAATCTTAACCCTATTTAAGTTGAGGGTGCGATACGACATTTGGATCGATGCGTGATATCGAGTTCATAAACTGCTCCGGGGCGAATCAAATACCGTACGGCCTCTGGGCAAATGCATACGCAAGGTTAGTTTGTGTGTGGCTTGGTCAAATTATCCCGCTATTAGCATAATGTCAAAACAGATCGGTAAAAATGTGTATTTAAGCAGCACAACGAATATTGATTTAGTCTTTAATCCATTGTTCTTCCGGTTGTGTAATAGCATGCGCAAATAAATACCATTCGTTTTAATTAGCTTATGTATATATATATATATATATATATATATATATATATATATATATATATATATATATATATATATATATATATATATATATATATATATATATATATATATATAGAGATATATATATATATATATATATCTATATATCTATATATATCTCTATAGATCTATATCTATATATCTATATATATACAAATATACATACATATGTATATATGAAGCACCGGCGCCACCCATGCAGCGTTAAATGCCATACATACATACATACATACATACATACATACATACATACATACATACATACATACATACATACATACATACATACACATACATACATACATACATACATACATACATACATACATACATACATACATACATACATACATACATACATACATACATACATACAGACATACATACATACATACATACATACATACATACATACATACATACATACATACATACATACATACATACATACATACATACATACATACATACATACATACATACATACATACATACATACATACATACATACATACATACATACATACATACATACATACATACATACATACATATATACATATTTGCACACACCAACTGGAAACCCAATGTTTCTTGCCCTAGCCATGTTAGGTAATTGTAAAGCTCAATGAAAGCCAGTCATTGGTAGCTGAGCGGGCATCATTCAGTCTAGCTCTTACTACCACGCGCCCCACCGCTTATCTGAGCTCTCAAAACCTAGGCCACCGGCATACCTCTTTTGTTCGTTGTCGATCCTAAGGCCTTCCAAGCTATGGTGTATTCACCATTCATTTGAACCCAACAAAGACCGCACACAACAGCTGTGCTTATCGAACCGTTTTTCGATTGCTCTTACTATTCCCCTAGAGAGTATGCCATGGAATCATCACTCACTCGTGGTCACATGCCTTTTGATTCTTTTACATATTTACTATCGTACGCTAGGAGTAATCCCAGCATATTATCCAATCGCTGTTAAAATACATCCCATAAAAAACTAAAATGCGCTTGTCTGAGGTCGCGAATAGCCGTGTTAACCACACCAATCAACATTAGTGGATCATATGTTTTAATACTAAAACAGCGACCGAAAGTGTATATACACAATAGCACGAAAGGTCTCGAGATAAACCAACCAATGCACGTTCTGCTGCATCGTTTTACACAGATGATAATCTTTGACGAAATTAGACATCAATAACACCACGATATGTATTGACTATCCTATACCACCGAATATTCCGAAATGCGACCTTTCCAGTAACCCTTAATAGTCTTCAATGGGTTGATATCCAAACTCTCCAAGGGTTGTAACATGCTACAGCAAATAGACCCGATCGTGTTTACTTACAATACGACAACATGGGCGACTAACGCCGTCATTGCGAAACGTTTTGTGCTACGCACTCTATTGTGGCTCGCAGGCAAGTGAATTGAAATATATTCAATGCGCAATTATGGTGCATTGGTTGTGGCGCGTAGATTGTATGCACCCTTTGGCAGACCTAAGTTCTATCTGTTATTTCAATCGGACAAATGAGCCCTATATTTGTAATTATTCTGGGATATTGAAGTCAATCATAAATATTGCATGTTTAGCGGCCGACCAGTGCGTGGTACGATAGTATGCTCGACAATCGAATCTAAGTATGTATAATATATGTATATATATATATATATATATATATATATATATATATATATATATATATATATATATATATATATATATATATATATATATATATATATATATATATATCTCTATATATATATATATATATATATATATATATATATATATATATATATATATATATCTATATCCCATATCGTAAGAATGGTTAACTGAAATGGAAAACATTGATTGTAATGTGGATGATAACAATTCTACTTGGAAGCGATCCCCGAGGGTGAGGGATACAACTGAGGTTATCTAAATGGAACATTATTCGTTGGACATCTTTTCATTCTGATTGTGTTTCGTGTTGGCCGCTATATCATTTGCTATTTTTTATCAAATACTTGAAATGTTTGGCTTCTTGTATCTGAGTCTCTGGCTTTTATGAAGGAGAAAAGAGACTAGTATATGTTGATGCATGTTGATGCAATCACAATGAATATAATACAGCAACGTATATATCTGTGCCAAGACTTGTGCGTGCTGCATCTCATGTCATGACATACCTGTTCTAGCCTGATCCTGTGTAACACCTGCTCTCCGCCTGCCAATACTTGGCTCAGTTTGGTCTTTGTCTGATTTATGAGCCTATCCCGACTTAAATAGTCAGTGTGAAATACACTAGTAACAGCATTGCCTACCTTTTCAGCGAAGACATCGTACTGTTGTCGGTAGAATAATATATTCCTTTTTGTACCGTTAACGATAGCACTGTTCTAGTCAAACCGTTTTCTAACAAGCGGCTCAGTTTACGTAATATTTGCTAGATGTAGGCAAAAAATCTATAAAAGATGTACAATGACTTTCGCTACCTTTGCCATATTATTGCTATGAAAATAAAACCATGCAAAACCTTGAGCGTCATACAAGGATAACTTCTATTCCATGCACATGCTCAACCGAATTCTAGCAGGTCGTTAAAAAAGGCTGTGTCATTCATTTGATTAATACAATCAACATTGATGTTTTGCCACTAATTACTGTCCAACTGAATCAGCCCAAATATTGTTTTATTTTACCGAAATCGCTCCTTTCCGTAGTGCCTATTAACAATTCGTGGATTATTTGGTTTGTATTGTCATGAAGAGAGAATGGCTGCCATCGTCCTTCTCTCCCGCAAGTGGTGATCAGACAGCGTGAGGCTTGTTTTTGTGAGTTGTGTTTCTAAGGTAAACATTCACCAGATCATATTCCGTTATGTATATCATAGCACATGGCGTCATCGACATCACAAACGCTGGTAGCTTATATACATAGTAAATGAATATGAATGACTCTAGAATGCATGGATTTTGGTGTCACTTAAATGGTACTACCGACATGACGACCGTGCAACGTTGGATCGGATACAAAAGTTGATAGACTATTCACACTCAGTGAATATCCGCAATATAGCTTTGGTGCAAGAAGACTATTCGTTGAAATGTGTAGGGATCAACATCAATGTCTTAGCAGGAAAGCTATTTGGCTGTTGCTGCAAGCTACTTGGATGAAATAGTTATATGTGCTGCCTCTTTTTGTCATGAGGTTAGATGTCTTATCAATGAATTTCCAGTACAGACATGCTTTGGGGTTGCTTCGGTTCGGTATTAATATGAGGCTTTATGCAAACAATGTTCGGGATATGTGTTTATTTTGTAACACAAATCAACCTACGATTAGAGAAAAGCGAATGAGAAGAGGATGCATTTGTTGTTAGTGTTCCCCACTCCTCCCTTGTCTTGTTTTGGAGAGACATGCCGACTTCGACCACGTCAACTGCTCGAGGTACAAGTTAACATGAACTAAGTGTACATAACCTCTGAAACACATTAATTACTGTGAAGCTGTTTGACTCTGATATATTCGTTAATATATCTGCTCAAACAGAGGTTGCCTCGGACACAAAATTATACCGAATTCGTTTGCCACGCAATTTGTGCTCGGAACCAAACATATGACTAGCAATTAAGAATTAGCCACCTGAACAGCACATTGTCCGCACCATGAGCAAAATCAACGACCTAAATCTAAGTCCCCCAAATGAGATATTAAATGTAGACACTACTTTTGCACAGAATATGTGCCAACAAGTCAGCAATAAGCCGTTATTTTCTAATCGCTCAGCTTAGCCTCGCCGGATAAGTTATAAGATGAGCAGCGCTTTTTAGAAGAATCAACCACTACATAATTTGCGTGCAAATAGTTTTGTTTTTTTAATTTGCTAGAAGGTAACACTGTCATGTTTCATCATAAACAACGTCGTCGTTACCGTATACCTGATCGATTCCCCCCAATTGTATAATAAAGAAGATGAATGCACCTTGGCGTTAAAATGTGCAATGGTATTATGGTGTTCCTGTATACTTTGACGAAACCTACCGAAACGGGCTTCTTAACATAGGATGAGTACACCACATTTTCGGCGGTGCATTGCTTGATAATGATATGGTTATATCAAAGCCCCTAGGTATCAATAGTGCTATACTTGTAAGCAGAAGCTACGATTAATTTCACATTATTGAATAACTAAACACTTGTTTGGTAGATATTCATAGTTATTAAGTACACACGCACCGATATACTGCTCATCAGGTGTCATCACCAAAGGTACATTGATAACATATGCTCCGTTTGACGTGATCTTATTTAATAAATGGAAAAAAACTGGTCGAATTTCTCCGTATATTTCAGATTATATTTCCAAATTATGAGTTCACAAACAATACAAAATAGTACACAATACATACCGTCTAAGCCATGAAATTGCAATGATAATAGAACCATGTGATACCTTGAACAACATATCACGATTACTCACATTTCGTGCGCAAGCCCTTTAATATAATTAGCAAATCGTTAGAAAGGGCTTTGTCTATACCAGTTGCAGCCGTGTTGCATCCCCTACCACTCCTCCCTGATTCGAGGATGCATAGCACTGTGGGTTTTTTCTACACCAAATGGTACTGGCGGCATGGCGTCCGCGTCACGTGTTGGCAGATATAAACATCGATACACTACTCACACACATGGAATATCTGCCTTAAGCAGCCTTGTCAACACAGAGCATGGCAAACCGAATGGCTCGATGATATAATGGAGGATCAATATCAACGGCTTCTCGGGCAGTTTGGTTGTTGTCGCTGCAAGCTGTTGTCATTTTGTGAGATGCATTTGTAAATCATTTCAGTTCTTGTCTAGGCCGGCCCCTTCCCAGTGATATACCTTTGCATCGGGAGCAAAATTTAGATAATTAATAAACGAGACACAAAACACATGGTGTGTATGTTGGCTCAATTGCTCAATGCATTCATTAATATTAACCAAGCAACGATTGTCACCATGTAACTAACCTTTGTCGTATAACTGTAATCTTTATTGTGCCTGCGTAGCTATGAAACGTAGTTTGGGGTTTATGTGCGTCGAATGTTGCTCCCCAATATAAACGCCACCAAGACGAAAATGAATAGCTCCATATTAGTATTTAGTTTGCAATACATCAGATAAACGTCAAAACCACAGACACACAGAACCGTTTGATATATGAGGTAAATTCCTTCATCTTATCGTCCAGGACGCGTGAAAAACTTTACTACTTGTTTAAGACAGTACTCATAGAGAATGTTGGACTTCTGTATCTCCGGCAAGTAATTGATTATCATTTTGTTCAGCAGTAGACCAGTATGTAAGTAATGTTTCAATGCTTCGTGTATCGTGCGGACATTGTAATAGTACTCATTACCGGTCGTAAATCGTAAATTGTTATATCTGAAACGCTCAAAGGGGTGACTTACCATTTATTTTCATTCAAAAATTGTTGCGATCGATTAAAGCTGTGCTTTGGACTGGTGTTCTACTTAACATACACTTCTTATTGATTCTATAGACGCATGCCCTATACATTGTTACGCCGAGTGTCAACAGTGTAGGCACTGAACCCGTGTGATTCGTATTGTGAATGAATTTTCCTGCTTCACAACTATTGTGCAACTGCTATCTCGCCAAATGCGAGGGTTGGAAATGACGGCGATGTCTCTTATTACCAAGTAAAAATTATCAACTAAATGTAATTTTTGGGAGATTTTCCATACGTGTACAATATTTTATATGAACATTAGTGCATCAAAATAGTAGTCAGTACACGAACCGGTGCAAATGATTTATAAAAATTCATGTGAAATATATAATTAAAATATTTATTTGCAGAATTGAAGTAACATAATGACAAATCTTGCAGTGCTTCATTTGTTGATTCTTTAAACTATGTTCAGCGCTCAGGCATGCGTTATGATTTTACGCATCGGGAGCTGTCATGGTCAATTGATTGTTGGACGTGTATTTTATGTGTTAAGCGTCGTAGCGCCCTGGCTTACAGAAATCACGATCGACGTCCGTCACAGTAGCCGAGGCTCACAACCAGGGATGCAAATCAACCTTCTTCTACTTGGATATAGTCACTAAATGAGTGATGTACTTTCATCATAATCTTCTCCATCAATCACTGCCGATCCATCATGTTGTTGTTGAAATAAAAGACCAGGAGATCCATTTATCCCTGGCAACGGCATACGTATTGTCGTCTACATATAGGCAAGATATGAGATAACTAACCAACTAAAACTGTTGGCAGCCTAGCATGTAGTTGTTCGCTCACTCGTTTAGATTTACTGTTGGAAATGGTGTTTGTAAACTAATGAATCCCATTTGTGATATCGCTGGTTGGATGCACTCCTTTCGATTTTATTCTGTGTTTTGTTTTACTGCGTACGGGCAATTTGGAATCGCTCCATGTTCGTCGAATATGCTATGCGTTGCTCTGCATGGGCCGTTAACTAGCAACGATATTTTTTGGATTATGTTTCAGCGACAATGGGTCCTTCAGCTATTCCCTAAATGTCAACCGTAACAATTATTTCGGTCACTGATTTTGCTTATCCCCTTATTGAAGTAATTGAGGCATGAGTAATGCATACTGCTATTAATAAGGTTGCCATATAAGTGCTTTGTATTGGTCGAATTATCATTCTGAGGAATGGTAAATATTTAAGCAGAGTAATTAAAATATATTGTTTCTAGATAGCAAAATTAAGGTCCACTAGCGAGCAAATCAGCAGGTGTTGCGCTACATTAAAGTACCGTCGTGATGTGGTATGTCTGATTATGGTACATTGGTATATCACTGATGCAGTCCTTGACTCGACATGCGATTATGTTTAAATTTTCTAAAGATGGCAATCCCTCACAGCGACAGCAAACCAGTTGCCTGAAATGACATTGATATATCATTTGCTATTTGTAATCGCCAAAGTCACGTGTAATGACGGGAGGCCAAATTGAACGACAGTTTGATGTTCTGATCGTTTTGGTAATGGTTCTTCAAAGAATGACCCAGAGCTGCACAAATGTATAAGATTTCGTAAGAATCCTAGGCTACCAAATGAAGCTATACCGACTCTCCTTAGCCAAGTTGGAGACAACCAATGTCAGTCAAACTAAGCGACGGAGATTCTCCGAGAAAAGGGAACAATAGAAGGTGAGATCTGCTGGCTAAACCGTTAGGCTTGTCTTGACTTAAGATTATATGTTGATGAACATATCACAACGTTGCCAATATTTCAATCTAGCTGTTTCTTGTCATGCAGGTTGTAAATGCAATGGTTCGGCAGCTGAGTGATAATTCAATTGACAGTGATGAATCACAGACTGAAGTGTCACACCAAAGCACCTCAGGCCATTGTTAATAGCGGTATGTGTGAGGTAGGTGCAGACTGGTCATCACCTTTGGGCAACTAGCGAAGTGGCATTACATTCATATTCCCCAAAATGCAACACTCAAAACACTTGAAGCAGATACGAACCTTATGTTTGCATTAAATAAAAACCATCGGATAGTCTACAAGAAGTAACATTCCACAATATTCCTGCCACTAGCTCAACAATGCACACGTGATTGTGTAAATGATCGATAGAGCCCGATATCAATGGCTACCAGTGGCTACAAATGTGTGCCAGGTAGGTGCAACAAGACCGAACTATAACGAGGTCGTGAGACTGCACATTCATCATTTAGATCTTCTTTAGAAAATAGCCCAAAATGAGCATTCTGGTCCGTGTTCTGCAATAGTATAGTATAGCATTTCTATCAGGCTGGGGGGGAACGCGTAGTTAATGTTACCCAGTTGTGTCCTGCACGGCGTTGTTAGATCTCTTTTCTAACAAGCACTTTTGTTAATATTGAAGAGAGTTGATCCGACCGTTGGTTACGTTATATCGCGCACGTTTCATCTGCTTTGCATTTCGGTATCTTTTATTTTCCTCGGCTGGTCTCAAGCCGGTTAATGCATAGACATGTAGCAGGACGCTTGTGGATTTCTCCTTGCATTGTGTGTCCTACCTGCTGATGTGTGTGCATATGTGCAGAAGTCGCTGCCCGACTCTGGAGCGAGATGGAATTATCTGATCAACAAATGCTGACATGACAAGAATAGAGGAGTACGAACTAAAATCACACACATGCATACATATAACTCAATACAACCTGGGCTCTTTATTCAACATTCATGAAACATAATCAAAACAAACATGATACAAGTCGGACTGTACATTCATACAATTACGCGATTGCATTTTGAAAGATGGAGTAGATAGGCTGAGCACGTGGATACGATCAAAGTGCTCTGCGACGTGGCACGTGGTGAGTTGTGAGCGGGAAGCGTCAAGATTTCAAAGCACATCGCAACGTGACACTTGGTGAGTTGTGATCGGTAAGCGTCCTGAGTACGATGAACGGTAAACATTATGCTTTAAATTCATTAATACTGTACCTTTATTAAATGAAATATGGGGCGAACTGACCCGGGGGCGTATCGTCCCAGAGAGGGCGAACAGATCCAGGGGCGAACTATCCCAGTGGGGGCGAACTATCCCAGTGGGGGCGAACCGTCCCGGGGGAGAACCGTCCCGGGGGCGAACTGACCCGCAACCGTACGTTTGAGATCAAGCGTCAATTCTATAGCTCATATCGATGGAAGAGTTAGCTCATAGCACACAACACTTTGCTGAGGGTCCGAAATAACTTCAGCTGAAACATTTGATTACACTTGAAGTTGTATTTATTTCCGAAAGTAGGATGCCAGGAGAGCATACCCCGAGAGTATTGCGTCCTTATGCTGATTGCTTCCCTGCTCTATGATATCTGCGGGTAATTAACATTATCTGGCAAAGGCGCAAATAAACAGAGTTCCATGTCATACATACATGCACCCACTGCGTGGACATGTAATTTTTCTAGCCCTAGCCCGGTCGTGATTTAATGAATACAATGCTCAATAAATATCAGTAACTGGTAGCTAAGCCGGCATCATTCGGTCTAACTTGTACTAACACGGGCCTCATAGCTTATCTTAGCTTTCACATCAAACCAGCAATCCTCTTTTGTTCGTTGTATTGATGTAGGCCTTCCTAGGAACGCAGCCAACACAGAACACAGCAGGCGGTTTATAAAAAACTATTGATCTATTTTTCTTGCTATTCTCAAAGATAGTATGTCAATGAACTACCACATACCCCGCTGTTAACGTCTTGTAGCTCTTTGATATATTTATTATCGTGCGCTAGAGGTACTCCCATTATATCCACCCATTGCAGTCAAAATCCCACCGTGTAAAAAAGAGATCAGTTAGTCTGATATCGATAATTGCCGTGTGAGCCATATCTATCTGCCTGTACAGATGATATATTTCCGTGTTGTGGCAGATCGAGAGGGTACACAAACGCACGGAAAGACAGGAGCTAAAAATACTCTGCAAATACGCGTTCTGCTGCATGTCGTTATATAAATGATCCGTAATGATGAAGCCTTTAATGTGTTGCGTAAAATAGATCCATCATTTGTAATATATTAGTCCTTTCCAATAATTTAATCTGACAAATGAGCTGTTATTTGGACCCCAATTTGTAACAGTAGCCTTATGTTCGATCAGTATTCTCAGACATTTATGCCAAACATAATTGCTTCTCATTAAGGTCCCGAACAGTTAGTTGCATGATAACATTGTCAAACATGGTAAAATATGACGATATTTGAGTCAAACAGAGCAGAACCTGCGAAAAAGAAATAGGTTGAGAACCTACATGGCCTGATATCACAGCCTTATTGCAAAGCAACATCAATGCGCAGGTACATATGCCTTGATTCAGACTAAGCGATTTTTGTGCATTACAAAAGGCCGTAATAACAAGGAAAGTATAACAGAAGATCGTTTGCAGCGTTTTGTCGATTTAAAAGTATACCTGTAATGTGACCCATATCAGTACGCCAACTGTGCATATGCCTTTTTGCGAACAAGATGAACACCCTCAGTGTGTAGCTCGACTGTAATCGTTTGTTACTACCCCGTTGAACCGGGGCGTGAGGCAGCACAAGAGTAATGCAAATGTAGACCAATATATCGCGGAAGTGGCAACCGGATATGCTTGTAAAGGCGATTCAGATTGGTTTTGGCTGGGTAAACATTCAGCGCATCATATTCCGGTATCTATTATAGCACGTGGCATCATTGATGTCACATACGCTATTTAGTTCGATACTTGTTAAATAAAAATGAATGATTAGAGGATGCGTGACACAGAAACTTTGTCTAAGACCAATGGTACCGGCGACATCGCGACTGGGCGACGTGGCGGCGGATGCAAATATCGATATACTATTCAAACACATGGAATGCGCGCGATATTGCTTTATCCGGACAATGTGTGGAAACCATACTGGTCACGGAAATCGGTGAGGTTTAACATCAATGTCCTTTCTGGCTGTCGCTGTGTTACGCTGTCGATACGGCAGCTGCATTAGACAATCGTTTCATGTCAAGTCAAGGCATGCCTATGTATTGAATGAAACATTTATATTGGTTACTAATGCGACACACTACATTTGGTTTACATGTTTGCACAATTGTGCAATACATTCATTGGTATTAGACAAGCAACGATATACACTCTGTAAAGCGATGCGATTGTTTTATAAGAATAATAACGTGGAGCTTCGTTTGTCATAAAGTTGGTTCATCAATAAGCGAACTCAAATAAACAGCATGCCCTTCGGTAACTTAAGTTCGCCTCTATATTTGCTGGCTGCTAAAATCCCAAGGTGAAAGGCATAAAAAACCTTTGGCAATGGGACCCTGCGAGTAACCATTTAACGCTCCCCCAAAGCATTGTTGGGGCAAGTGAATGAGATATGGATTATGCTCATTGTACGAACATATAGTGAAGCATCAAAACTCCATGAAAGGTTTGTTTTCATCACACCAGGATGTGATTTATCTTTATGTTGATATTTCAAATACTCTATGATTAGAAAATATAGAGACGCCATAAAGTCGGTCTCGTGTCCGAAAGTTGACGTCTGGCCGATTCTTCCTAGTGGAATACGTATGAACGATAAGAGAATTCAAGACATTCACATTACTGATATCAAGCATTACCAAACACTTGTCATGCTTGAGGTTGACAAATGTATTTGCCACCATTGAATGCAGAGGACAAGGAATAATTGATACACTTTATAGATGCAAGAGCTAGTGCATGCAATGTTGGTTACATATTAGATTAGATATTTAACATCGGTCATATGAGCAACGTTGGTAATTTCAATGCATATGGCGGTGACGGTATCGCATTATAGCCGTTGCGGATACTTTAGCCGACAACAACGCAATGTACCATGAACAGTTTCACGTTGACTGGTTTTTGAACTTTGCGATGCTCCATATAAAAACGCCTTCATCGTATTGAGTAAAATTTATCGATTTCTGCGAGTTTAGTTATCCAAATTTCTTCGACCAAATCGATGGCCTTACTTACTTACTTTCATAGGGTGTTGCAAAGAACAAATTTGCAGCAAATCAACTTTTTTGTAGAAGCTTACATAAAACGTGCTAGTATTCGCTAATCAACATTGGCAGTGTGTTTCGCAATTGTTTTCTTTAACCGGCATCGGTAATGTTTAGTGACATATCAGTACGGTCTTTACAAATCCCAAGCACTGGATGGTACCTATCGTGAATTATCATTAAGCAAATGAATCATCCCATACCTTTCCCCAGAACTAATAGTGGTTTTGGAGATGGCCTGGCCTGCACGTCAGAGTTGCCGTTCGGTCCTTGCTGAGTTGTTTTACGCATGGAAATCATATGTATAGCTTGTAAATTTTAATAGCTAATGGTTTGCATCCCAGTAAATATAAATTTGCTTGTAGGTACTCCTTGTTTGACACCGGCTGATCAGCAATATTCTATCGGGAAGCTAGATCGCATACTGTTTTCTATGTTAGTAAAACATATTACACATTCTCTTTAGCTTCGCTCTCAAACGTAGCCTCGAGAGGCTATCGCGCGCCAACTCACCGCGTTGATGAACACAACAAACGGGTGAATACCACAGTATACAAATCGTAATTTGCTATAAAAGTGACTGCCGTCGATTTATATGATTCAAGAGGTGTATAGCGCTCAGTGGCTTTAGCTCGACCAAATGATATCAAGCAATCAACCTCGGATCTGAATGGAATACCTGCTTTTCTCAAAACATTTCTGAAATAACCATGGCGCTGATGGCATAAAATACAATATGGTTAGATGCAAAATTATCCAATATGCTGACGACACCACAATCATATTCAATAGGGAAACAGTAGATGAACAAAACGCGATGACGTTACGTTGTTCTCGAGAACTTGAAAATTGGCTGGTTGAAATAGACTTCTGTTAAACGTCAATAGCACCAAATTCATGCTATTTGGAGCATGAAGCAGCGACACGGGCATAATTAAGCTCCGGTTTCATTATATCTACATAAAGTGTGTATCATTAAATTAGAGGCTTAGCTGGAAACCCCATAACTAAATGATTAATGCTAAAATAATAAAAATATGTAGGCAATGCGAAAGCTCAAATTTAGTACGGATTAATTATGTGGATGGTGCCCCAGGAAGACCGTATAATTAATCAAAAGGTTTGAATGCCTATACGGCGGAGGTGTTTAAATCCAGTAAGATATTGTCGGAAGATGATAATTAATTTTACAAATATTGAAGATTATCCATAGTTATTACAACAATCAGTTGAGCGTCGTCGTTAGGGATAACCTTTAAATACTAGGTTTTAACTATTTAGTCATAAGCAAAGGTAAGATGAAAAAAAGTCCACTAAAGGATGGACATAAATATTAGCATTTACCAAGTGATAAACCGTTATATCATATGGATAAATGTTAAAACGCGAATATGAGTAGTGTAAATGAGGTTTACAAGTAGTAAATTGATTTATTATATTTCTTGTTGGCTCTTGTCTCAGTTCGATTGATAGAATGAACGTGGAAGTCGTAGCTCTTATCGATTGCATTTAACTATTTATATTTGAAAGTAAAATGCAAAAGAATGAGATGTTATCATGCCATATTAAAGTCGCTTTTCTAATATTTCCTCCAGCGATCCGATGATTTTAATATTGAATTGAGAAATCTGCCAGCCTCGAATATTATGCTCTATGTATGTTTAACGAGCAATTGTTTTATCATAAAATAAAAATCTGCACTAAAAGGTCTGGATCAAAAATGTGTGATATATGAATATTAAAAAAATCAACGAAAAATATTTATACTAGAATCGGGCATACATATGATAAAATACAGGTACGTTAGAGATCAAACGTCAATTCTATAGCTCATATCTTTGGAAGAGTAAGCTCGTAGCACACAACACTGTTTGCTGAGGGTCTGAAGGAACTTCGGCTGAAATTTTTTATTATACTTAATGTTGTATTTATTTCCAAAAGTAGGATGCCAGGAGAGCATATCCCGGGATTATAGCATTCTTATGCTGATTGATTCCCTGCCTCATATCTGCAGGGTAATGAACATTATCTAGAAAGGATGCCAGCCAAAGTTTAATGTCATACGTACATACATGCGCACACCGCTTGGAAATGAAATTGTTTTAGCCAGGTCGTGATTAAGCGATTGCAATGCTCAATAAATATCAGTTACTGGTAGCTTAGCCGGCATCATTCTAACTTGTACTACCACGAGTCTCATCGCTTCTCTAAGCTCTCACATGAAACCAGCAATCCTCTTTTGTTTGCTGTTAAGATTTAAGCCTTCCTAGGTACGCGGCCAAGACAACACAGCGGGCGATTTATAAAAAACTATTGATCTATTGTTCTTTCTATTTCCAAAGATAGTATGTCAATGAACCAACACACACTCATCTGCTAACGCCTTGTGGCACTATGATATATTTACTATCGTGCGCTACAAGTACTCACACTATATCCACCCATTGGAGTCAAAATTTCTCCCGTATACATTATAGATGAGTTGGTCTGATATCGATGACTGCTGAGTGAGCCATATCTATCTGCTTGTACGGATGATATATTTCCGTGTTTCAGCACCTACCAAAACGATAGGCACACAAACATGCGGAAAGTAAGGAGATAATAATGCTCGGCAAATCCGCGTTCTGTTGAAAACACGAATATGAGTAGTGTAAATGAGGTTTACTAGTAGTAAATTGATTTATTATATTTCTCATAGGCTTTTGTCTCAATTCGATTGATAGAATCAACGTGGAAGTCGTCGTTCTTATTGGTTACATTTAATTATTTATATTTTTAGTACGATGCATAAGAATAAGATGTTAACATGCATAACACTTATCGCTGGGCAGTATCAAAGTGTCTTTTCTAATATCTCCTCCAGCGATCCGATGATTTTAATATTGAATTGAGAAATCTGCCAGCCTCGAATATTATAAAAGATAGTATGTCAATGAACCAACACACACTCATCTGCTAACGCCTTGTGGCACTATGATATATTTACTATTGTGCGCTACAAGTACTCCCACTATTTCCACCCATTTGAGTCAAAATTTATCCCGTATACAATATAGGTGAGTTGGTCTGATATCGATAATTGCTGTGTGCGCCATATATATATCTGTTTGTACAGATGATATATTTCCGTGTTTTAGCACCTACCAAAATGGTTGGCACACAAACACACGAAAAGTCTGGAGATAATAACGCTCGGCATATACGCGTTCTGCTGCATGTTTTTATATACATGATGATCTCTGCCGGCATCAGATGCGTTGAGGGACATCAATAACCCCACGGTATGCTTTAAATATTTTATATCACAGAATGTTTGAACTGTGATAAATTTTTGCCAACAGCGTCCGTGATTCCTATGACCTTCCCTGTAATCGTTTTTAGTCCTCAGAAGTATTGAAAATGTAAACTGTATATCAGCTAGTTGTACCGTGATGCAACACAACGAAAACCTTTATGCAAAATGTACCTTAAAATCGACAACATTTACGCACAATGGCTTAGAGAACCGCACACCTAACTGCAAGGAAATCCGTGATTATGATGCATTCGTTGAATTGCGTAAAATAAATCTATCAAATGACAGACCTAAGTCCTGTCCTATAGTTCAATCTGACAAATGAGCTATTATTAGGACCCCGATCTGTAATGGTAGCCTTATGTTCGATCAGTATTCTCGTACATTTATACCAAACATAAATATTGCTCGTTAAGTTCCCAAACAGTACGCTGTATGATAACATTGGCTGCATTATGAATTAATCTTCTTAAACATGTCTTTGCGATGTTTGACCAAACAATTCTTCAGTGGTTCATGAGCAGGATACCACTCTAAAATATAATCGTTATTGGTCGGCTTCGTTTATTTGTTAACAGTATTATTTGCCTGCAGAAAACGATCGATAACTGTCAATAACTTACATTGTTAAAGTCGTGTTTCTTAATATATTGCTTCAAATGCCATGCAATGAAATATAATTTGAGCTATGCGGTTGATTAATAGCAAAACTAAAGAAATTTTCTGAAGCTATAATGTTATCCCGCTCTTGCGTCGGCATTATGACCGGTTTATATGTTATACAGGATATATATGTCTAATCTAGTGTCTAAAGAGTCGATAAGTCCTTATGTTCGGTGAGTTCTCGGCTCATTGTGGAACGCAAGATCACACGGCCGCAAACGAACCAATTACTGTTGCATATAGGTCATGCATTAACTAAGCTCAATATGAGGGGCGGCACACATTTTAACTGTAACGTGTCCGTGAGATGACTAACAACAATGTAATCTATTCAGACATGACCTGTAAGAGATGCGAGTTCCTGGCAAATTATGCAATGGGCGAAGCCTTCATCTCCTCAAAATGTGCATCAATTTATGCTTTGTCGCATATGTATATTATATCATAGTCGCCGGGAGGTTTTGTATTGGTTAGTGTTCTAGTTATGCTCTGTAGCCAACTGAACAGTGAACACTGAACACCCCCCCCCCCCACCCACCGCGCTCTCACAATCACATATTTATTTATATTTGTTAGGTCTTTAAATTTAAGCCGTTGGTGTTGGAATGAACAGTACAAATTATGTTCGATTGATCAATGTTGTCAACCGTATCATTATCTACGATGAAACAAAAGTTGAACATATTGATAGGTACATATGCCTTAATTTAGACCAAGCGATTCATGTGTATTACAAAAGGCCGTAATAACAAGGAAAGTATAACAGAAGATCGTATGCAGCGTTTTGTCGGTTTAATGTGCCATTTTAAGAACAAAATTAACCCCCTCAGTGTGTAGCTCGACTGTAATCGTTTGTACTACCCTGTTGAACCGGGGCTTGACGCAGCACAAGCGTAAAGCAAATGTGGACCGATACATCGCGGAAGTGGCAGCCGGAAATGCTTGTAAAGGCGATTCAGAATGGTTATGGCTGAGTAAACATTAGGCGCATCATATACCGGCATCTATTATAGTAATTGGCATCATCGATGTCACATACGCTAGTTAATTCGATACTTTGTAAATAAATATGAATGATTTGAGGATGCGTGACACAAAAACTTTGTCTAAGACCAATGGTACCGACGACAAACGTCGATATACTATTCAAACACATGGAATATACCCTATATTGCTTTATCCACACAATGCGTGAAAACCAAACTGGTCGTGGAAATGCGTAAAGGGCAACATCAATGTTCTTTTCAGGCAAGATGTCGGAACGTTATGTTGTCAGTTTGGGAGCTGTATTTGTAAATCGTTTCATGTCAAGTCTAGACTTGCCTCTTCACAGTTGTATGCCTAAGTATTGGATGAAACATTTATATTGGTTATTATTGCGACACACTACATATGGTTTACAAGTTACCACAATTGTGCGATTCATTCATTACTATTAGACCAGCAACGATATACACTCGGTTAAGCGACCAGATTGTTTTGTAAGAATAATAACATGTGCTCCCTCATATGTCAAGGATATGGTTAATCGATCAGCAAACTTTAATAGGCAGCATGTCTTTAGGTAACTTAAGTTCGCGTCTATATTTGCTTCCTGCTAAATTTCCATATGAGATGTGGATGGCGATCATTGTACAAAGTCAACGCATATATATAGCAAGCAATTCTTGGTCAATCAAACGTTCACTATGGCACAGAACATGCTGAATCTTAACCAGTTTGTCAGTGGCTCAATTACTAAAGCACTTTCTGCCTTAGCATTACATTAGCATCAGTAACTGCCTCTTCAATGTAACACATTTGTCGAGCAATGATGCACAAGATATAAAAAACATAAAATGCATTTTTTGGCGCCTATGTCCATGAAATAATCCTGCTCAAAGGTGTTTAACGGGCAGTTAATTGTTATAGAATTGATTAAAAAGCGTATTCGACCGACGAACGGCGATAGGAAGTGCGTTCCACAAACTATGGGCGGCGTTATTTAACCCTCTGGCACCATATGAAGACTTATTTGGAGTTTTAGTGACTTGAAGCAGATGGTTGTCCGCAGATCTATATGTAGCAGAACGATGTGATGCAATCTGCTACATGCCGTAGCTGTGAACACGAAATTGTCATATTTTGAATTTAATTTGGAAACAATGGTGCAATGAATTTGGCTATGTTTCATGTTGCCAGCATGTTTGAGACAACATTTAGGATTTTGTTTGATTGGTCAGGAGCCGATGCATCTGTGGAGAAAGCTGTCGAAACACTCCTTGCTATTGCTACTACCTAGTATTGAAATACAAAGCAACCGATATTACGAATATTCATTCAAAATCAAAATTATATACGAGTGTTGCTCTTTTCGTTGCCAAAAGAATCATATATGTATATCCAAATAGGTTATTCCCGTTTTAATGCAGACGTGTCCGAATCTTAACTGTACCATTGGGGACCCTGTATTTCTCAAGGTTCTGGAGATTACGCTTATAACTGGTGATAAGAATATGAAGCGAGTCATGTAATAGTGAAGTTTCAGAATATACGTGCAACAAATAGTACATATAAGGTAACGACCAAAATCTTTGCCCTTTAAGTGTCCAAGCCAATGTATGAAATAATCGTGCTATCCCTCCCCTTCGATAACTATCGTTAAACTATGTCGGAAAACAACTGCGACAACATTAGGCTCTTGTGTTGGTTGATTGTTAAGCGTTGCGTATCATATTTTGTGAAAAACATTCAACTTCATGTATAATACCTTCTTTTATAAGCTATAAACAGCCAACAATGACGCTATGACACAGCAGTCCCGACCCACGCAGCATTAAAGTTATGAACATATGGTGAAGCATCAAAACTCCATGCAAGGTTTATTCTCATCATGCAAGCTTGCAATTTATCTTCAGGTTGATAATTCTATTACTCTTTGATTAGAAAATATAGAGACGCCATAAAGTCGGTCTGCTGTCCGATAGTTGACGTCTGCGGAATACATATGAACGAAAAGAGAATAAAAGACATTCACTTTACTGATATTAGGCATTACCAATCACTTGCCATGCTAGAGGGATGCTGGTCGACATATGTTTTTGCCGCCATTAAATGCAATGGGCAATGAATGATTGTTACACTATATAGATATAAAATCCCGAATATTCCATTTGGTTACATTCGTTAGATATTTAACATCGGTTATAAGAGCAATGCTAGTAATTCCTATGCATATGGAGGTTCAGGTGTCGCATTATGGCCGATACTTTGGCAATCTACAACACAATATACCATGAACAGTTTCACATTGACCGCTTGTTGAACTATACGATAAATCATATAAAAACCCCTTCATCGTATTGAGTTAAAATGGTCGATAATTGCGACAGAAGTTATCAGAATGTCGTCTACAAAATCGGTAGCCTTGCTTGGTTTTATAGGGTGATGCCACGAACTAGTTCGCAGCAGACAAATATTTTGTAGAAGCTTGCCGGTAGCGTGGTGTAAGTATTCGGTAATGTACATTGGTCGTGTGTTTCGCAATTGTTGTCTTACCATGTGTGCATGTGAAGATATAATTTCATTCCTTGATCACGATTTGCCATCTTAACGCACGCTTTTTAGATTGCTCTAAAATCTGTAGTTCACCTACCCATATCAATCGCCCATATGCACCTATGCCTTTCGACCTATAATAACACCGATACTCATTGATTTGTGCACCTCATCTGAAACAAACAAACTATTAGTATGATCAATCCGTAGGATATGCGTAAAATACAGTCAACATATTGGAATACTTTGTTCGGCTGGTCAGGCTTGTCGTCATTATGAAATAATGTTTATGAAAAAGTTGCACGACATGGTTATATATAAGTCATGGCTCGGTCGGTGTCATCGACGAAGCAGCATTCTTATAGTCCGTTTTGATTCCAAAAATGCGTAGCGGAAATCGGCATTTTGCCATATCACCAGCTGTATATGGAAAATATCATATATTGTGGCTTATAAGCGGACAGAAACATGCCTGTAAATGGGGTAATACAAAAGTTTACACGCTGTGCTAGGTGCATTCAGATTTCTTTGAAATGAGCCGCAAGGCATAACGTAAGGTTCGCCACGCGGATGTAGAACTGTTTTGCTGCTGATAGATTATATTCCTATTGCGTTGCAACCCTATTTGCTTAATTGGGCAAATATATCGGGCAATACAGAGATTTTCTTTCAATCAGAAGATAGATATAGCATTGGACCGAATGTCTTCTCGCCACAACACCTACCTGGTAGCTGGCATATATTTAGTAAAATTAACCACACTTAACATGCAGTGTAAAGCTCTCAACTTGAATTAAAATATACGCTATGTCGGAAACAATCATGTACCTCGTGTAATCAAGGGAACAGCAGTGTGTTAACTTTTGTCTCTCCTCTCATTTGGAAAACGGGACACAAAATTTTGCACTCGGGTGTTCACTTTAAAAGCAATTTGATTACTACTGTCCTATGTGACATGCGATAACCTGTGATCCAATATTGATGTCTCTACAGTGCACTTGCAATTTCTATTAAGTGATTGATTACTTATACAGTTTCTCCAGCAAACTTCAATCAATTTGCATTACCATATAACATTTAGTAAGGCAGCCGATTTGGTCGACAGAAATTGGATAAGTACTATATTTAGTTGTTCATTACTAAAGTAGCCGAAACGGCTATAATGGGAAACATATGGATCTATCAAAAACGTTATAACTATTAGGTTGCATTTCAGTATACATAAAGTTGTTAGCAGGTACTCCGTATTTAATATTGCATCAGGAAGTCAGTTCATACAGACTTATGTCAGCAACGCATCTTAAAATTATCATCACCTTTGCTTAACTGCCGTTAGCTGTAAGACACCGCCTCAAGATGCGACCTGGTAGCTAATAGACTGTTGTTGCTATTCTGAGGTTCTGTTTATTGTGTTTTGCCGTGAAATCGGAGTATTGCTGCAGCGCGGACGTGTGTCGGTCCACGGAAACAAGAAGCTGTTTCCCCAGAAAAAAGCCGATAGATTCACGCCAAATATGTGGCCTACAATGAAATAGTTAAGTCATGATATCAAATGTATTTGTGTGGGAGCCAATATAGGTTGGGAAAAGTCTGGAGATAATAACGCTCGGCATATACGCGTTCTGCTGCATGTTTTTATATACATGATGATCTCTGCCGGCATCAGACGCGTTGAGGGACATCAATAACCCCACGGTATGCTTTAAATATTTTATATCACAGAATGTTTGAACTGTGATAAATTTTTGCCAACAGCGTCCGTGATTCCTATGACCTTCCCTGTAATCGTTTTTAGTCCTCAGAAGTATTGAAAATGTAAACTGTATATCAGCTAGTTGTACCGTGATGCAACACAACGAAAACCTTTTTGCAAAATGTACCTTAAAATCGACAACATTTACGCACAATGGCTTAAAGCACCGCACACCTAACTGCAAGGAAATCCGTGATTATGATGCATTCGTTGAATTGCGTAAAATAAATCTATCAAATGACAGACCTAAGTCCTGTCCTATAGTTCAATCTGACAAATGAGCTATTATTAGGACCCCGATCTGTAATGGTAGCCTTATGTTCGATCAGTATTCTCGTACATTTATACCAAACATAAATATTGCTCGTTAAGTTCCCAAACAGTACGCTGTATGATAACATTGGCTGCATTATGAATTAATCTTCTTAAACATGTCTTTGCGATGTTTGACCAAACAATTCTTCAGTGGTTCATGAGCAGGATACCACTCTAAAATATAATCGTTATTGGTCGGCTTCGTTTATTTGTTAACAGTATTATTTGCCTGCAGAAAACGATCGATAACTGTCAATAACTTACATTGTTAAAGTCGTGTTTCTTAATATATTGCTTCAAATGCCATGCAATGAAATATAATTTGAGCTATGCGGTTGATTAATAGCAAAACTAAAGAAATTTTCTGAAGCTATAATGTTATCCCGCTCTTGCGTCGGCATTATGACCGGTTTATATGTTATACAGGATATATATGTCTAATCTAGTGTCTAAAGAGTCGATAAGTCCTTATGTTCGGTGAGTTCTCGGCTCATTGTGGAACGCAAGATCACACGGCCGCAAACGAACCAATTACTGTTGCATATAGGTCATGCATTAACTAAGCTCAATATGAGGGGCGGCACACATTTTAAACTGTAACGTGTCCGTGAGATGACTAACAACAATGTAATCTATTCAGACATGACCTGTAAGAGATGCGAGTTCCTGGCAAATTATGCAATGGGCGAAGCCTTCATCTCCTCAAAATGTGCATCAATTTATGCTTTGTCGCATATGTATATTATATCATAGTCGCCGGGAGGTTTTGTATTGGTTAGTGTTCTAGTTATGCTCTGTAGCCAACTGAACAGTGAACACTGAACACCCCCCCCCCCACCCACCGCGCTCTCACAATCACATATTTATTTATATTTGTTAGGTCTTTAAATTTAAGCCGTTGGTGTTGGAATGAACAGTACAAATTATGTTCGATTGATCAATGTTGTCAACCGTATCATTATCTACGATGAAACAAAAGTTGAACATATTGATAGGTACATATGCCTTAATTTAGACCAAGCGATTCATGTGTATTACAAAAGGCCGTAATAACAAGGAAAGTATAACAGAAGATCGTATGCAGCGTTTTGTCGGTTTAATGTGCCATTTTAAGAACAAAATTAACCCCCTCAGTGTGTAGCTCGACTGTAATCGTTTGTACTACCCTGTTGAACCGGGGCTTGACGCAGCACAAGCGTAAAGCAAATGTGGACCGATACATCGCGGAAGTGGCAGCCGGAAATGCTTGTAAAGGCGATTCAGAATGGTTATGGCTGAGTAAACATTAGGCGCATCATATACCGGCATCTATTATAGTAATTGGCATCATCGATGTCACATACGCTAGTTAATTCGATACTTTGTAAATAAATATGAATGATTTGAGGATGCGTGAAAAAAAACTTTGTCTAAGACCAATGGTACCGACGACAAACGTCGATATACTATTCAAACACATGGAATATACCCTATATTGCTTTATCCACACAATGCGTGAAAACCAAACTGGTCGTGGAAATGCGTAAAGGGCAACATCAATGTTCTTTTCAGGCAAGATGTCGGAACGTTATGTTGTCAGTTTGGGAGCTGTATTTGTAAATCGTTTCATGTCAAGTCTAGACTTGCCTCTTCACAGTTGTATGCCTAAGTATTGGATGAAACATTTATATTGGTTATTATTGCGACACACTACATATGGTTTACAAGTTACCACAATGTGCGATTCATTCATTACTATTAGACCAGCAACGATATACACTCGGTTAAGCGACCAGATTGTTTTGTAAGAATAATAACATGTGCTCCCTCATATGTCAAGGATATGGTTAATCGATCAGCAAACTTTAATAGGCAGCATGTCTTTAGGTAACTTAAGTTCGCGTCTATATTTGCTTTCCTGCTAAATTTCCATATGAGATGTGGATGGCGATCATTGTACAAAGTCAACGCATATATTTAGCAAGCAATTCTTGGTCAATCAAACGTTCACTATGGCACAGAAAGATGCAAAACATGCTGAATCTTAACCAGTTTGTCAGTGGCTCAATTACTAAAGCACTTTCTGCCTTAGCATTACATTAGCATCAGTAACTGCATCTTCAATGTAGCACATTTGTCGAGCAATGATGCACAAGATATAATAAACATAAAATGCATTTTTTGGCGCCTATGTCCAGAAAATAATCCTGCTCAAAGGTGTTTAACGGGCAGTTAATTGTTATAGAATTGATTAAAAAGCTTATTCGACCGACGAACGGCGATAGGAAGTGCGTTCCACAAACTATGGTCGGCGTTATTTAACCCTCTGGCACCATATGAAGACATATTTGGAGTTTTAGTGACTTGAAGCAGATGGTTGTCCGCAGATCTATATGTAGCAGAACGATGTGATGCAATCTGCTACATGCCGTAGCTGTGAACACGAAATTGTCATATTTTGAATTTAATTTGGAAACAATGGTGCAATGAATTTGGCTATGTTTCATGTTGCCAGCATGTTTGAGACAACATTTAGGATTTTGTTTGATTGGTCAGGAGCCGATGCATCTGTGGAGAAAGCTGTCGAAACACTCCTTGCTATTGCTACTACCTAGTATTGAAATACAAAGCAACCGATATTACGAATATTCATTCAAAATCAAAATTATATACGAGTGTTGCTCTTTTCGTTGCCAAAAGAATCATATATGTATATCCAAATAGGTTATTCCCGTTTTAATGCAGACGTGTCCGAATCTTAACTGTACCATTGGGGACCCTGTATTTCTCAAGGTTCTGGAGATTACGCTTATAACTGGTGATAAGAATATGAAGCGAGTCATGTAATAGTGAAGTTTCAGAATATACGTGCAACAAATAGTACATATAAGGTAACGACCAAAATCTTTGCCCTTTAAGTGTCCAAGCCAATGTATGAAATAATCGTGCTATCCCTCCCCTTCGATAACTATCGTTAAACTATGTCGGAAAACAACTGCGACAACATTAGGCTCTTGTGTTGGTTGATTGTTAAGCGTTGCGTATCATATTTTGTGAAAAACATTCAACTTCATGTATAATACCTTCTTTTATAAGCTATAAACAGCCAACAATGACGCTATGACACAGCAGTCCCGACCCACGCAGCATTAAAGTTATGAACATATGGTGAAGCATCAAAACTCCATGCAAGGTTTATTCTCATCATGCAAGCTTGCAATTTATCTTCAGGTTGATAATTCTATTACTCTTTGATTAGAAAATATAGAGACGCCATAAAGTCGGTCTGCTGTCCGATAGTTGACGTCTGCGGAATACATATGAACGAAAAGAGAATAAAAGACATTCACTTTACTGATATTAGGCATTACCAATCACTTGCCATGCTAGAGGGATGCTGGTCGACATATGTTTTTGCCGCCATTAAATGCAATGGGCAATGAATGATTGTTACACTATATAGATATAAAATCCCGAATATTCCATTTGGTTACATTCGTTAGATATTTAACATCGGTTATAAGAGCAATGCTAGTAATTCCTATGCATATGGAGGTTCAGGTGTCGCATTATGGCCGATACTTTGGCAATCTACAACACAATATACCATGAACAGTTTCACATTGACCGCTTGTTGAACTATACGATAAATCATATAAAAACCCCTTCATCGTATTGAGTTAAAATGGTCGATAATTGCGACAGAAGTTATCAGAATGTCGTCTACAAAATCGGTAGCCTTGCTTGGTTTTATAGGGTGATGCCACGAACTAGTTCGCAGCAGACAAATATTTTGTAGAAGCTTGCCGGTAGCGTGGTGTAAGTATTCGGTAATGTACATTGGTCGTGTGTTTCGCAATTGTTGTCTTACCATGTGTGCATGTGAAGATATAATTTTATTCCTTGATCACGATTTGCCATCTTAACGCACGCTTTTTAGATTGCTCTAAAATCTGTAGTTCACCTACCCATATCAATCGCCCATATGCACCTATGCCTTTCGACCTATAATAACACCGATACTCATTGATTTGTGCACCTCATCTGAAACAAACAAACTATTAGTATGATCAATCCGTAGGATATGCGTAAAATACAGTCAACATATTGGAATACTTTGTTCGGCTGGTCAGGCTTGTCGTCATTATGAAATAATGTTTATGAAAAAGTTGCACGACATGGTTATATATAAGTTATGGCTCGGTCGGTGTCATCGACGAAGCAGCATTCTTATAGTCCGTTTTGATTCCAAAAATGCGTAGCGGAAATCGGCATTTTGCCATATCACCAGCTGTATATGGAAAATATCATATATTGTGGCTTATAAGCGGACAGAAACATGCCTGTAAATGGGGTAATACAAAAGTTTACACGCTGTGCTAGGTGCATTCAGATTTCTTTGAAATGAGCCGCAAGGCATAACGTAAGGTTCGCCACGCGGATGTAGAACTGTTTTGCTGCTGATAGATTATATTCCTATTGCGTTGCAACCCTATTTGCTTAATTGGGCAAATATATCGGGCAATACAGAGATTTTCTTTCAATCAGAAGATAGATATAGCATTGGACCGAATGTCTTCTCGCCACAACACCTACCTGGTAGCTGGCATATATTTAGTAAAATTAACCACACTTAACATGCAGTGTAAAGCTCTCAACTTGAATTAAAATATACGCTATGTCGGAAACAATCATGTACCTCGTGTAATCAAGGGAACAGCAGTGTGTTAACTTTTGTCTCTCCTCTCATTTGGAAACGGGACACAAAATTGTGCACTCGGGTGTTCACTTTAAAAGCAATTTGATTACTACTGTCCTATGTGACATGCGATAACCTGTGATCCAATATTGATGTCTCTACAGTGCACTTGCAATTTCTATTAAGTGATTGATTACTTATACAGTTTCTCCAGCAAACTTCAATCAATTTGCATTACCATATAACATTTAGTAAGGCAGCCGATTTGGTCGACAGAAATTGGATAAGTACTATATTTAGTTGTTCATTACTAAAGTAGCCGAAACGGCTATAATGGGAAACATATGGATCTATCAAAAACATTATAACTATTAGGTTGCATTTCAGTATACATAAAGTTGTTAGCAGGTACTCCGTATTTAATATTGCATCAGGAAGTCAGTTCATACAGACTTATGTCAGCAACGCATCTTAAAATTATCATCACCTTTGCTTAACTGCCGTTAGCTGTAAGACACCGCCTCAAGATGCGACCTGGTAGCTAATAGACTGTTGTCGCTATTCTGAGGTTCTGTTTATTGTGTTTTGCCGTGAAATCGGAGTATTGCTGCAGCGCGGACGTGTGTCGGTCCACGGAAACAAGAAGCTGTTTCCCCAGAAAAAAGCCGATAGATTCACGCCAAATATGTGGCCTACAATGAAATAGTTAAGTCATGATATCAAATGTATTTGTGTGGGAGCCAATATAGGTTGGAAAAAGCAAAGCGATACATGGCGTATATGAGATAAGCAGGACTTACCGGAGGTATTATTAAAATTTGTCACGTTCTACCAATGTTATAAACGTCGTATGAATTATGCATAGTAGCTCAACTCAATATTTGTCGGTTAACGCAGAGTTGTATATTGGAGAGACGAGAACAATACACACCCTCCAATTTATATTTAAAGTTTTACTTTAGGAAACGGAGTAACGTAACAACATTATTACAAACGTGCCGATTGACCACCAACGAAATTGGGTTAAAGCATACCAGTTTGGTGATTTGTGCGCAACATCAGCTACAATCCTCATGGTCGTCGATGGCTTACCTAATATGATAATGCAGGATAACATCGCTAGTTTAGCTCCGACTTTCAAGTACAAAAGAAAGGGTGTTTTTACAGTTACTGTGCGAATCGTTGCAAAACATCCAAACAATGCATGCTATTGCGATGTTTTCCTATTCAAATCTGTTATTTAAATTCACTTCGAGAAACGTGTATTCGTGATTTAGCATACATGCGTCATACTAGATGTAATGCAATCAGAAGATTTGACCCCAGCATGTATATATTGAAAGCTATTCAGACCCTAGAATCAAAATCATTATTGACCGTGAGCGTTAGTTCACTATTATATTCTTTCATGAGAATATCTGCAAAAGATATGCCTATATTTGTTGTTGAAAGGTCGACAGCAAATAAGAAAAGGGTTATTTAAGAAGGTCTGGAACAACGTAAGCAAATACGTGCGGATGAAGTGATCATAGAATACATGGATCACAATACAATGCAATCATAATGTACCTTTGTTGATGTATCATTCTCCAACAAAAAAAGCATCAATTGGGGAAGCTTAAATTAAGGATGGGCATAATTTTATTACAGCTGATCAACGGAACCGAAAAGAAACTGACCCATAGCAAAACGTTCATCGCCCACTTCACCAATAACCCTGGATCGCAGAGTTGTGTTTCATAGCAACAAGGACTTATAAGCTACCTGGTTACCATCAGGAACTATCAATGGGCGCTACTACCGTGGATTGTATCGAATCATATTGCTACATTCCGATGTTATATAATGAAATTATAGAGTGACACTATGCTATCACTGATGTGTTTGCGCATAGCTAATAGCTATTCCAATGCGATGAAAAATAGTTGATGCTTGCACTTAGAAATCCAAAAGAATAATTAAGACTAACCACTTCTACTGGCTATTCAACGACTATGAACCGATCATTGTAAGGATGTTTAACTCTATGAGCAATATAGCGCAACACCATTGATTGCATACGGCCTGTTCGTCTGATTCATAATGTCCGCATGTGTTCATTGTTACTTGGAAGCCGGTCACAAGATAAACACTGATAAATCAAAACATAACAATACCGATTTACTGCAAATCACAGCTCCATTGGTCAAGCCCCATAAGACACGTGGCGTTTCTGAATACGGCAACGAAAAACAAAGTATCCCTATAAATGACGTTTTCAGTGGGCCAAGGGACAGTGAAACATGAGGCGGTTGCAGGTGGTAGGATATATAATTGGAATGGCTCGGAGGTTTACGTTCTCTGAGTCAATTTCGTATATTCGCAATGTCTTATTTGATATCCTTTGTGATATCAAGAGCCTCAAATGCTGACTAAAGGGTATTTTATGACTACCACGTTGGAGTGTCATTAATTGGACAAATCTACATGATACCAAAATAGGTTTGCTATCAACAGAGTACCTTATGCGTGTATTCATGAGTAGAACCGCTATATAGCTAGTTAATGCATTCAGACATGGTAGAGAAATATATGTCTGCATGATGAATATATGTCAATCAATTGTTTGTTTGCATGCAGCATTGCAGTCTCTGTACCCATACTAGTGTGCTCCGGCGTATCCAGCTTCCTCGATCAGGCAAGGCAGATTGGTTATGCTGTCATGTAAGGCAATAAACAGCTTCTTTAATGCTTTGAAACACATTTCGCTAGGTATTTCATTGCAATCAACTGCATCTATGCTTACTGGCTACATTTTGCTCCCAGATTCGGTCGATGTAATTTGTGTAGCAGATCATGGGTCTGAAAGCCCGGATTTGTCATATAATTTATCCTCGGCAAGAAATAGGGAATAATGCGAACTTATTCCGTTAGTTGCAAAACGGCTCCGAACCCTTTAGAGTCAACTGCTTGGCTTTTTTTCTAATTACACGTGTATGGTCTAGCTGTATAATCTTGATTGAAGACCAGCCTAACCTTAACTGGCAGCAAACGTTCAAGGAAGGCAGGATTGTTGCCTGAAGTTGCGGCACAAAGACGAATGGATTTTCCTATCATTTTTGGGATTATTGTGTGTGTCAGTGATCCGTTATCCAGGACAAGTGCGTGGTTCCAGCATAAAAACCCAGACAATGATTTGAACTGAATGCCGATTTTTCCCACCCACCCATGGCATGGTAGCACTTAATTTGGTTTGATCAAGAGATAGTTATAAGGATTGGCAAGCAACGTTGTTGGAGGCAGCTGAGTATATTCGCAAGTCATATTTGAGAACATTCATCAGTTTAGTTTCCTCACAGTCTGACTTAAGGGAATAAAATGATTACCTCATTGCCTTTTCTTTGATAGAAGAAATCTGCATATATCCAAACTGGGCTGCTGTATCTTATGCATGCATTTATGATTAGGACCGTTACATAGCCAACATGGTACAGGCATCGATATTGGTACACGCGGAATACATGCCTATCATTTGCTTTCATGCAAGCCTTGTTGTCTCTATACCATTCTTGGTGTGGTCCGACGCATCTAGGGCTCATGATACAGCAAGGCAATCATGAAAGGTACTTGGTCTTACTTCCATGTGAAACAATGAGCAGTTTCTGTAATGCTTGGAAACGCATTTGACTAGGTGATTCATTGCAAACGACAATTGCTTCCACATTTGATTGATACAATTTTGATAGCCGATCGTGTATCTAAGAGCCCGGATAAGTCAAATAATTTCCCAACAGAAAGCAATCGGGATCAAGGTGACTTTCATCGGTGGATGCAAAACGCTATTTCAGGCAGCTTACAACGTGCGTCAAGATTCTCACCGAACTCTTTTCGGGCAATGCAATTATCGAGCTCTCTGTTTCGTTTTACGAATTAATCTACCGTGATAACATGTGGATCGTCAAATGAGGACATATTAAACCGCGCTACAATGAAAGATAGCCCAAACCTGAAGGATTATATAGAAGATGTTGGTTATACATATAGAGCATAGTAAGCATCGTAAACAAGTGCGACATAAGAATGTTGCCAATGTGTCTTGTTACCTTATCCCATATCTACAAGCGGGATCAACTGTTTATTCATGTGCTTATATCGTATTAACGCGGTTATTTGTATGATTTTGTCTTTGAAATTATTACTCTGCCCTATGTCTATGTCATCACCACCTCTGCGAATCGCTTTTCCCGTCAACAACAATTCAAGTGCAATCACCTCCATCTTGTCTCGTTTCCGTTGGTTTAAGATGCCCGTCTCGTTCGGTAACCTACAGATTATTCGCACTGTATGCTTACGATTTGAATTACAGAATAGAAGCAGATTTCCCTTGGGAACCTGGTAGGGCTGCAAGGCGTCTCCGCGATTATTCGTAAAGGGTAAGCAGTAAAAAAAAAAAGAAGCTATTATCGCATTTGAAAACCATATTGTCAGTAGAGAAAACGAAAAGGTCACCCCGTACTCTAAAGAGGATGGATAAGATGATGAGATTCATGCTGATTATAACTAAAAAAAGCAACGCATACTGTACCAAATGCCAAACATCTATCCACCGCTATCCCATATACCCCCTAGGTATGTACGGTTATTATAGCACCACCATCAGAAAGACACATTTAAGATCAAGATAGGGCATTATAAAATAATAAATGGGGATTGCTTGTTGATCATTAAAAATATCATACATCACCAGTGGTCGATATTGTTAGACAATTACATAATTAACATGAAATATAGAATATTAATCCGCGTCCATCAACTAACCAATAATGTACAACGTGCTTTTTACATTTCCTCTGGTGTGATTAAGCTCGACAATGCCCTATTTTTATAGTGAGGTTAGCTCAGCTATACGCAGGGTGAATATGGTTGACTATTGTCAGGTTGTTCTGTGCTTAATATATACACTTAAAAACACAACTCTGCATTTTACTTGCATAATGATTACCATACATATTAGCATTAGAATGTGTGTGGTCATAAAATCTCTGCGACTGTGACGACAAGCAATATTCTGAAAATTACTATGCGGCTTTGTTGCATCCGTAAATCGCCGCTATCTTACCTTAATAGAATAACTGTAATTGTATTGATACCTAACCTTGGATTATTGATGCACTAGTGCCAGATGTGCAGAAAAGGATGACACGCAATTTATACATGTATAGCCAATCACATAATCAGTACAACGACCAGAATCAGCTTCATGCTTGATGATTTATGTAAAAGATAATACACAGCTAAGTGTTCAGGTGGATGTGACCGATGTCGAGAATGCTAATCCAACGAAAATACCTATTCTTCAAACAAGAAGTTAGAGTGTCGATACTATCTCTTGAAGCGCAAATACGAAGCACATGTGAATGCGAATGAACATATGAACATGTTAATCATCAAACAGGGTTAATGTGCCGGGATACACATGCTTATTGCATCATATCTATTATTTCAAGAACATATTATGTACTACTGTAATCAAACGATCTTGGATATATATCGAAGACATGTTACCAGGTGGTGTCTATGTGCGGAAGGTAGTCAATATTAACAAATAAGCATATTGACATATTGCAATTTAGATAATATGAATCCGACATGTAATGGTGATTATTGTTTGGTTGATCGGAACATGCAGGCCCAACCTTTCTCACTCACTTTGGTCATTGTAGAATACAAGTTGTCCCAATCGAATATCAGGCGTGAAACGACAGCGTACTAGAAACATGTAAAGGACAAAGTAGGCGCCCTGATTGAATTCTCATATCAAAATAAACTTGGCCGAATGGGAAAAATACTGAACTGGAATTCGAGAAAACATATATCAGCTACCCATAGATACTGAAGTAGTTATGCGCCTTGCATAATACAACGGCACAGAGGATTGGCCTTTAGCCAAAATTTGTTAGGCTTCACTAGTATCCTGTAGTAACTTCATCCATTTATTGTTGCGCAAACCGCACCACCAAATGTTGTGCAGACACATAAGTGAGACCATCGGTGAATCAGAATTTGTTGTTTTATTTTGAACGTCTTAATGCTTTTAGGGCGGATATGGTAGTGTAAATCAACAATCCGGCCAATAAGCGCCTGTCAATGTATTGTTGGATCTAGTCTACTAATTTATCGTGAATAAATATTTCATTCTTGTGAAAAAGTAGATCTGAAAAAAGGATGCCTGCTGAATATTTTGCTGATATAGATAAGTACTTTGTCATAATGGATGAGCGTATTTCTTGTATCGACAGTATCTGGGGAAGTATGGTGTAAGATAATCTTTAGAATAGTACTCACATTTCCCAGGATGAAGCCAGCCATTTGAACATTGGTATGACCATTCTCACCACTGCGTATCAATAGCTGCATGTATCATTCCTCGTCGTATTGATGTTTGGTCCAGTTCTCGCCCGTACTCCTTGCTTATGTCTAACAGTCGACTAAGATGAAGTAAAGACCTTCGGCTGCTTGTGCCAGCTGTAGACGAAGAGCATGTTTTTCACCTACTCTGACATATCTATTCTGATTGCTGGGTCATCCTATTCTAGGTAAAATGAACTGTTGAATTCTAGCAGATCTCTTATAGATAAATCCACCTAGGCAAATGCCACTTGTTTCTCGCAGTATCAGTTAAATATTTGAAACTTGCCAATTGCTGATTTTATCGACATATCTTCTCACGCCCCACCTGAAAGCATTGAGGGCTAATATTCTCTGCGTTGGCCAAACCAGCTGATCTGGTAATCACTGCCTGTCATCTCCCATCTTCTCGATAGTTATTATGTTGCAGTTTTTGTCTTCTTAGCATACTTCATTTCTTTTTAACTATAGACGGAGAAAGGGGCAATGCGCTGCTTGGTCTGCCCAACGCTACGCGTACTTTTGCCCTCTTAGCCCCCTTGTTCTTCCAGTGTGAAGGTGTTTTGCGATACATCCCATAATATCAAATACACGGGACTCATTGGGCTTTAGAATGTATAAAGCCTTGTGTTGCGGCCAAAACGTGTCATTTGTTCTATTGTAACTAGTTTTTGTTGGCAGTGATAGTAAAATCGACACATTCTATATTGTTTACATACTGTTGGATTTTATGGTATAACTGTAGCGAGAACCCTCGTTAACGTGTTCTAATACTTGTGGACATGCAAACTAAATAGTGAGAATTTGTAATATGATGAACCTGTCGTACACATTAGTATCTGAGTAATGCATTGCTGTAAGCGCGGGTTGTATATCTAAATGATTAAAAAAAATTAAAAACAATTGCAGTGTCCGAAACCTATCTATCTACTAATATTATTCAAATATACACCATCGCGCAGAATAAAAAGTTAAGATCAATGGTTGAACGCAACAGTTGTCACCCATCAGTAACACAGATAAAGTGATGCATTCAATTACGTAATTTATATCATTGTCAAACAGGCATATGTCACCACATAGCCGTCCATTAAGCTATTGACGACACTAAACACGTTAATTGAGGTTTTCTTATTCCGACAAACAAAGTATCCATGCACTAGATAGTAACGCTTTAACCTTAAGATACCGGTTCGTTCTTTAGATTGTCGTTTATCCTATTGTACTGCTTTTCTTGGGCAGTTATTTAGATTTATTGTCGATAAATTGACATGCCTGAAGTTTGTGTTAATACGCAGTTTTGGACATGGTTTTTTATTCATCCAGCGTTGTAATATCGTTACAATTTGGGATGCATTGGGGCAATAAATGCGGTAGCTGTCATACCATGCTGCTGCTATTTGTGACTGAACGTGACAATTATCGCCTTATGTGAGGTCTTGGCTCTGAAGGTCTCGTGCGATTAGAGTTAAAAAGGGATGGGCCAGAACGTTTGATGACGGTAGACTACAGAAAAGTAATTATGATGCCCGTGCATACATCAACGCACATAGTCGACAGTAATAGATTCAAGGCCTATGATGTCGTTCTACAATTCTAACGGTAGGCTTGTTGATTCCTGTGGCGGAAACCGGTGAAAACATATCCACTGACGAAAAACCCATTACAAAACTCTTGTGCTGCATTAGCCATGGAGGATCTCGGGGGCAATTTGGTTATAAATAATCGTACTTGTTGGACTACTTTTGGGATATGCATGCCTTTTACAGTAAATATGAGCAGCAATCCATTTATTTAATTTTATGACGATATTTTTTATCAGAGCATTCATGCATATTTTGCATAGTTTCTGTCAATTCTTATCCGCCCACTTTTATCAGGCATCTACAAAATAGCCGTCAAACCCTGACATCTTGCTCTAGCAACATTTGATATTATATCCACTTAATATTTCTATGGATCATAGTTAGGAATCTGTACCAAAAAAAGCCAAGAATCATTGAATCACTACAGCATATGAGGTTGAATCAGTGTGATTGGGATGTTGTGGTGTCAATGACTATGACAATAGATCGAAAGCAACCAACTGTCTTTGAAATATCATAGACAAACAGCACAATGGGAAGTAAAAACAGAATGTAACTAAGCAGTTTGCTTACTGGGATTATTCATCATGATGTTCCTATAAAGAACATTGATTGATGTCAACTCAGCATGCGTGTGATAAAATAACGGCTTCCCATAATAGTTACTGAAACATCCAAACAAATTGCATTCGCATACATAAATATTTTATACATAAATATCTGTATATATAGATATATATATATATATATATATATATATAGAGATATATAGAGATATATATATATATATATATATATAGAGAGATATATTAGATAAGATATATATATAAATATATATATATATATATATATGCCTATATATATAGGGATATATATATATATAAATATATATGTATAATATATATAGATATATTTTTAAAATTTATACATATATATATATACATATATATTTATATATATTTATCTATATATACATATAGATATATATTTATATATATATGTATATATTTACATATACAAATATATATATATGTACATATATATATATATATACGTATATATATATATATATACGTATATATATATATATATATATATATATATATATATATATATATATATAGATGTATATGAATTAATGTATATTTAAATATATGTACATATGTATACGCTGTGGTGGTAAGCGGTGTCACCTTTCAATCCATAGATTGCGGGTCAGGTCCGAGCGTGAATTAACCGGTTCATCTTGACAGCGATGACCTTATATATTGATCTGATACAGTATGCACTCGTCCCGTTTGCTAAGTGGTATCGTGCTGGACCTTTAAACTAACGTCGATAATTTTGCAAAACGGTCGTTAGAACGAGTGTTTGCCACTCGGACACTTAAGGGGAACTATCTTGGCATCCCTATCATCCTCATTCATCACTGTTGCGATTTGACATTATTGTTGGAATTGACGTTAAACACCAACGTCTCCTTTATCATTGTATGTAGGCTTTTACCGCTGCGTCTTGAAGTAAACTGCGTGTAATGAAGAATGCACCATCTAAACATTACACAGTTAGGCTTATGTAGAAAGTTTAAAAGCAGCATGGTTGTTTTTTTTTTTCTACCTGAATGCAGTGGTCAATCACTACTGCAAACTATGTGGCGTTTCACGTTGTTGAATATGCAACGAAGCATTTGAAAACAGCTTGCTTAACCGTGCAGTATCAACATACTGTATAAGTATCCTATATAAACCATATATTCCATTGTGTATTTCAGTTACAAGACGGTTGATGTGCTGGTGTGCTTAAAAGCCTGTCCGACAATGACTTCGGCTAAGCCTTCACCAATGCACAACTGTATAATTGATTCTTTGCATAGGTATTGTCTTAACGTCAGCCTCATGGCGCAGTCTAGAATTATACCGCATGCGCGCTAAACTATGATTCTCAGATGTTTACAACATGCTAGCAATATTGATTTAAACCCCCAAGCAGGATAAACGGTAACTTGCCGATGGAATGCGATCATTTGTGTGAGCACATCGCTCACGTTATAATGTCTGAGAAAAAACAACACGTCAAATTGTTCCATGTTTAAATCTATAGATTAGTAAGCGAAAATAACCTGAGCTTAATTACTTCAAAAGATAATGTTTGCCATGACACACAATATCGTCATAATTATAAAGAAGGAACGAAAGCAGATATATACCTATATGTATATATAATATATATATATATATATATATATATATATATATATATATATATATATATATATATATATATATATATATATATATATATATATATATATATATATATATTTGAATGTACATATACATATATATATATGTATATAATAAATATATATATATGTATATATATATATATATATATTTATAAATTTATATATCTATATGTGTGTATATACATATATGTGTATATATATATATATATATATATATATATATATATATATATATATATGTGTGTGTGTGTGTGTGTGTGTGTGTGTGTAAGTATATACATATATTGATATATATGTTGTCGATTTTCAATTTGTCGTTAGAGGCGGATAATAGAAACGGATCTATTATATAACAGCATCAAGTAAAATGGGAATGAGCTGTTAGTGACTAATATAGTTAATTCTTGGATGTGCACTTACTTTTATATCATTATTGATATATATTTGATATCGATTTATAATATCGAGAGAAGCATGCACTATTTTGCTATCATTCGGAAAAGATATTTGGCTATCCCCTTATCAGACTTTGTACCAATGTAATAAAACTTCTTCAATGATGGTAAATGCATGATGTCGATAAGCAAATGTCAGCCATATACTCAGCATAATGAAGACAAAGTGAAACTCACTTTGCGTGTGGCGTAATGCATCGACTTTGAATAACAAATCCTGATTTGGCGGTAACTGTCACTTCGTGCACTTGCTTAGCCATAACTCTTCTCTCAGAAACCTAGTGTATATATAGTAATATAGCAATGAATCGACAACTGACCATCGCCAACGTGCAGCTGCCTTGGCTTATTTACTATAATCCGTTAATTTCATTGTGTGATGTTGCTGACACTATGCTCATACCACCATCTAATAACAGCACCATTGAGGTTTAGTGTTTGTTTAGATAAAAGCGAATTGAATACGATTAATTAATGAAATGCATGTACATACGATATGCTTGAGGAGTGTAACTTGTTTAATCCATCGCTTGGTGTTCCAATTACCCATAGTTGAAGAGCAAAGAATAAGCTGACAATGTTAGTATTACGCTAAATATAACGCGCAGCGGAATGATTACAACGCCGCCAATTATGCTTTTTATATATCAAACAAAGCAGCTCCTGTACAAATTATGGCGTACCTATCTCAATACATCCCCGTTTATCCGGGGTGAAATCAACATGTCCGACGTCGGAAATAGAAGGAACAAGACCTTCGTAGGCGTGTGTAATCAAACTACAGCAGCATAGAGGCAGAATTTCATTTATGAGCTGGGTTGGGCTGACTAGTGTGGCGGTGATTATTCGTGTGTTCAGCAGTACAAGGAAAACCTTTAAGCGCATTTGAAAATCATATATATTCTTTTAAAGAAAGAGTAACAACAGTCACAACATGATGTGCTGTGGTCCTATTGTGAGGTATATAGAAATATTTTCCCATGAATTAATTTTATCCACGCATTTGGCAATCAGATGCAAAACAAAAAGTCGGGTTGAAGACCTTTTTAGCACCCAATAACCATCAACACCTAATACGACCACCCATCAATGGCATAATTAACTGTTTTGAGAACCCTCAACAAACCAAGTTGTTCTTATCTGTCGGGGACACCTCTTTATGAATATGTCATTCATGACCTGCTATGATGTATTCATGGAAAAAACTATTCTTACAATTATATAAATTTACATCTTATTCATGACAAGTACATCGTTGCTAATTGCGACATTACTAATGAGCCATAAAATTAATCTGTATAGCCGTGTCTTTTATTGGTTAGACATATAAATAATATGAGTAGCAAACATAGTTACAAATACATGTAGATCACCTTAACGATTGAATGCAACTTTTCCAGCTAATATCAACTTCAAAGGCTATTTCGTATTCAATGTGGTAGCAAACAGTTGATTTATGTAGGTTTAGTCGAAAGAGCCTTTCTATAACTGATATATGGAAGTGATTGTCTTTAAGGGCACAAAGGTATTTATGTGATCTTAGACAAGGGACAAAAGATTGACCGCGTCAGTTAAGTTTATCATTAAATCAAAAAACGGAATAATAAAGTTGACTTAAATTATGTTACCAGGATAAATGAAATATATACCATTGTATAAATATCCGTAAAGCATGAAGCTAGGATCGTGCCGTGTCGGCTCACATAGAACGAATTAACGCAAATTCGTGAATGAACATGTATGCACTCACTTTCTTCTGCTCAGATAGATGATTTACACAGCAGCCCAAAGATGTAAAAGAATAAGCTGCAAGCAAACACTTATTTGTCTTCATAGTGTTCGATCCGAAAAAGGCCGAAAGTTTGCGTTTCATCCAGTGCTGCGCAGAACAAAGAGTCTCCATTGTAACAGTTCAGATAATGAAACCTTAAAATTGAACCCTACCTTTTATATGAAAAATGTCGTACAACATAAGCTATTTCGTCATGTATCTATGTTTATGTGTGAAAACATCGAAACGCCACGCTTATATATAATTTTGCATTTGGTAGCACACTTTTAACCTCCGTTGTTTGGTATTTTAATGCTTTTTATTAGTTATAGCAAACCATGTTTGGTCGGGTTTCTCACCAGTTGCATCATCTTTTGACCAATGAAACAAAATGTTGTCT